>CM032228.1:201007500-201357500 GCA_019009955.1 Riptortus pedestris | reverse complement strand
AATTCTTATTACCATATCACAGGTTTTCGATGTGGAGATCTCACGGGGAGTTAGTTGAATTGGATATGGGTTGTGCAGCAGCATTTGAGCCAATGACGTACATAGAAACGTGCATATCTCATTGGTTTGATCCGATTTGAGAAAATATGATATTGTTAATTCATGCAATTGGTTGCCATGTTCGCTCTTTATGATTTGTCATTGTATTTTATGTCATTTATGAATGAACTCATGCCTCGTTTTGTGTTTCCTTGAGTTTTGTTGCTCACCACAATTGCCATCTATCATGAATAGGGAGCCTGTTGGATTACTCTGTTCCTCAAGTCCCGTTTCCACAACTTAGTGTTCACATCGTGTCGTTTGTTAATGGGCTTACTTTGTCCCTTGCCTATGCAATTTTTTTTTATTACTTGAGAATAATGCGCTAGTTATTCTCTTATCAATTTCGTTGATAGTGTTCGAAATATTTCAAGTAACTTCTTGGAAGGATATGGCTCCTGTACTAAGCGTGCAGTTTAAGTTTTACTACCGTTTCTTTTTTTTGATCATGTATCTCATTTACTTCTGATGGGCTAATAATTATTTGATTCAGAATGGAGTAATTATGAGAGCATTTGGGTTTTAGCAGATTTCCCATAAGGAAAATCAGCTATTGAGGCCGTACTAATGACGCAATTTTCGAAATTTTTCTTCAAATGTCCATCGATCCAGCCCAGTAGATGGCGACAATGAGGTCCGTTCAAAACTGTATATATATATATATACATATATATATATATTTGTCTCTTACCGCTCTACACTCGATATTTAGTCGTTTTATGTAAAAAGATAGATCAAGTTCGTTAATGGCTGAAATCGGACCAGGGGGTTCCAATTTCAAAATTCGAAATATCTCCGTTATTATAAGTCGTATCGAAAAAGTGTATAGGATAAATCTTATTGAAAATTGAATCATCTATAAATATTGATCTATTCATATTTTCTGTATCGTGAATATTAACCGAGATTTTCCAGTTTTCAGCCTTCAGGGAACCCCCACTTCTACTTGTGTTACGTAAACAATACTCTCTTATATAATTTACCACACTATTCAAAGCTTAAATACCAAATATTGTTTTCCAGAGACCTTTATTATACGAGATACATGGAAATATATCTCCCCCCCCCGTCTTAAATTCTTGGACTACTATATGATTAATTGAGATCATATTTATTCTGATTCATTATAAATTACAGTACTAGATATATTACGTAATTTTAATAAAATTATTACGTTATATTCTAATATGTTTCAGTTATTGTTATTCTTTCCGGTGTTGGAAAGAAAAACAATAACTGAAAGTCGTTGGATGACCTGTTTGTTTACATTTGAGACGCTTCCCGCCGGGAGGGAAAAGATTTCTTATTACCGTTTGTATTTATTCGCCTAATATTTTGGTGGTGTTGTGTTAGCAGCATATAAGTTTATCTATTATTAAAATTCACGTTGAAAATCTGCTTAGTTTACGTAGGTCCTGCGTGAGGGACGTTTTACAAATTAAAACCATTAAGTAAGAATTCATAACAGTACTGATCCTAGATATATTCGATTTATTTTCATAATTATTTTATTTATTTAAAACGCCTGTCATTTTTTTGTTTGTCAAGATATCATACGTTTCGATTATTCTTAAAATTTTCACTCAAGCTTTTCCAATCATAGCACAAAGAAAAATCTGAATAGAATGACACTCATCAAAACATTATCTTAAAACTCATATTAATGATGCTTAAAACATGCTCCAACCTGATCATTTCTTCACAAATTCCTGCTTATTGGTTTAACTCTCGCTCCTCTGTAAAAAACAAGTTTGTTCATTGTCAGAAAATGAATACATTCAATAATTCATTAAATATGAAATAGCTTTGTTGCGATGATTAACCAAAAAATAATTTATGGCCAGGAACATCGTCTTGATAGAGATCTGTTTCTCATCACTTTTAAAGCACTTATAGAGTAACTTAAAATGAATATTGAAGCATGTGACGTTAGTTTAAAATGTTTGTTACAAATTTACAATATTCTGAACACTTACTAAATAATTGTGAAAATTAATGAACTGACTGGTAGAAATTGTAAATTATTTTGGCAAGTGCAAGGATTTGCAATACCTTACTTCCAAAGCATTATTTATGTGTGCTAAGAAAGAATATATATATATATATATATATATATATATATATATATATGTATATATATATATATGTACAATCTAAACGGATCTCATTTTCGTCATCTCCAAGGTAGGATCGATGGAAATTTGAAGAAAAATTTCGAAAATACTAAAAACAATAGTAGTAGTGAGGGGTGAAACATTTTAGATTTCATTAAATATACCATTTTGTTGAAGATAGAAATCTACTTGTTTCTACTAAATGTTAAATATTTAATGTTCTACAATTGTTGTCGTATAATTTTTAGCAGATTTCCCTCAAGGGAAATCAACTATTGAGGTCGTACTCATGATGCGAGTTTCGAAAAATTTCTTCAAATGCCCATCGATCCTACCCAGGAGATGACGAAAATGAGGTCCGTTCAAATATATATATATATATATATATATATATATATATATATATATATATATATATATATATATATATATTTGTCTGTTAACGCTCTAGCGGTCGCAATTTTTGTTTGATCTTTACCAAACTCGGAATTTAATCGTTTTATGTAAAAAGGAAGATTAAGTTCGTTAATGGCTGAAATCGGACCAGTGGGAGGGGGGTTTTAAAGGGAGGGATTTTTGAAAATTCAAAATATCTCCGTTATTGTGCGTCGGATCGAAAATGTTTATAGAAGAAATCATATTGCAAATTAAATTTACTATAAATATTGTTCTATACATTTATTCTTTATCTTGAATATTAACCGATATATTTGCATTTGTAATCTGCGTGTGGTCACCAGTAGGCTTCTTTAGTTCGGACTTTCCGCCGAGAGCTCTGGCAGCCGTTTCTATAACTATTCGTCCCTCGTGAATAGGTTTAGAGGTTAGGTTAACTGTTTTTTGGGGCTAGAAACTACTGGGTTATTACGCCCTAAATAATGTTTTAGGTTTAGAGGTTTCTTACTACTACAGTTGTTATTAGGCAGATTTCTCTATTGTAAAACTTCTCGTGGGAAATCTGCTTAGTTTTCGCAGCCCCTGCGTGACGGACTTTTTTTTTCTAACTCAGAGGTGTTTGTGGGCCTGAGGTTAGACAGGTGAGTTCAAGTGTTGGCTTTAATCTCACACGGTAAACCTATACAGTAACGAGTCCGATTTCAGCCTGGGCAATAGGAATTTATTTATTGAGGAACTCATTAAATAAAATCCTTATGCACAGCCTGGCTAACCAGCTGGTGATAACCTGTAGATAGTTTGCCCAATTAGCCATAGCAGCAAAAGGTGAACGTTAATTAGTAAATAATAAAAGGGGATATTTGTATTTTTTTAGTTTTCAGCCTAAAGTAACCCCCCCCCTTCTACTAATCTGATTTTTACTTTGAGTAACTGAGTCATAAACATCTCACATCGAGATTAAATTTCAACTCCTGCTAACATACGCTTATAATTGCGGGAAAAACATAGAATGGGCGATGTTTTGAGATAACAGCGTTTGAAGCTTAGATTAAGTAACACCTGCGTGTTGGGCTTTCTCCAATAGTTACTCGATGGCTTTATGTGTGCTAACCGCACATCTAAATAAAATTTAGTGTGAATGCCCGGCTTCGACCTCTTGTAATCTTGAGAGTAATTCACTACGCTTCAGTCGTTACAAACGAAATTGAAGCGTGGGTTTATCGGGGTTCTGCCTTGGTCCTCCCTATGACTAAACGCAAATCTTTCAGTTCTATTTCCGTTATCTATATTCGTCTCAGGGTCAAGCCAACTTAGCGATGTGGAAACTGTGAAATGACTCAAAAACACTGTTATAGAAACTTTGTTTCAGCCAATGTGCCATGAATCACAATGTCAAGGAGGGTGAAATATATCCCGGATGTTTCTATGATCATCTCTTTCAGTTGAGCTGACTTATATTATAAATGTAAAATATATCTGCGTTAAAATAAGACATATTGTCAAAATGAAGTCCTATAGGCCTTGTAAAAGGGCCATGTGAGTGAATTTATTATCTTAAAAGAATAAATATATAAAATTTAAAAAATATTTCGTTTCACAGAAATGGTTCATAAAGGAAATTTAAATTACTAAAAATGATGTACATTGTGTGTGAAATTCATTCCATTCACAAAAACTTCAGCTTTTAGCAGATTTCCCTTAAGGGAAATCTGCTATTGAGGTCGTACTCATGACACGATTTTCGAAACATTTCTTCAAATATCCATCGATCCTACCCAAGAGATGACGAAAATGAGGTCCGTTCATATATATATATATATATATATATATATATATATATATAAATATTTGTCTGTTAACGCTCTAGCGGTCGCAATTTTGATTTTATCGGTACCAAACTAGATGGCTGAAATCGGACCAGTGGGAGGGGGGTTTAGAGGAGGGATTTTTGAAAAAAATATCTCCGTTATTATACGTCGCATCGAAAACTTGAATAGAATCAATCTTATTGAAAAATAAATTTACTATAAATAATGTTCTATACATTTATTCTCTATCTTGAATATTAACCGAGATATTTGCAATTGTATTCTGAGTGTGGTGGGCAAAAGTCGGCTATGTTAAAAGCAAATGTCGGACTTTCCGCCGAAAGCTAGTTCGGCCGCTTCGTAACTGTTCGTCTCTCGTGAATTGGTTTAGAGACTCATTACTACTTCTGTTATTATTAGACAGATTTCTCTATTGTAAAACTTCACGTGGGAAATCTGCTTAGTTTACGCAGCCGTGACGGACCTTTTGGTATTAAAAATGCAAAAATTATTTTGCCAGACAAATTAAGATAATTATATTACTTTGTAAAATAAATAATAAGTAAGTTTTGCACTTTTTTAAGAATTTCATTAAAACAATCTTTAAATTGACAAAAATATAATCATAACAATAATAAATACAAAAACAATTGCAGTTTAACTTTCTGTAGATTAACAAATAAATAATAATAAATATAATATGGAATATACCCCCCCCCCCATGAAGTTAATCTGTAAAATATTGTATTTATGCTGATGAGTTATATTCCATGATTATTGACAACCTTCCCGATCCTGTAATAATGAAGTATAAACCTACATAATATTGAAGCTGAAGAAATGGACCTATCATAATACAGACTGTCAGTTAAAATTTTATAAGCAATCAAGCAGCAAGCTAAAGTATTTTAAGACGCCATTATCGCCAATGCCATATAAATACAGTAACTGCCCTCCAAGTCATAGCTTTTCCTTATCATGCTTCCGGAATATTAAGTCTATTTCTTCAAATTTACGCCTTTACTATCTCTTCCACGGCTGATGAGAATATTATAGACTCATGACTATGTTTATCAAGCTTTGAGCTAAGGCTCTAAAAAGAGGATGTCTAAAAGGTTTTGTCCTGGCTCAAACTTTTTATTTCAATTTTATCTAAAGTAAATCAATCCAACATTGTTATAAATATTGTTTTAAAACATTACTTATTATCCTACTAAATTGACATTAATTTAGCTCCTTGTCATAACCACGGATGGAGTAGTACTCATCCTTCCACCTATTTTGTAATGAAATAAATATTCTAAAAAAATAAATAAATAACGTGCTACAAAATATAAATACAAAAGATTTTTAATTTAAATCCTACTGTGGATGTGGTAAAAAATTGATCACAATCGCTTCTTTAATAACAAACAAAATAATAACAATATTCATCATTTTAGTTTTTTAATTATTTTTTAAGCATGCTAACTGAAATTACCTTTTTGGAATATGTTATTACCGTAATTCGCATAGAAAGACCTTGATCCAGAAGCGAGACAAATTTTTTTGTGAGTGTTTATACAACCAAGAATGTGCATAGTCCTTTCTTGCAATTTATTTAAAATTATTCCTTTAGAAAATGACATAGGGTTCCTCCATATCAATGCATCATATGAATAAATTTCGTAGAGCATAATCTATAGATCATTTTATGGTTGAAAAAAAAAGGTCTAAAACAAATCTTTCCTAACTCTAATATGTAAGAAGAATATTCGAATTCTCATGTAGTCTACTATTGGGTAGTTGACTCTCAAATGTAAAAATCCATAGAGCCGGATTAGAGTGATTGACTGATAAATGGGAGGACAGACAAGATTTATAATTTTGATGCCTTTGTTCTTAGAATGGCCTGACACGTGAAAAAATGTATGCCGGCAGAATTTAATAGAACTTAATTTATATTGAAAAATGGAAGGTTTCTTGATTTTTAAGGTAGAACTCATTACGCGATTTTCGAAAAATGTCTTCCTACCTACTAGATGACGAAAATGAGGTCCTATATATATATATATATATATATATATATATATATATATATATATATATATATGAACAAAAACCAACCACAATCTTGTTAGCTCTTTAGCTATCGCAAAGTTTGTTTTATTTAAGCGTTCCATGTAAAACTAAATATCAAGTTCGTAAAAAGCTTAAATCGAACCAGAGAATGAGAGGTTAGATGGAACGGGAATAGAAAATTCAAAATATCTTATTATAAGTTCGATCGTCACATTGTATAGTAACTTGTATTTTTATATACATGTTTTCTCTGTATTGAATATTAATTGAGATATTTGCTTATTTCAGTTTTGGGCCTTCTGCAACCACTCGTACTCGACTCAAATTATCAATAAGCTGATATATAATGAAACATCTTATTCCATCAAATATGGGTTGCAACGAACATTTACAGAGAGATACATACAAACGTGTCAGATGTGACTTCATCAAAGAAGATTATATTTTGTAGAGACCTCAATAATATTTGATCGTTACAATATTTATAACAGGAGGATGGTTCCATAAAGGAACAGGGAGGAGGGGGGGTGTTGAGTTGGTAAAATCTGTAATTCTGAGTTGGATCGAAAAATATTATATAATCAATCTTTTAATGTCATGCAATTTGAGGTCTATGTACTTTTTCTCTAACTTGAATATTGTGGGAGATATTCACTTTTCAGTAATTTATCACTAATTATCTTACGTCCTTCTTAAATTTGAAGGTGCAGGTATTTCTTTAGTGGAGATGTGGATGTAGGCTTCTAACTATCGAGAAATCGAAAACCGAATTTGAGGTGACATAATCAATCTAACATCCCATCTAGTGGGAAATCTGCTTGACGGACTTTATAATTAACTTCAACTATCTATTCATCAATAGATAGAACAACATTGAAAAAATGGCTCCGTTCCAAAATACAGAGTGAAAGCGTTTAATACGTTCGTCTTGGCATTCTCTGCAGACGCTAATAGTGCCAAAACGCAAAAATGCTAGGCTTCATGTTGTCAATCTTGCTATATACGTATAATCCAAACTGGAACTTAGAATTCAAATGAACTTATTTCTTCGTAACGAGATATATGGAGCTTCATGAACTTGTCTAACTGATTTATGCAAATCAGACGGCCCTCAGTGAACTTCTCTGGAGCGAAGTAAAGTTAACATTGATTTTAAGCGGATTATCTTATTAGGAAAATCAAATAATGTTGGACTTCTCCTGTTCATACCTCCTTTTCCACTTCCAACAGGAAAACTAGTTGCGAGTGTCCCTTGTTTTATCTTTCCAGATATATCGACTACCTAAAATTATATAGGACTACTGATGGTATAACACATTTACCGTTAGACGCTACAGTTGCAAGCCTTAATAAAATTGTGTTTTTTGATTAAATTATAAAAACGTTTATTGATAATTATAAAGAGGGGATGCGTAAACCTAACAGTTTTCCCGTGATCTCGTATACACGCTGATGATCTCAACTTAGCAACAACACTCTATTTTTCCAGCAGCCAAAAGCCTATATAAAAAGAAATTGGAATACAAGCTGGATATGGAACGTTTTGTGACCCAATTCTAAAAGTGAAAATTACATGAGTAGCAATGAGATGTATTGAAGGCTGAATTTTAAAACATGCAAATGGTCAATATTCGATTTGCATCAAGATTTGTTATTTAAAATGTTTTGATACCAGTAATTGGAAATATAACTTGTATTTTACGTTACGCGCGTGCTAACCACACAACACATCTGGTACCAACCTTAATTACAATGGTATGAAAACAGACTTTGAAATTTATGCTGGAAAGAATATCTTTTGAGGCCCAGATGGTCGAAGTGATAACTCCTTTATAGGTGGGGCATGGTGGTATACAGAAGACTGAAAACTAAAAAAAAATGTTAATATGTTAAAATGTTATAGCATCAACTGTAGAAAATGTAGTTTGTAATACGATTCTTTTTTGAATATTTTTCAATCAGGTTCATAATAGTGGATATATATTAAATTTTGAATTGTATCCTCTTCCGACAATAACAATGCGTCTTATTTACAGGGGGGGGGGTTATCCAAACGTGGGATCATTGCCTTCATCATAAAACATTAGAGTTCTTAAAGACCTCTGAGGGATTCCAAATTAATTTATTTGGTCTAATTGTAAGGAGGCACTGTATGCTTAAGGCGAGTGCCGCCCTTTACATGAACACTTATAAACTAACATCAAACTCTCATCAGAGGGGAACTTCAATCTCCCATACTAACTTCTAAGTCTCCTACAGCCGTTTCTCATATATCATAATATATTATTAGCTTTTAGCAAATTCTTATGTTGATTTAATTAATTTTTATTTTTCTAATTCTGCGTAAAAATCTAACAAAGAAGTGTGTTATTTTACAAAATGAAGTATAGAAACAATATTTAGCTTGCAAGAATGCAAAACATTAAGATTTAATAGAATTTAAAATGGCATATCGTTGGCTAAGAAGTGACACCTTATTTCTTGAAAAACGTTAATTATGCAGGGGCTGCGTTAACTAAGCAGATTTCCCACGTGCGCCACTTATTTGAATTTATCTCAAAAATTAAAAGTTCAGTAAAGATCAATGATTGGTAGTTAAGCTTCAAATGTAGTGGTTCATGATATTACAGCTTATTGATAATATGACATGAGTAGAGTGGGGGTTTACTGAAGGCTAAAAAATCCACATATGTCGGATAGTATTCATAGAGAAAATATGAATATAATAACATTTCTAGGCGATTAAATGTGTAATAACTTTGTTTCTATTCATGTTTTCGATCCGACGTATAATATCGAAGATAATTCGAAATTTTTGAAATTCCTTCTCCCCCCCTCTCCCCCTTGTCCGATTTCAGCCGTTAACGAACTTGATCTTTTTTTAGATAAAACGCTCATATATCGAGTTTGGTAACGATAAAACAAACATTGAGACGGCTAGAGCGGTAACAGACACACACACACACACACACACACACACACACACACACACACACACAAACACACACACACACATATATATATATATATATATATATATATATATATATATATATAAAATATTGAACGGACCTCATTTTCGTCATCTCCAGGTAGGATCCATGGACATTTGAAGGAATTTTTCAAAAATAACGTTATGAGTACAACCTCAATAGCTTATTTTCCTTAAGGGAAATCTGCTAAAAGGGTATTTTTCAGGGGCCACAAAACTGTAAAAGGTACTGCTACAATCGATAATTTATTCAACACTCGATTAGTTCTCTCTTATCTCTATTCTCTCTGACGAGGCATCACTATTCTAATGAAGCTAAATTTCTGTAAATTTTGATATCAATATGATGAATTGGCAAACCATTGTGATACGACTAACCACTACTTAACCAACGACATAAACGTCAAACGGCTAAGCCCTGCAGCTATTTTATTTTTCGCTGAAAGGTACAATGAACGGACATAAACATTGTGGTTTCCCCTTGTTTTCTCAATGGGTTTAACCAATAGTAAGGTTCCTAGAAATATTTTACTTTGAAGTGAGTTCATACACTATGATGTACCATTCCTCAACAGACTGGACAATGTGACTAGATATAATCATATATCTTCATGTTTATTTCAGTAAACATTGATTATTCTATTGTATTGTGACTTGTAATTTGTTTAAATTTTTAGATTAGAAATTTATAAAATTATTGATATACACAAGGTTAGGTTGTTTATTAAATAATGAGTATAGTTTGTCTGTGTGTTGCTAAACATGATGAAGGAGCGTATGCTTTGAAAGTGCTCTGTTGGTTTCAAATTAACTGTTTGTGTGAAGGCCTCAGTTTTTCTTCTATTCATCTACCTTTCACAACCCCAGAGCTTTTTATGAAATATGGAATGATAAATATAATTCAGAATAATAATGCAAAGAACGTCGTCGTATATCTGGAATTTAACCTGGTGGTGGAAACACCCTTGTCCTAATAAGACAAAAATTAAAATTATATTAATAAAAAAAAACTTAATGAAATAATATAAACTTAATATTACAGATGCAGGTGTATATAAGGTGTATAAATTGAATAATACAAAATATAAATGAGGCACATTAAATTTCTAAAATCAGTTAAGACATTCACTTCATCAACCCTAGTCACTGGAGCGGATAAACATAATTGATACTCACTCAACGAGACTGGAACCATGGGGTACTTTAATTGTTGTGTATCGTATTAATTAATTAATCAATTTTTCATGTTAATATTTATTTCGTTGATTAAAAATGGCTAGAAATAGATTAAAATCAACATTTGACTTTTATTTATTAATGACATTAGTTAAACACTTCATAAAACAGGCAAAATGAATATTATATAAAACAATAACTTTACAATATCATATAAATAAAAAAAGCTAAAAATATTTTATTTATAAAAATAAAAATCGGAAATCTTGCAATTGATGTTCTAAATCATTAATTAACGTGCTTACTGTTATGGAAACTATTTTTTATGGACTATCAGATTTTACCTTTCCCTCATAACAACAGTTGGGAACATACTAAATTTCCATCCCCAACTCACTCACGATCTCTAATTTTCTCTATCTTCCATATAAATGCCAATCCTGAAGCGGTCATGAAAAAGCTCCCTTACCTCAGCTTTTCTTTATTATTTTTTTCTTCGTGTGCGTTTGTTTCTTTCGTGTATGTTTGTTTGTTTGTTACCATTTCACGCATAAACGGCTTAACCGAATTTTATGAAACTTGGTATGTATATTACTATTAACCCCACTTAGACTCTAGGCTTTATTAATATTCTCTGAGACGAACAGGAGTGGGAGTTATAGGGGAAGCCTGAAATTAAAAATAGCGATATTCCGTTTCCTATTGGTTTTTCGGCAAATATGAACATAACAATAGTTGTTTACTTTTTTATTTAGAGTAACTTTTGTTATATACACTTCTTTCGTATAACGAATTATAAACGAGATATATGCTAAAAACCTATAGCGGAAGTGAACAATTTTATTTGGCACAAAAGACAAAACCGAACTAAATGAAACTCGGTATGTGTATTAGCACTAACGCCTTCATTATAGCAAGCCATACCAACATTTCTAGGGTCGGGCAGGAGTGGGGGTTATAAGGGAGGCCTGAATTTAAAAATAGTGGTATATCGTTTTCTATTCGTTTTTCTGCAAATATGCACATGACAAAAGTAGTTTATTTTTTTATTTGAAGTAACTTTTGTGATATTCACTTTTGTCTTATAACAAAGTATAAACGAGATATACACTAAAACTTTAGCGGGAACGATTGAACCGAACTTAACAAAACTCGGTAATGTAACAATGGTAATATCATTATGACAAAAGACAATATGCGTTTAAACTCGATATGATTGTTTAAAGATTGCAAGGAGGGCAGCGATCTCTTCCCCTTACCTAGAATTTTGGATAAATGAAATTATTTTTAGGATTCCACTTTTATTTAATTCCATCAGGTAGATTAGTTATTAAAATAACATTTTGGATCAATAATTTAAGGAAATCAATGTTAATGCGGGAGCAGACGTCGACGGGAGGCTAAATCAGTTAATTGAGTGTACTTATTTCCTGTGAAATGCCATTAGTGGAAGTGATTTCCACTGATTGTGTGATTTACTATTACGAATATAATCTTACGTACAAAACTATGCTTAAACTATATGTGCTCGGATTGGTTTTGACGGGAAATATGTTCATTATAGATATTATTTAATTATAATAAATGCTATTCATGATTATGGTGTGGATTTATCAAAAACGGTGAGTCACAAGAAGTGGAGAGGAATAGATTAGGAACACATTTTCATTTATTCTTCATAACTAAAATTTCTCTTCTATTAGTCCAGAAAAGTTACCCTTTAGGATTAGCTAATTCGGAAAAACAATGTCGTGGAGGGAAGTGTAATTGTACACATTGAAGTCTTGCTATACAAATACCATCATTAGTGAGTCTACAAATATTTCCCGGGCATCGTCGGGTACCTTAGCTAGTATATATATATATATATATATATATATATACATACATACTCTTTGATTATCCTTTTCACATTTCTTGGATTGGTTGTTTATATGTATCAATTTGCTATGATAAGACACACACATATGTATACCTACTATCGATCTATATATATAAACATATTTTTATTATTTTGGTATATTTTTTATTTATTTCTTTTAATAATCTATTAAATATATTTTCCCTTTTAAGCATATATCATTATCATTTTTTCTTAACTTTGCAATTGATCAAAATCGCTTAGTTAGTAGGCCATCAAACGAAATAAATAAAACCTAATTATTTTTGATGAAATTTCAATTGAGAACTAGCTGGACATGAAATAATTGTTAAATTTTTCTTTGTTTAACATTCTGCTTTTTAATTCGTGTTTAGTGCGTTATGTTAAACTCTAAATAAGCTTAGCCCGGTGATTAAGGGATTTGAACCGAGCGTGACACGTGGAAGCCTTTGCTATGAATAACCTGAATCATATTGACATTTTATTAATACCTTCCTTTTGAACTCATGTCATTCCTTTATTAATTAGTTGTTTTGTTTATAGGTAAGGAAAGGAGGACTAATTTTTATTATTGGAATTCTCTCAAGCGAGGTGAGATAAGTCAGTAATTATTTATAACTTCTTTCCTCAGTGATAAACGCTTATTTTTGTAAACACTACTTTCGAACAGTATTATATGTATAAATATGCGAAACTATAAATTTATACAGGTGTATAGCCACCAAACTAAAATAAGAGAAGACCAATTTAGAAATATAAATTAACCGGTTAAAATATTTTTTCGTTTACCAAATGTTTTAAAGTGCTAAATTGATTTTGTATCTTATATTTTTCCTAAATGTAGTTCATAACTAAAAAATGCATGTATTACTTGGTTAATCTCACACCACTCTAAAACCAACCCCTCACACTAGTCTGATTTCAGCTATTAAAGAACTTAATATATACTTTTCCATGAAACGTTTACAAATTGAGTTTGATAACAATTGCTAGAGTGTAAACAAATATGTGTGTGTAGCTTTGGACGGACCTCAGTTTATTATCTCTTGGGTACGATCGATGGACATTTGAAAAAGATTTCGAATATTGCGTTATGAGTACGACCTCAATAGCTGATTTCCCTTGACGGAAATGTTCTAAAAGTACATTCATCGATGAGTATATTCCCGTACGTACTCCTGGACAACAAACAAGTTTTTTGTTCGTTGTATTAAGTTGGTTTATTTTTCTTCAGAAATTATCCAATTCCAATTTCTTTTGTACTTTTTCTTCTTAAATTATTATATATTATAATGATAGAAGTTACATACTAAATGTAAGGTACTTGCAATTATCAAAAAACCGTTCGTTAAGCGGGAGTCGAGGATTCGGTTCCCACATGGGTAATAGGAATTTATTTAGTGGACAACTATCAAAGTAAAATCATTAGAAGAAATTTGGAAGAAAAAAAAAGTAGGGGGACAAAGACAATAACAGAAAATGTGCTAGTTTTTGTCAGGCACCTAAGTAATGCTTTTTGACTTCAAAATAAATCTGTAACATAATAAACTCCCTACGACTTCATTAGTATTTGCATTATCGGAACAATTAAGTATTAATAGATGTTTCTATATATTTTCTAGTAATAAGTAGTAATTTTGTAGTATAAATTTCAAAATATTATTTTGAATTTCAAAGTTTATTACTTTCGGACATCATCCTAAAGACTGCATTACAAGAGAATGCCTTAACAGAGTTGAATTAACGAACTTGATAATCATTATCAGTTTTACATGATAAGTTATAAGTTATTAAAGATCAAAGAGAATTCATTGTTGCTAGAGCAGTATCATACGAAAATTTGGTCAAATTTTCAAAAATCTTCAATTAAGGGTTGATGTACACTTGAAGAAAATCGTCAAAAATAGTTTCATCAGAACAATCTCAATAGCTGATATTTCTTAAGAGATATTTACTATGACTAGAGCTTTAAATTTCATACTGATAATTATTAAGTGTTAGCTATTGAGAAATTTGGTGAAAATGTGATGGTAAATATCGATTCCTTGTGTTGACCTTATCAGGACATCGGCGGATAACTGCTCATCGTGTAATACAGAACTATTCATTTGGTCACCCATTCTGGCACTCGCCTGGACAAGGCAAGCCTATTTAGAAAGGTCTCTGACCTAGGAAGCAGTGATAATGGGATGGTAATCTATTCGTACGTACTGGTCTCGGATTGATAAGATTACCAAACAGGGGAGTGTGTTATCACAGCTAATGCACTTTCTCCACTCTCTCTCTCTCTCTCTTTCTCTCTCTCTCTCTCTCTCTCTCTCTCTCTCTCTCTCTCTCTTTCTCTAACTCGTGGACGATTAAATAGTACAGATGATAGTGAGTAACCTTCTCTTATGCCAGTAATAGCATGGAAGCTATCATGGGCGGAAACTCCGATATTGACCTTCCAGAGTATTTTCCAGACTGCAAGCTAGTTACCCGTACTTGCTTTATTGCCTTCAGCAACTTTGGTCCGTCCACACTATCTCATATGCCTACCAGAACTGTATGAATCAGAACAACTTCATATTCATAAGGACTCTCTTAAAATGGCATACGAGAAAAGTTATCGTTTGTCGAAACTGCTGGACAAAACCGGTCTTTTATTCTACCATCACGATTCTATTCAATAACCTACAATAAAAGGCCTTATAGGCTGTGTCATTCATTTGCTAAATAGATCTATATTTTGTATGCATTGAGGTTGTAAACATGATGCAATTTTAGAAATAGCTGATTTCCCTTAAGGGAAATCTGCTAAAAGCTCTCTCTCTCTCTCTCTCTCTCTCTCTCTCTCTCTCTCTCTCTCTCTCTCTCTCTCTCTCTCTCTCTCTCTCTCTCTCTCTCTCTCTCTCTCTCTCTCTCTCTCTCTCTCTCTCTCTCTCTCTGAACAAACACAGACACGGAATTTAATTTTCTACTGGGGTTTCGGCAAACGTGCACATAAACAACGTTGTTTCGTTTGTTATTTAGAGTGACATTAGTTAAATACACTTTTGACGTATAATGAAGTGAAAATGAGATGTACACTCAAAATTAAAGTGGGAGTCTAAAATTTATTGGGTACTAACGGTTGTTGGCGGGAAAAGGATACTTCCCTTCTCTCGCCCAAAGCACACATAACAGAGAATGTAAAAAATTCTATGAAACATTATGAATACTAATTTTCTTCGTCGGGGATATAATAGAAAAGCAATAAGAGCAGTTATTAAATACATAAAATAGGAATATTGAATGTGTTTGGGATTGCTTTTGGGAATAGAAATTGTGAACATTACTTAGTTTATAATAAAAAAATGCTTATGTTTTGAACACCGAATTGGGATTGAATAGTAACCGCTTAACGTTTCGTCTGACAAACTCAGCAATAGTTCAACGATGGTCCAGAAAGCTGCAACATTTAATAAAAGTAAAAACTCAGACAGCTTTGCATTGAATGACATTCTCACTTATTCTGACTAAATAGTTCCCTAACAAACCTACCTCTTAGTAATGGTTCTTAATAACTATAAATGAATGCAATCCATAATTATGATTAATATTGTCCATGATATTTTCAACAGTGCAGACTGGTTAGATCAGGAAATAATTTTCTTTTTCTTTTTAATATTCAGGGCTAAAAAGTTCTAGATGTTCGCTTGAGGTCCCAATCATTAAGGAATACGGCCTAAACACGTAGATGGGGAAATGTAAAAATCTTTTTCACATAATAGTCTTGCCAAAAAACTTATAGTCATCATTCTGCCTCTAATGCTTTCCCGAGCGAAACCGGGTACTTTAGCTAGTATATACAATATATGCATAAAGTTATATATATATTGACAGAAATATTGATATCTAGGTAGGATAGGTTTTGATATCTATAATTTTAAACGGACCTCATTTTCGCCATCTCCAATGTAGGATAAATTTAATTTTCTATACATATTGTTCTATACTCATTTTCTCTATCTTGAACATTAACCTAGATTTTAGCATTTTTTTATTTTCAGTGTTGAGTAAACCCCCTCTTTTAATCATCCCACTTTAATAATAGCGAATATATCACGAATCGTCTTAAACCAAGCTTAAATTTCAAAAAAATTCTTTTATACAATCTTCAGTAGAAGAGATACATTCAAATACGTTGTATGATGACAACCATTACGATTGTATTTCTTGCCTCGAAAATGTTTATTTGATCTATAACATACTCAATATTCAATATTAATTAACATATAAGATAATGGCTACATCGGAATAGGAATAAAGGGGGTTGGACGAAGGGGGAATTTGAAAATTCTAAACATGTCCTTTATGAAGGAGCCGGATTGAAAAATGTTATAGAACAATTCTTGTTTAACGTTTGACATTCTAGAGTTGTTTTTATATTCATTGTCTCATAACTCAAATATTAAGTGAGTCATTTTTATTTTCCTTTTTTCAGTCTTCAGTAAATCCCCATTTCAACTCATAGGATTTTTCTAAACGGAGGAATTGGGGAGAATATATTGTTATTATTATTTATTAACGTCCACTTTTTGCAACTAAGGCTAATTGGGACGGGCTATCTACAGGTTACCATCCTTTTCTAGCCAGGGTAGGACTTAGGATGTTATTTAATGAATTCCGTTACTAAATAATTTCCTTTGCCCAGGCGAGAATCGAGTTCATCACTCTAGGTTTACCATGTGATATTAAGGCCAACGCTTTAACTCACATGGCTAACCTGAGCATCCGGGAGAATACTCGGCGAAATGAAATCGCTAATGAGCCACATCAACACATGGGAAATTTGCTTACAATTTTTGTTTAATCGTCACCAAAATCGAATTTAGATGGTTCATTTAAAACTAAAGATCAAGTTCACTAATTGACGAAATAGGACTAGGGTCCCTCCATTTAGGGGAGGAAGGAGATCGAAAAATCAGATTATCTCAGTTATTATGAGATGGGCGAAAATTTGAGTACAATCAATCTTGTTGCAAATTTAATCTCCTACAAATGTTGCCTGTATCTCCAATATTAAAGAAAATAATTAATTTTTTATCATTTAGTCTTCAGTAAATCCCACTACTACGTATCTCATATTAAAAATTAGATATAATGAAGTGTTTTATTCCTAGGTTAAACATAAAATATTTAGAATTAGAGATTGCGACGAACTGCCAGGAAATAAACTTTGTATTAATGACGCATTGAATGGACTAAATAGAATGAGAAAACTAAAAACTTGAAAATAAAATAAGTAATAAAAAATTGTTTAGGTTAATCGGTTTTCATTGGAGAAAAGTACATTTAAAAATTACGATGAATATGTATTTAAAGCTAGAAAATAATCCTAGGTACAACGTACAAACCATCACACCACTCCCCTCATCAATCTAGGGCAGGGGTGAGCAACCTTTTTAATCAACGGGCCAATTTAAATTTTAAATTTTTTTGGTGGGCCGCACATAAAGTTACACATTAAAAATTTAGAAAACTTTATTTATTATAAACATTAGAATAGAATTGTTCATAAACACACATGCTTCCGATTAGAGCCATCATTTGCTTTGCATTTTTCGCCTAAAGCGGAAATTTCTCAGAGCTCCATTCGATTTATAGAAATTGTTGGTGTTTACTGAGAAAAATACATTTTTTAAATCGGTATTATTCTGTTTGTCAATCACTTCCATTTGAAAGTCTTCAGGAACTGTATCCACATCAATATTAAATGGCAAACATTTTCATGGAAAACAATGTCTATATATTGTGCGTATTTTAAAGAAGTAGTAACGTTTTCTTTTTCTAAATGTGGAAAGTGAGACACACTATTCTGCAAAAAATGCAGTTTCCACAATTTTAATTTGCGCTCTGCGCCTTGAAGTTCCCACATTAAGAACATTGAGATGCTGAATCAACTCAATAAGAAACCCAAAATCGCACATCCATTCTTTATTACCAAAATGAGGAAAGGCATATCCCTTCATATCCAAGAACAATTGTATTTCGCTTTTTAAGTTGTATACTCTTTTTAGCATTGCACCTCTACTAAGCCAACGTACTTCGGTATTGAAAACCATGTCGCCATATTCAGATTCTAAATCTTTCAGGAATTTTTTTAATTCGCGATTAACCCGCGGGACTTTATAAAACTGATTAGTTTAATTATTGGAACCAATGGCAAACTCAATCTTTTCGCACACAACTTTTCCTGGTGAATAATGCAGTGGTTAACGAATGATTCCCTTCTTGCGGCCTTCTTAATGTTTTGAAATAGCCTTCCTGATCCTTCTATCACAATGCTTGACAAGGCTCGTACTCCATCTGTCAATAAATTGAAAAGTTTTCCAAAAAATACTTTAGTTCATCGTACCGGTCTTTGCTGGTTGTAGTCCCTTGCGTTGGAATCAGTGGACACAATTCTTTGGTAATATTAAATTTGGTGTCAATGCCAAGTAACAAAATAGCCAGTTGTGCTGTATCGCTAATATCGCACTGTCATCAAGTGCCAAAGAACAGTATTAGATTTTTTTGACAGAAGCAAACACTAGCAAGCATAGCCACGGCGCATTCGTATTGAATGTTTGAACAAGTCGCCGACAAGTAACTCGTCGGTTTAGTATGTACTAAGATTAATTTATAATTAATGTTTTACAGTAAATTGATGGGAGAAAGTCGATAAAATAAATTCAATTTTAGAAGTGCTTGGCGGGCCGTAAAAATATGTTAAAAGGGCCGCGTGTTGCTCATCCCTGATTTAGGGTATTGAGTGGACAAATAAATAGTCGGTAGTGTGAAATTTCTATCAAGTCAACCATTCATATGATTATAAATGCTATTTACGTATTTATTCAGGTTACACTAGGCACCACGATTTTATTTATTTGTCTGATCACTATCCCAGATTGACGAGGAGAGTGGTTTGATGACTAGTATTTAGGACTAATAGAACCTAGAAGGTAACTAGGTTTATTTTTTAGCTTTTAGTTAATTTTATTCGTAATTTTTATCTTATTTTTTTTCAATAATTCCGTTTAACTTAAAAAAAAATTCTTTTGTTTTTGTTTCATATTTTTCTGAAAATTATTGCTATTAATAAGAACAAAATAAATATTCTCACAGCATTAGTAATAAGTATTGAAGAATTCGCTTTGTTTTTTTTTTTTAAATTCTCATGGTCCACCTCAGATTAATTATTTTTTGTTTGTAATATAATATTTGATTTAATGATTCTTACTTTTATTGTTAATTCATAAGGGGTTTATCACAGAATAATAAGTAATTCTATTCATCTACCTATCTCTCTCTCCTTCACGTTTTATACTTTGATAAAACATATTTTAGCCGCCGTAATTTCGTTATATTCTCCCCGTAACTTCGTTAAATTTCCAATAAGGCGAGGAGAGGGGAGGCGGCCTCCCTGTGTTACAGGAGTTTTTATCAGATTATTTATAGCAATCTCGAGAGATAATAAAATGTTTCATGTCCTCCACTGTCCCTCATCTCTGCGTACATAAACTCTTTCTTTATTCTGTGAAAAAAGTTTGAATTACTAAGAAACTTGGAATATATTGTTTTACAATTTTTTCAAACTTAGATTCAAGTTGATAATGCCTTTGAATTTCATGATTCTATCGGCGCTTGAATATTTATGTAAATTGCTTAGTGAGGGTTGCGTACTTTAAACCGAATACTGTTTTAATTTTATTTATGATTTTTCAAAATGCACACTCACACCTAGAAATTTTACTTTGTATTCTATCGTAATTGATGAAGTGAGCAAAGGCAAAACAAATAATAAAATTAAAATGAACCAAAAATTGAGAGTGAACTTTTAAAATAAATATGGTTGATATAAAAGTATATCCCTCAATGGTTTATGTCTCTAAAAATATATAGCGAAACAAATTGAAGACGATTCATTGAAGAAGACAAGAAGTGTCATGTCTGTATTCCTCAGTGCAGAATTTAATCTGGCAAGCTCCCCCTTTCTAAACTGGTTAATAGTTTCAGTTCTCTTACATTTCACCACCAAATACCTCCACTGAGTATATATTTTAGTTCGTTAATTATCCTGACACATGTGCACACTTCCAGATAATATTCGACCATAAAGGGGATCAACTATACCAATACCTACACTATAACTTTTATTTAGCTGTATTTTATTTATTTGGTAAGCTCCACAACTAGGCGATGTCTCTGAGGACCATTTATTTTCAATCCCCTAAATTAAAATGCTAAAATAAAAAAAATGTGCCAAAACCTTTAGCTGCAATGTGGGATCAGTTGTCGGAGTCAGACACTGCTCCCAACTCTGTTCAATGTCGTAATGCGATGGAGGGTCTCCTTGTGTAATGAAATAGTAAACTTAGGTTGAGAGCCGAACGACAAGATGTGACCAAAGGACCACCCACAGTGAACTTTCTGGCTCTGCCTGGTTCTTCATGTGATAAAAATTGCGATAACATGTTAATTGTTAGTATTATTATTTCGAGAAATATTTTAGAAAGCTTGATTACTGACTGTGAATAGTGGCGTAAAGAGTAAGCTGCTTTATACCAAATCTTCTTGTTCTGTTCTAGCAAATTTCTTTGTAGGCGCGTCCCAATATCACACCTTGAAGTGGGATAATACGTATCGTGGGATATAATATATGCGTATATTCCTTATTTGAGTAATAGGAGTGGTCATTTCCCACTAAATTTATTATGTCTAATAATCAATTAGTGTCACGGCTCATAAATTTGCTAGAGAGAAGTGGTTTTGAAGCCATTGTTGAGCCAATAGCTGTAGAAGGGAGGCAGGTGTGGTAGGAAGTGAGGAGAATCGGTCCATCCGGTGTTAGGCCTAACTACCGTCTGCCGCTCCAGTCAGCTGCTTACTCACGCTCGCCCGTAATTCATCTCACAAATATATTAGCAGATTTCTGAGAAAGCAGCTATTCATGTTTTACTCATGAGGAGATTTTCGAAAAAAAAAACGTCAAATTCCCATTGATCCTACCCATCTTGTATGTGAAAGTGAGGTCCGTTCAAAAAAACGAAATGTTCAAAATCAGTTAACGCTCCCAAGATTGGTATGATCATTAACCAAACCCAATATTTAAGCGTTTTATGAGACACTACAGATAAAGTTTGGTAAACGCAGAAATTAGATCAGTGGGATGGGTGGTTTTTCAGGGGGATTTAAGATTCAGAAATAGTCTTGTTATTATACGTCGAAACAAAAAAATTATACAAAACCAATCTTATTGCGAATTTAATTTTTCACAAACGTTAATATACACGTTTTCTTTATGTTGAATATTAACCGAAATATTTGCATTTTAGCAGATTTCCCCTTAAGGGAAATCAGCTAGTGAGGTCGTACTCATGACGCGATTTTTGAAAAATGTCCTCAAATGTCCATCGATCCTACCTAGGAGATGACGAAAAGAGGTCCGTTCATAATTATCGTTTTATGTATAATGTAAAGTGTGTTTTATGTATAAAGATCAAGTTCCTTAGTGGAAGAAATTGGACCAGTGGAAGGAGGGTTTAGAGGGGGAAATTTCGAAACCCCTAAATATCTCCGTTATTATACGTCGGATCAAAAAAGTGAATAGGACCAATCTTATCGCACATTTAATGTTCTGTGAATGTTGTTATACACGTTTTTTTCAATATCTTGATTATTAACCGAGATATATGCATGTTTTCATATTTTCAGCCGTCAATAGCCCCCCCACCCCCTCCTACTCATGTCATATTAACAATAAGCTGCAATATTATCTCAACAGCATTATTTGAAGCATAAATACCAAATATTGCTCTCATTGAACTTTATTATGTGATGTACATACTCTCTAACGATGATGAGCTAGTAAGACAAGGTGCTATCTAAAGATGTTGCTTATTATTTAGAGGACTGGAATTACGAGTACTAACACCAATTTTTTGCGAAACCTCGACATGTTATAAAATTCACTTTGTTCTATCCACAATATATATTAATTTAAGAATTGATTCTTCACATAAGTAAATTAGATAAGCCATCGCACGGAAATACAGTAATTTTAATAAAACATCAATTAATGATGGCATATCTCTGAAGAGAAAAGGCGTCTTCTAGTGGCCGTCGAATAATGTACAAGTGAAACAGCTGACTCTCCAAAGTTGGTGATATAGTGAAACAGATGACTCTCCAAAGATAATGAATTATTGAAATATGACCCTCCCACGATGCCGAATTAGTGAAACAGGTCTCTCCAACGAGGTTGAACAAGTGAAACAGAGATCTCTTCAACAACGTCGTACTAATGCAACAGATGTCTCTCCAATGATAAAAAACAAGGGAAATAGGCCTTTTCAAACGATGATGAATTCGTGTATCCAGGGACTCTCATACACACATATGCTCGTAAGCAGTGTCTGTTCGTCATTCTCCAATTACAATAATATTGATTAGGACTTGATTTTCACTACTATAAATGGATTTATGAACCATTCAATCACATTAAATAATTTTATATATATAAATTCGTCGAGATTGCCAAATCATCCTCAAGATCGTGATGCCACATACCTCATTTCCAACTACAGCCTGGAGTAAATATAATCATATAATCACTTTTGATGTAACGGATTCTATCGTTCGGAACACAGTTGACGTCAGACTGGACTGGTATTTAAATTAGATCTCCTAGAAAAATTATTTTTTCAAATTCCATTGACAGCAGTAAGGATTAAATGTTTAATAGTATAAATTCTTCTTGGCAAACTTTTACCATCTTTTAAGATCAACGAGATCTGCAGCAGTCAGCCTCTAGACAAAATCTATTCCGTTGTAAAGATTCTATAAGGGGAGGTATAAAGAGGAAGTCAGTCTCTCCGAGGGTTGGGGGAGATTAAGATAAGAGGGATTAGAGACGAAAAGCCGATGCGGAAGCCATTTTACTTTTTCTCTTTCCGTCTGTGCCGAGTTCGATACTACAGGCTTTCCTAGAGAGATAGTGGAGGCCTATTTACTCGCCTGGAATGGAGTGGGGGAGCTTTAATGAAAATCAATATCTCCAGAATCTTCTCTTGTCTGGCCAGTTTTCTTGTGCCATATATGACAAGACGAATTAGCCTCAGGCGAAACTCAATTAAATGTTTTGGCAAACGAAATAGATACTCCCATATATTCATGATATATTGTAAATACTTCAGAAGTAGAGTCACGTTTCAACAACGGACTCCAGATTTACTATGTCCTTCCTTGTCAAAAAGACTAGACATTATGAATTTGAAGAAAACATTGTGTGCTATCTTGTTCTCCATGATTTTATGGAACTTTAACACACCAACTTTCTCCCACAATTCTTCATCCTTTTTTTTCTAAGTTGGCATATTTAGTCTACCTATAAGGAACATGAAAATATTGAAACTACAGAATTCCAAATCAAGGATCATTTCATAGGGCACCCCTTAATTAATTCAGAACAAGATATGTTGCAATAGAGTTCTCCAGTCTTCAAATTACCACCAGGTTGCAATACGGTTCTTGTTTACAGTTTTCAGAACACCATCTCTAGTCCAACGTTTGGTCGAAACATTGTATACAACTTGAAGTTTGAATACTACTTCTTAAGAGATCCAGAGCAATCTTATTCGATTTGCGTGGCATACGAAGCTATTTGACAACCAGTAAACTACCTCGAAAAGACCTTTTCTACGAAACTTTAATTAAATCACTTACCTGGTATTGGACAACTTGATATTGTATAATTGCAATTCAATAACTGTTGCCATTTCGTAATTCATTAATACTAAAAGTATTTTAATAAATAATAAGTCTGCATTTGGTAAGACTTGATAAAGAAAGACTATCTGATTTTGGCACCACAAGACTTCCTTATACTCCTATAACATTTTTTTAATGTATTTATGATCATATGCAACTGTGGCTAATCGGACGAGGTATCTAAAGGTTCTCCAGGATTATCAATCACCTTTTCTAACAAAGGAACGGTGGAGAGACTATGGGTTTATTTATTGCCCAGGTGACATCCTTTCACACCTCTATTGTGGGGTATAATGAAAAGAACAAACCCAAGTGATAGCCCCAAGTAACCTAGGAGGGCTGAAAATGGACAAAGTACAAATATATATAGATATATATATATATATATATATATATATATATATATATATCTAATATGGTAAGAAATGAACCTTATCCTCTGAAGCACTCATCACTGAGAGGAATGGCAATGAATGGCGAGAGAAAAAGAATGAAAGACAAAATCTGAAGTCAATAAATGAAATCTCACCAATTTGCTGAGCTGGGCAGTCTGGAAAAATAAATGCTGGAATTCGGAAATATAACTGCACCCGGAAAGACGACTTCGTAAAGCCAAGGGTAGCAGATTCCTGCGAAATGAGAAAGGAGGCACCGATATCAATACCGGAGACAAAGAATCGGGAGCACATGAGGCACTCTGGCAACAGCGGTAAGCTGGGTCACAGACTGGCAATAGGGCTGAGACACCAACCTCTAGGGGGAGGTAGGGTCAGAGGTTCCTAAATTGAGGAAACCCTAGACGGTTTTCATAAATTCGTATGGTAAAAGGTAAATATTTCATTGCCTCTTACAAACAGTTATTATATATAATAATAATATCAATATTTTAATTGAAACGAAAATAACTATCATCAATTTAATTAAATAAACAAAATATTTGCTTGCATATTTCTTCTAAAATTATTTTAAAATCATATATACCGAAAAGAATACTGTTTTTACTTCATACAAGTAAGTTAAAAATGACAAAACCTGTTAATAGAAATTCAAGAAGTAGTAAATGATCAAACTCCTCCTCCTTCTGGAGACTTATTTATCATAAGCAAGAAAGATTATGCCCTTTTAACATTATTCAGCTTTCAGCAATTTGACTTAGGAAAAACAATGACTGATGTTTATGGCACAATTAATTCTCACTTTTCAGGACTTTTCCTCATTTATCGCACCTTCAGGTGACCCATTTATCATTTCATAGATTTGCTTCTTGCATGGTTGTCTACTAACATGGCCCACTTCTTCACAATTTGACAAAACAATCAATGACGGCTATTTAAGCCATTACTTATTTTCACTTTTAAGGATTTTGCTACTTTCCTTCCTCCTTCATATGGCCCTATTATTGTTTGATTTATTAGCTTGGTGGATTATGTTCTACTAACATTACAAAACACGGAGTTGGGTTATCACAATGACGGAACAAAGTTATTCGTAGACCAAAAGTCAAAGAAATTACAACTTGCCATTCTTTAGCCCCATTCTACGTGGACACAGATCAGAGATTATGTGGTTCCTGATTGGAGTGGGGAGTCAGAAGCAGCTTTCAAATGAATGAAGTTTAAGAATTTAAAAAGGTCCGTCACGTAGGGGCTGCGTAAACTAAGGAGATTTCCCATGTGAAGTTTTACTATAGAGAAATCTGCCTAAGGGGAGCACAATACCACCGTGATTAAATACAAACGGTAATGAGAAATCGTTCAGTTAATTAAAATAAATTCCCAACTGAAACGGCTTCTGAATTGTAAGAATTAATTTATATTTTAATAACTCAAATTTTAGTAGTCCAAGAACTAAAGAAGGGGGGGGGGGCGGATGAACAGAACGTATTTGCATAAATCTCACAAAGTAACGAAGGTAAGGTAAGGTTAGAAACGACAGGTAAGGTTAGAAGAAGCTCCCCGCAACCAGCGCCAAGCAATGACGGAAATGACCGACCTAATCCGAACTATACCCGACCACAGACTTCATAAAAATGCAAATATCTTGGTTAATATACAAGATAGAGAATAAATGTATATAACAATGTTTATAGTAAATGTAACTTGCAATAAGTCTGGTTCTATACAATTTTTCGATCCGATGCATAATAACGGAGATATTTTGAATTTTCGAAAATCCCCCCTCCAAACCACCCCCTCCCTCTAGTCCGATTTTAGCCATTAACGAACTTGATCTTTCTTTTTACATAAAACGGTTAAATATCGAGTTTCGTGACGATCAAACAAAAATTGCGACCGTTAGAGCGTTAACAGACAAATATATATAATTTTGAACGGACCTCATTTTCGTCATCTCCTGGGTAGGATCGATGGACATTTGAAGAAATTTTTCGAAAATCGCGTCATGAGTACGACCTCAATAGTACGACCTAAGGGAAATTTGCTAATTGAATCTTACCTTTTAGCAGATTTCCCTTGAGGGAAATCAGCTATTGAGGTTGTACTCATGACGGAATTTTGGAAATATTTCTTCAAATGTCCATCGATCCTACCCAGGAGATGACGAAAATTAGGTCCGTTCAAAATTATATATATTTGTCGGTTAACGCTCTAACGGTCGCAATTTTTGTTTGATCGTTACCAAACTAGATATTTAGTCGTTTTATGTAAAAAGAAAGATCAAGTTCGTTAACGGCTAAAATCGGACCAGTGGGAGGGGGGGTTTAGAGGGAAGGATTTTCGGAAATTCGAAATATCTCCGTTACTATACGTTGGATCGAAAAATTGTACAGAATCAATCTTATTGCAAATTAAATTTACTATAAATATTGTTAAATACATTTATTCTCTATCTTGAATATTAACCGAGATATTTGCATTTTTATTAAATCTGGGCAGTTAACGGACGAGTGATTTTCCCGCCAAAAGCTAGTTCGGCCGTTTCTTAACTACTCGGCTCTCGTGAAATGTCTCTATTGTAAAACATATCGTGGGAAATCTGCTTAGTTTACGCAGCCCCTGCGTGACGGACTTTATTAATATTAACCTTTTACCCCCAACCATTCCCAAAGCTAATTCTAGCATACGTCCCAGATTTAGCAGGTCTAAAATCATCTCATATTGTCATATTCTCACCTAGTTCATGATTATGTACTTAAGCTCAACAAATGAGTGACCTGTTAAGTTAGTTACAAGTTTCTGAGGTAGTTGTGACAACCCCATAATTTTCAAACCCCTCTTGGCCAAAACTTTCGAGGAAAGCCATTTTTTCTGGACCTTTTACAGTCACTGTTTTCTGAATCACATCCAGCTGCTGCGCTTAACCAGTGGGAGGGGGGGGGGGTGAGAGGGGAGGATTTTCGGAAATTCGAAATATCTCCGTTACTATACGTTGGATCGAAAAATTGTACAGAATCAATCTTATTGCAAATTAAATTTACTATAAATATTTTTATATACATTTATTCTCTATAAATATTCTTCTAATTCTATATTCTTGGATATTAACCGAAATATTTGCATTTTTATGAAGTCTGTGGTCGGGTATAGTTCGGATTAGGTCGGCCATTTCCGCCAGTACTCGGCTCAGGTGGAAGCTTCTTCTAACCTTACCTGTCGTTTCTAACCTTACCTTACCTTGTAATTCAAATAAAGGGTTAGAACCGCCAATATAAATTATACTATTGACATACCTCTCGGTGGAGACCGTCGTCATTGGCTGATGGTTGAGTACCGCTGGCAAGCGCTTTCGATGCGATGGCATCATCTTCAAGTACAACTATCAACAGGCTTGAAGATGATGCCATCGCATCGAAAGCGCTTGCCAGCGGTACTCAACCATCAGCCAATGACGACGGTCTCCACCGAGAGGTATGACAATTACCTTACCTTCGTTACTTTGTGAGATTTATGCAAATACGTTCTGTTCATCCGCCCCCCCCCTCTTCTTTAGTTCTTGGACTACTAAAATTTGAGTTATTAAAATATAAATTGTTCTTACAATTCAGAAGCCGTTTCAGTTGGGAATTTATTTTAATTAACTGAAAGATTTCTCATTACCGTTTGTATTTAATCACGGTGGTATTGTGTTACCAGTATGCAGATTTCTCTTTTGTAAAACTTCACATGTGAAATCTGCTTAGTTTACGCAGCCCCTGTGTGACGGACTTTTATTGTAGACGAACAACTCATTGGAATTTTCTTCAACAGCAATTAAGAAATATGCTTTAGAGAAACCTCGTATCACGCTATTAGTTATATATGTTATATTTTAGGACTCCTTCCAAAAGTTGGAGAACCCGATTTTGTACAAATAAGACTAAAGTTGCTTTTATTGCATTTCCTTCTAAATATTGAAACATTAAAAGTAGCAAATGCAATAAGGAATTCGTAGGGTAATTAATAGGTAACAGGTATGCTGAGAGGCGGTATTATTTTATACTAGATGGGATCGGTGACAATTGAATAAAATGTTTAAAAAGTGTATTATAAAGACTACTGCAAAAGTTAATTTCCTTAAGAGGATCTTCTACAACTAAATTTGGATTTGGATTAAATATTTATAGAAGTTAGATGCTCTTGAATCTAAAATGGAAGTGGCCTGACAATGGGGGTCGCAGTGAATACTCATGTATGAAGGATGAGTGGACTTGTCATCGTCAGGACTATAGCTATTATCGTAAACAAGCTTTCAACAGCTCCTACCTCGCTGCTGATGGCACACTGCTCGAAATAACCTCCCATACAATCGATTTCTATCTACAAATGATACAACGACTCGTAATTGGAAAATGAGAATTGACCGCCACACAAGGGTTACGTAAGATACATAGATATTATTTTCTTTTTTGAGTTCTGTGTTTTCTTATTCTTCTTATCCTTCCGTGGCCTTACGATTTTCGTTTTTCTAGTTATGATTCATCCAGGATAATTGTTAATGTAGATCTTCCATAGCCTACTTCTCCAAAGATTTGAATTGTTTTTTTTTTGTTTTCAATCGCTTCATACAAATTAGAATCACTTAACATTTCTTTAATTGGCATGGTTGTTCCTTTCGTCTTCGCCAACGGACAATTTTTGTCTAATTTGGTCATTCAGCCATTAACGAACGCGATATTTAAATTTAAGTATCACGTAGAAACGTTTAAATATCAATTTTGGTAACGATAAATTGTGCGCGTAGACGAGTAATTCGAGTTTAGGCTTGATATTAATAGATTTAGTTAAATTTAAGTGGTGGGTTGGATTCCCAATTGGACAATGAGAATTTATTTAGTGATGGGATCATCAAATAAAAGCTCTGGTCAACCCCCGCTGAAAAAAGAGTGGTTAGCTGTGGAGTACCCGGTACTGATTAGACTTAGTTGATAAAATGGACGTTCATTTTTTTTATTGATGAAGTCACATCTGATCTTTAATTCCATTGTGCTTTAATATATCTCATTCATCATTTAAGTTGTTAATAATGCTTTCAAAATAGATTTGTATATTCTGGGAATGAAATATTTAGGAGGAGAGGGGTTTATTAGGGCTGAAATTCGAAAGATACAAATAACTTCGACTTGTAGCATTCTTCATTACCATGTAAGCCAATGTCATCTTCTGCCGTGGTCGTCCATCAACCAACCTATTCATTTCCTTGTACGGCAATCCGGTTCCCTTACTTCTTGCCAAATGTTCCACAAGGCGAGATCTAGGCTGTTTCGTTACTGATATTATCTCTTCTTCTTCATGTAATGGTTTCTTAAACGTCCTAAGTATCTCCATCATTTCATGCGTTCTAATGGATATGGTCAGGGTGTGAGTATTTCAGCGCGTATATAGTAGTGTTGATGTATGCTGGTGCCTTATGTAATTGGCTATGGCTGTCCTTCCTTGGTACCACCTTGAATTCTCTGGCAACGATTCAAGCTCGTTTGACCCCGAACTACTCATGAATAACCATCAGGTAAATACGGGGCTACTTATGTTTTGACTATTGTATATATGATATTTATTTGCTTTCATTAATTATTGTGTGGCACATTTAATGTGTCTTATCAAACAGGAGAAAAAAAAAGGGGGCGGGAAGAAAGGTTTATTGAGGAACTTGCCTATGAATTACCAATTGAGCTTCTAACCGCTAAATAAATTTGATTTTTCCTTTTTACTAATAAAGAGGTGGTTGTTGTATCATAGTTTGGACTTCTAACTGTTTTCATGGTGTCTACTCAGCAACGTGAAGCAATTGTGTAGCTATATGAATTATAATCTTGGGTCTATAGTCTCACCTAAATTTGTTAGGGAGCTGGCCACTTGACTTCCCACCAAAGCTATGTGGAAGCTTTTCGCCACTGTTGATCTAATATAGAAGAAATCCAAATAAATCCTTCTGATACAGGAGTAACAGATATTGCATGAACAATTCCGTTTCGGTAATTTGTGGTGTGTTCCATAATACAAGTGTAAACGCTCTGTTTTATTGAATTTTAAGGTTGACACGTCGCCAGTCAATAATTAATAATATAATTATTTTTTATGTGCGAGACCAATTTATCGCAACCACAAGAATTCAAACGGAGGGATTTTTAGCTAAATTTAGTTTTATATGGGACATATGTATGAAATACCTAAGGTTTTGATATATCACCTCTTCTGCTTAGATTAGAATACTTTTTATTTCAGTGAAGTCCCTAAAACCTTGGGTAGATAGATGGTTCGTAGTTGTATGAATTTGAGAAACACCATTTTAGCAGATTTCCCTTAAGGGAAATCAGCTATTGAGGTCGTACTCGTGACGCGATTTTCGAAAAATTTCTTCAAATGTCCATCGATCCTACCAAAGAGATGACGAAAATGAGGTCCGTTCAACGGGGGGGGGGGTTAGAGGGCGGGGAATTTTGAAAATTCGAAATATCTCCGTTACTATACGTCGGATCGAAAACTCTATAGAACCAATCTTAATGCACATTAAATTTACTATAAATATTCTTATATACATTTATTTTCTATCTTGAATATTAACCGAGATATCGGATGAGATGAGATTGTGACTCCGGCGAAAGCTAGTTCGGCCGTTTCCGTAACTTTTCGGCGAAATTGGCTTAGAGACTCGTTACAACTACTGTTACTAGTATGTAGATTTCTCTATTTTAAACTTCACGTGGGAAACCTGCTTAGTTTACGAAGCCCCGGCGTGACGGACTTATTTCTCTAGTTGGTAGTATCGATGGGCATTTTTAGTTTTGTTTCGATTTTCGTGCCATGAGTAAACTGTTGAAATATCTGATTTCTCTGTGAAGCTATAGCTGATATTGGAAATCTATTATAAAAAAAAAAAAAAATAGTTTTCTATTTATTTGGAACCCACAATTCGACATTGTTTAATTTTTTCTTCTTACCAAAAATTCAGAAGGATTAGAAACAAGAAAATAAAATAAAATTTAAAATAAATAAAGAAAAAACAAATATTCTCCTAGTGGGAGAGTGAGTTCTTTAAAGGGCAATACTCTCCGAGAGGGTGTTTTGATGTGGTGGGGCCTGAAACCACTGCAGTGCTGGTTAACTTTACCGTCTAACTTTACCTTCACAAGCAGGCCAGTCTCTTAGGGGTTTCTTTTCTTACTATGGTATTATTATATACTTCTTTCAACGTTTCCTTCAAAAAACAGATACCTACTCAATATTGTTTTTAAATATTTCTTTTTTAGCTACCAATGCGGTGATAAATAAATATCTTTATGTAAACAGAGAAAAAAGAGGTTATTTTTCACCATTATAAAATATCAGAGCTATCATTAAAGAATGGCCCCAGTTGGATAGTATTTCCTTGTAAATACAGAACTATTTTTCCATTTATTGGTAAATTATTCTATCCAGATTATCATTTAGGGTGGCTTCCTATGGGAGTTAGCGCTCATGTTGAAACTTTTGATCAAGAATCCACTGATTCTACCTGTATACGATGCATGTTCTGTTATTATATATTGTATTACTGCATACAAAGAGCTTTGACCATACCACAAAAGTGGTCAGACGAAACTTAGGGACGATTACAGTTAATGCAAGTCAATAATGGGCCAACAAATAGGCAAACTAAGTAGCACTCAGAACTCCACTTAAAAAAAAAAAAAGCAACCAATCCTAACATATGACGACAGTGTTATATATATATATATATATATATATATATATATATATATATATATATATATATATATATATAGGGAGAGAGAGAGAGACGAATTAGAGAGTGGTATTAGTAAAAATACCTACAATTTCAAAAATGAATGTGTTGCATTTGACACTTTATACAAATCTGGGAACCAAAAGAGTTATTTCATTGGCATTTTTAACAGCATGCATACCAAATTTATCTTTTAAACTGAACAAGAACATGTTATTTATCTTTGTATTTTCTATTAGGTAAACATAGACTGCCATTACTATGTTTCTGAGCTATCCTTACAATGTAAATTTTTAAGAGCATTATCTTAGTTATTAATAGAGTATTTTGTTTAATTTTCGTCTTGATTACGCTCATGGATTTATATAAAAGATTTGTAATCGATTTTTTAACTGTAAATCGATATTGAGAGAGTTGTTATGCATTCGCTTATTTCTCTTCAAGGTCTATTTTTTCTATACGAAACTCCCGAAAAGACGTCATGGGACGCGGAAGATGTAAGGTGAAAAATAAATACGTGATAGCTGTTTGACCTTCCACCATTTTACGTTTCAAAGAAGATCGAATTGTGATCACATTTCGACATTCATTCATTTGTTTCGTGATTTCAATGTAAATATTATCGTTTATTTGGGCTAGGTTAAAAGATTATAGTTATTATATCTCGGGTCGGAAAATTGTGTTCATTTGGACGTAAAGAATAATAATAAAACAATCTTAATGACAATTTAATTACCTATGAATGTTGTTACGTATATTTTAATGGGGGGGGGGGAATTAAAAAATTCAAAATATCGCAGAAGAGAATAAAATTCAAAATTCAAAACACCTCGGTTACTTCGAGTCGGGTTTATTGCTCATAAACCAATAACATTACATAACGGTGAGTCGGAATTTTTGTTTTAGCAGAAATCAGCTATTGAGGACGTACTCATGACACGATTTTCGAAAAATGTCCTCAAATATTCATTGATCCTACCCAGGGGGTGACGAAAATGAGGTCCGTTCAAAATTATATATATATATATATATATATATATATATATATATATATATATATATATATCCGTCGGATCGAAAAATTGTACAGAAACAATCTAATTGCAAATTAAATTTTTCAGAAATATTGTTATATTGTTACATTTATTCTCTATCTTGATTATTGACCGAGATATATGCATTTTCAGTTTTCAGCCTTCGGTAAATCCCCCGTTTCTACTAGTGTTACATAAACAATACTCCTTTATATAATAAACCTCATTATTCCAAGCCTAAATACCAAATATTGCTTTCATTAAACTTTTACTTTGTGAGATATATGCAAATACTTTCTGTTGACCCCTCCCCTTCTTTTGTTTTTGGATTACTAAAATTTGAGTGATTGGGATAAAACTGATTCTGATTCATTACAAATTACAGCACTAGATTTAGTAAATGGTTTACAATAAAATTAATATATTATATTCAGATATATTTCATTAGTTGTTTGTCTTTCCGGTCTATCTATCTATTCAGGGTTACGAGGTTGGCTGGCCTGTTTGTTTACAATTCAGCCGCTTTCCGTTGTAAAGATTATTAATTTGTATTGTAAATTTAGTGAAAATTCAGGGTAGTGTTACCACTATGTATATTTCTCTATTGGTAAACCTTCGCGTGAGAAATCTGCTTAGTTTATGCAGCCCCTGCGTGACGTACGTTATTATTCATGTATTCTCTGTTTCGAACATTGACCTAATTACGTGTATTTTTTCGGTTTCATCATTTTGCAAAACCCACTTCTACTCATTCGATTTTCACTTCGAGTACCTCAGTCACTAAACACATCATGTTCTATTTTTGGCTTCTTACTACCGTAGAAACAAAGAATAGACAGTGAGATGAGATCATCAGCGTATCATATTCCATTAGGTGGAAAATCTGCTTAGTATCTAGTGATTAGTCTGCGAGACGGACTTTTGGTTATCTGTTTATAACAGGAAATGTGGAGTAGTAAAGCAATGAGCACGCCTAATGACTAGTTTAACGACCGGTACGGAACTCGAATACAATGGGCGGAACCGGAAGAGAAGATTCTCCGTGTAACCTACGATTGTCAAACTACTTACAACCAATAAAATACGTAATTGCAGGCTCTTTATTTCTATGCCTCTCATATTATGGGCATTGCATGAATAAATGCACAAAATGTCATACTCAATCCGTTAACCACACTGAAAAAGTCCGTCACGCAGGGGCTGCATAAAGTAATCATATTCCCCATGGTTGGTACGACAAGCTACTTAACTCATCTCACCATTTATTCACTATTTCCAAAAAAAATAAATAAAAAATACGAAATCCGAAAAGTTGACGTAGGCTTATAATTTTTATTGATGAAGTCATCACACAACTATTTGCATGCGTCTCACATAATAATAAAGTCCGTCACGCAGGGGCTGCGTAAACTAAGCAGATTTCCCACGTGAAGTTTTACAATAGAGAAATCTGCCTAATAACAACTGTAGTAGTAAGAAACCTCTAAACCTAAAACATTATTTAGGGCGTAATAACCCAGAAGTTTCTAGCCCCAAAAAACAGTTAACCTAACCTCTAAACCTATTCACGAGGGACGAGTAGTTATGGAAACGGCCGCCAGAGCTCTCGGCGGAAAGTCCGAACATAGCCTACTGGTGATCACACGCAGATTACAAATGCAAATATCTCGGTTAATATTCAAGATAGAGAATAAATGCATATAACAATATTTATAGTAAATTTAATTTGCAATAAGATTGGTTCTATACAATATTTTGATCCGACGTATGGTAACGGAGATATGTCGAATTTTTGGGAATCCCCCCTCTAACCCCCCCCCCCCCCTCCCACTGGTCCGATTTCACCCGTTAACGAACTTGATCTTCCTTTTTACATAAAACGATTAAATACCGAGTTTGGTGACGATTAAACAAAAATTGCGACCGCTAGAGTGTTAACAGACAAATATATATATATATATATATATATATATATATATATATATATGTATATATATAAATAATTATATATATAGTTCTGCTCATTTTCGTCATCTCCTGGGTAGGATCGATGGACATTTGAGGAAATTTTTCGAAAATCGCGCCATGAGTACGACCTCAATAGCTGATTTCCCTTAAGGGAAATCTGCTAAAAGTCCGCTACGCAGGGACTAACTAAGCAGATTTCCAATGTTGGTATGACACACTACTGATCTAATCTCACCATATACTCTCTATTTAAAAAACAAATCCGATGAGTTGACGTTGGGTTATAATTTTCATTGTTATACCAACTATTGCATGTATCACACATAATAAAAGTCAGTTAAAAACAATATTTTTCTTGCAGTAAGAAATTTCATGATATATTAACTTTTTTTTAAATTTTCGAATCCAAAAGCTGGGGTTCACTCAAGGCTGAAAACTAAAAACATTCCGTCACGCAGAGCCTGCGTAAACTATGCAGATTTTCCACGTGCTGGTATATCATACATACGATAATATCATATAAACGATGACGTCATCACGCAATGAATTTCCACGAAAACAATATTTGGTATATAAGATTAGAACAAAGTGGTTCATGATATAATAGCTTATTGTTCAGATGACATGAGCAAGAGTTGGGATTTACTTAAGAATGAAAACAAAACAATTCAAATATCTCCGTTAATATTCATGATAGAAATAATATGTATATAACAACATTTATAGGTACTTTAATTTTCAATAAGATAGTAACGGGCATATCTACCATTTTTAATTTCAAACTTGATCTTTCCTTTTGAATAAAACGATTAAATATCAAGTTAGGTGACGATCAAACAAAAATTGGTTTGTTTTGCCAGATATTCCTCTGTACTTCAACTTTCAATGCCGGAAAATATGAGTTACAGGAATTTATCTGTGTTTTAAAGTTGATGTATTTCCCAAAATTGTTTAACGGAAGTCATGTATGTCAAAGAATAGTTTTGCTAATATGATCTCATAATGAGGGCGATTCAAATAAAATCTGAAAATTGAATCTCACAGCCCAAAGACTTCAACGAAACATTAGAAGCAAATAAAACTACTGTTGTATTGGCAATATTAAGAAGAGATTAATGAAAATCTGTCGATAATTTAAAAAATAGAACCTCTTTGGCCGACGTTTTTTTGATGTTTAAATTTATATATAACTTTGACGAGGTAGAAATTTTAGATAAAAACAAAAGTAGCCAAGCGGAAGATAAAAGAAAATATCCTCATAATTTTTTAATAATTCTAATGCCAAAAAAAACTTAGATAAGAAATTTGAATAACATATTTACCAAATATTTTAATAACCAACAAATCGAATAAGCGCGAATCTACTTCTATTTTGTCATAGATGTTTAACACATTGTCTATTTTGCCGCAATCGATTTTTTATACTTTTTATGACTCATCAATGTATGAAGCCGATTTGTATTAATCCGTCTCCATTTTGACACTCTCGAAGGGACGATAACTATGGTAGAAATACATAATAGAATATGAGATGAAGTCATCTGCTGCATAATTTCCTCAAAAGAAATATGGAAAATAGTTTAGATTACCCAACCCTTCCTCCCCCCATTGTAGATCACTGATGGTGAAGTAGTATTGATTAAAACAAGACAGGTTTATTCTTCAAAAAACAACAAATCATTTATTGTTCAAATTAAATCCTCCTTAAGTCGTGACCTTCTGTGGTGTGAACAAACTCTCATCATGAAAAATTTAATATAAAACTTGTTAATATAGTTATCAGTAAAGGGTCTGCTGAGAATCGTGAAGTTGATATTCAGAGAAATAATATTCCCTTGAATAATTTGATCCCTTCATGAATATTAAAACCACGGCCTTCCGATTGCTAAGGATTTATGTCTTCTTGAAAATCAATATTCCAACTTGCTGCTCAGACCCTAAATTACAATAATCTTAAATTTGGCAACCGCTACTAAATTGTGCTGGCCATTCACAAAAAAAAAAATTGTTTTGAAGAAACATACATTATAATCCAAAAACGTTTATAAAACACCTGATGTGGGCACCAAATGATATCCTTGTACACCTATTAAATTAAATAAATAAAACGTTTTGCTGAACTTCGTTTGAAATAATTTGAAAGTCATATACGATGTTTACGTTCAAATGTATCGCGGGCATATCCCAGAAGATAATTTATAGATCTTTTTGTGATAATTAAAAAAGACCCTTAATCTTAATCTTTTTCATCTCTATAATAATAGGTACTGAGAAGTTCTCAATGGAATCATTGTTCACCTAAGGTTATTTCACACTAGATCTCCTTTTCGTCATCCTTCCTCTGCTGCGTAATCAGATTCTCACCTGCATTTTCTTTTATCTATTTAGTCCACAATTCCTTACTTGCTTTAAGCAGATTTCCCTGCAGGCACGGTAAAATCTTTGTATACAAGTTGTATACACTTACTTTGCTCGATTATTCCAAAATAAATCATTAGATCTCTGTCTGACAAATAAATGTCCAGGGCTAATGTACAGATACTAATGATACTATATTAGCAGAATTCCACAACGAAAAATGCTATATAACCAAATTTTTCGTGTTACATTCAATGATTATTTGTAGCACTGTATGTATTCGAAGTTTTTGAACCGCAAGTCGATGTGCCAGTGTATTATATTTTGAGTTATAATCAGCCTTAAAAATGCTTATCTTTAACACTAGTTTTTCTTTAGGGAGAAACTTAAAGTGAATCATGATTCAGAGCCTTATGAAATAATATGTAGAATTTTCCATCCATTGTCACCAAGGATTTACTCCATGAACAGAAAGTTGCAAAGGTCCTGCGCGGGGCCCACTCTTTATTTTAAAAAAAGTGAAACTGCTTATAAGGTGTCTCCAAAATACAATGCCTATAAATCCCCTGCAGTGGGTGAAATTGATTAATGGCTACTGGAGTTATTTCTCTGCTTGAAAGCTGAGATAGCTGGGGGATGGAGGCTGGCTCTAGCCAGGAGCTTACCCAGTGAAATACTGCCCCCAAGGGCCTTCCTGTATCTACAATACTTTTCTCTCGTTTTAGTGTCTGCTAACCTGAGTCGGGAGGGTTTTTTATTGAAACTGTGATGCATATATTATTAAGGCACCTACCTGTGGGAGAACACTCACACAGGTTTAGCAGAATTCACTTAAGGGAAATGAGTTAATGGATCTGTATTTATATCGTGATTTTTGAAAATTTTCTACAAATGTCCATAGATCCTACATATGATATCATTCAAATGAATAAATATGTTTGTGTTTTTTCAGGGGGTATTATAGACCTTTGTGATTTTTAACCCTTTTCAATCAGAGTTTTTACGAAGCGAGTGATCAACTCAACGTACATCCCCTTAATCATGAAGAACTTCGAAAGAGTTGTCAACGGCCCCATTGTACCCGCCGGGGGTGGGAGTCTATGGCCTGTTCACCACGTCACCTGTGGACGGGATCTTAGAGAGCCATAATTGTTAGTTATCCCTAGGGGCTGTCTGGCATATATCTTCGTTAGACTTTCGCTGGAGGAGCAATAAGCACAGTGTAACTAGCACACTCGGGTAGCGAACTCGTGAACGAATGTTCTCCCTTAGCTGGGATCTAACCTGCACCTATTTTGGCCTTTCAGCTGACAGACGTGGATGTACACATGCCATAACCCGCACTGTCACTGACCTGTAAGTATGTATATATATATTTTTTTTTCTACCTGTTGACGCAATAGCGTTCGCATTTTTTGTTTGATCGTTACTAAACTCGATATTACTATCTCCTTTCTTTTCTGCATCTTGAATATTCACGGGGATACCTGCATTATTTAATATTCAATTTTCAGTAAATTGTCTCTTCCCATCTCATAGTGACGATAAAATGCCATAAAACCTTTTATTCCAAGTTTAAATATATAATATTGTTATCATCATACATTTACTTTGTGATATTTATCCAAATATGTTCAGTATTACGCCAATAATAAAGGTTTTACGTTCTAGTCAATCAAATCAGACCAAAGCGGAGGGGGAGGAGAGGATATTCGTAGTATCTACCTAATTATGATTATCTAATATATGACCAGTTTTATTGCAAATTTGATTTCCTGTAAATGTTCTTCTAGGAATCTTTCTTTGTCTTGAACAATAACCAAGATATTTATATATTTTCTGTTCAGTCTCATTAAAACCCAATCCTGCCACTCGAGAGATTTCACCGTGAATAACATAGTTATTAAACATCTCATATCTAGCTGTTAATTCGATTCCTGTTTACGTTCTCTCCTTATTACGCGAGAAGTAGAGAACGATAGAGAGTTAAAAACATAAGAGCGTCATATTCCATACCTCGTGAGAAATTTGCTTAGCTCTCGCAGCTCTTGAGTGACGGTCATTTGGTCGTACATCTCTTAGTCACGTGCGTAGAGCACCGAAGTAAAGTAAGGGGCATTAAAACCGAAGTATTTCGTGCTACAGTTGTTTGCTAGAATGTGCTACTGTCGGCACTCCTGTGATACCCAGTTGAGTCTAGAGATAGACCTACAAATTATAAAGGTCTCTAATCTATTAGATTCCTGCAGAAGTGCAGGTAGCTTTTTTCTCAGAAATTATGAGACCCGACAGTCAGCAGGAGACAACTAATTCCAGGTTCTCCTTGGTTAAGAGGGACTATTGGTCGATATGATCTCAGACATCTAGTCCCTGATCTCTCAAATCGCGACTATAAAGACCTATAACACGTTCTCCATGGCCTGTAATGTCAAAAATAAATTCACCATGGCCTGAAGTGGCTATAACAAATTCTCCAAGCAGTATAAAGTCTAAAATAATACTTAAGATGTTTAATGACATAAATAGTTGTAATTGAGAAATTCAGGAGTAGGAGTCGGGATGGGAGGGATTAATGATGCCAGTAAATGCGGAATCTAGAGAACAATGTATTTATGAGGTACATTTGCAATACATTAGCCGGGCGTTGCACCTAACCCTTCACGTGCTGCTTTCTTAAGGGTTCTAAACATCAAATATCTACTCACCAAGGTTCTCCAGTTTTTTTTTTTCGGAGAGAGTACTCGTTTAATTCTTCTTCTTCAGCTGTTTTAAGTCTAATGACCATTTTAGAACATTTTCCTTAAGAACGGACGTGAATTTCGAAAAATGTCTTCAAACACCCTTGGGACCTAGGCACATGAGATCCGGCCAAATATATATATATATATATATATATATATATATATATATATATGTGTGTGTGTGTGTGTGTGTGTGTGTGTGTGTCTGTTACCGCTTTACTGATAGCTACTTTTGTTTGATCGCTTTGAAACTCGATATTTATGCGTTCCTTGCTAAAAGAAAAATAGCGTTCGTAAACAGCTGAACATGAACCAGGAGGAAAGGGGTGGGAAGTTAGAGGGGAATTCGAAAAATTCAAATATGCCCATTATTGTGATATGGATAATTGTTCCCAGAGATTCCATTTCTTAAATTGTTGCTCATTAAAATTTTTCTCTGAATTTTATATTAACTGATTGCATTTTTCAGTTCTCTTGTTAAAGCCTCGTTTTTACACATCTTACATTCGCCTTAAGCAAATATATCATGAAGTACTGTATACTAAGCTTATATACGACGTATTGGTGTCATCGAACAAAGAGGTGGTAGGGTGAGGGGTTCCACAGAATGGATAAATTAAAATAAAAATATCTTTGCTTCGGAATTGGAAAATGTTTTTTGGCCAATGCTGTTGAAACTATTATATTTGTCAGTTTTTGTTTTTACGTTTGATATTCTCTAACTACAATATTAATTGAGAGATGTCTGATGAAGATGGACGGATTTCCATCCAAATTTCAGAGAACAACGCTAAAGCATATAGCTGATTGATTCACAATAATATTCGAGAGATGTACATTTTTAGAGTTTTCTGTCTTTTGTTAACCCCCTATCCCGATTGGCCATAGTAGCATAAAGTGGACGTAAATAATAATAATAATTGTTAACCCCAAACTCCTACTAACGTGATTTTGACAGAGCACCTGATCTATTAAACGTCTCATTGCCAGCTAATATTTCAAGCTTATTGCAGAAAAAACTGAAGTTGATACCACACTACTTCTTTCAGCTCCTATTAAATTAAATAAACAAAATGTTTTCATGCACTTAATTTAGCATGATATCATTTGAAAGTTATATATGGTTCAAATGTATATATATATTCAAATGCACAGGATCAAAAAATGTTATTGAACAAAATTTAAAGATCTTTAAAAGATATATAAAAAGGGTTTTATTTACATTGAATAGCTAAGGATAATTTTGCAATTTATTTATTTCCGACTCTCTAACCTCCACTCTCACGCACTTAGTCCATTTTAATCAAAAAGCGAATTTCCCTTTGGTACAGCATTCTTAAAAATGAAATTTTTATATTCTGAGATTAGACGCTTTATACGAGACACGTGTATACATACGGGCAGACGTCATGCGCAAACTAGACAAAATTGGTCCAGGGGACGTGAAAAAGGATAATTTCTTTATCATGTGAAAACCAATACTTTTCATGATTAAAAAAGTTCAGAAGGAAGTGGAAATGGACAAAAGGTCGTGTCAGACCAGCGGCATGTTAGCACATGAGAAATCTGCTTAGTTTACACAGCCTCTACGAGTCGTATTTCTAAATTCGCACCTTGGCCTTTCAGTAAATACTTTCAAAGTTAACACACTTTCTGGCGTTTATGTCTATTACCTTGTTAATTGCGTTCATTATATCTCTTTGAAGTTGTTGAATAACCCACAACTACGAAGCTTATACTCCCAAATCCGAAAGATCTATCAATCTCACGTTCTCGTTCAGAGCTTTTAAGTACTTACGTTTTTAGGTTTAGGACTATCTATATAGAAGGGTAAATCTATTTAAAAATAGTTTACATAAAAAGTTAAACCGAAGTGCCTTTGTGCTTTATAATGTTAACATTATGTTAAAACATTCGACGTGAACTGATGACGCACGTTGAAGAGAATCAAGGTTTAATGGGACGTGGAGGGATGTCATCAGAATCCTGGGATTCCTGCGTGAGACCTCAGGATTGCAATTAAGACCTTTTACAGCCCCTCCCCCTTCCCCTGGGTAAATTAAATCAACTAATAATTCATTCTAATTCTCTGATGAAATTCCTCAGCCTCACCGACCTGCTTTGAATTAAGAACCAGGAGCAATTTAAATCTCCCACTTAGATCGAGCCAGCTCTAAGGAAACCACCTTCCCACGCCAGGTAATTTTAACTGATATCGTCTGTCATTCGGTTACAAAACTTGTGTTTTCTTTAAATGGGTTTTGTCTACTTATTCTTGTGCACATTGTCCTCTTATTGAGGCGGCCTACCTAATATAATATTTTGGTAGCCACATTTATAGACTATTCTTACCTCAATTAATAAAAAAAAAAAAGTCCTGTTATCAATGTATACTCTTGCTTTTAAATAGAATTAAAATGAATCTGGAAAGTGGTAGTTAGATCTGTAGCAGCTTGGCCGGGCTCAGTAACAACTATTAACCTAACCCCTATTAGCTGCCTCCTGGTCTCAGTGACAATGTTGCCATGAACTATTTATACTAAAACAATTACGCTAATTTTAAAGTGGGTACACTGCGAGCAACCTCACAATTACCTTTTAGTTAGTGTGAAACTTAATTGCGTACTCTCGCAGTTGAATCTATTAGTGCTCCGTTCTTTTTGTGCGAACTCTTTTATCCAAAGAATTATTTTGTGTTGTTCATTCTTTATTCTTTGACAGTGTAAATTTTTGTTGTTTTTTTTGTACAAATTATAGTGAACTTATTTCATTCTAGTTTTTTTTATTGACGTTATAAAAAAACCGTAGATTAAAGATCTAATAAACATTTCTGTAAGGTCTAGAACATCGTCAGATTACCTCCCATCTCCATTGGCCCTCGTAATCCAATTGGAATTATCATCTGCACACTCTTCTTCACACAGGGCTTCTAAGAAAGTCACCGATTCGCAGCCACTTCTGTGCATGACCAAACGATGTCTTCTTTCGGAGGAGCTATACCTTTATATGTTTTACTATGTAGACAGTAATGACTGATTTACGCCATTGAGACTTATGGTGAGATGTGATGGCTCAACTCATAGAAATTCGATAATCTATAGATTGCTAACAACATTGATATTCCGTTTATTGCAGGGCGTACCTGTGTGGTTGATGTAGTTACAGGCAGCCTCATTATGCTTTCACCTGAATCTGCTTGCCAGGACATATTTATCCATTACACTAATGTCCAAGCCAAATCTTCCAAACCCATTGCCTCATCTTTTTCTTTTTTTCTTTTCACAAATCCAATACACCACACTTCTTAGGAATTTCTACCTTAATAAATCTGCCATAAAACTTCCCCATCGGCTTCCACCTATATCTCACGTAAAATACAGCTGACCTACTAGCAGATTTTCTTTAAGGGAAGTCAGCTATTTAGGTTGTACTGTTGACGCGATTTTAGAACAATTTCCTCGAATGTCTATCGATACTACCTGGAAGATGACAAAAATAAGATGAATAAAATCGGGACAGTGGGAAGGGGGGGGGGATAATACCAAATATTTTTTTCATTGAACTTTTACTTTTTGAGATATTTTCAAATACGTTGTGGGATAACGCCATCAATTAAGATTTTACGGCTTTACTAGAAAATATTTATTTGATGTATTCCATAATCGATATTTAACCGTTTAACCCAACACTAAAGTGCATTGTCGTTAATGGCTGAAAGCGGATCAGAAACAGGAGTAGGGGTGGAAATTGAAAATTCAAAATATCTACTTTATTGTGAGTCGTATTAAAAAGTGTTATAGTGTCAATCTTTTTTAACAATTGATGCTTTACAATTATTGTTCTATAAACACTTTTGCAGCTTAAATATTTAGCGACTAATTTCCACTTTCTATTTTCAGTCGTTTGTAAACCCAAACTTATACTGACAAAATTTTTATTTAGACATAGTAAATGTATAGGGCAAAGAGATTACCAGCACATGGGAAATCTGCTTAACTTATGAAGCCCGTGCGTGACGGACTGCATTTTCATCACCACTTATTTCTTACAACCACATCCTCGCCTTTCAAATCAGCCTCCCAAGCCTTCAATAACAAATTCGTTCGGAACATTGTGTAGCAGAGTTTTGTTAAAACTCCACATCCTCTACATTGCCCTAGGAAACCTCAATCCTGTCACACGAAAAGCCACTTGAAATATTCACTCCACAATCACTTTATTCTTGTCTTCTTCTTTCCTTCAATCGGCTTTCTCGCCGATACTACCAATTAATACACAATGTTCCCCGAAATGTGTCTAATGCCGCTTACAATATTAGAATATAATGTTAGTCGGCTTTCAGCTTTCAGGACATAACGACTCTTGATTTGTTTTTTTTTTTAACATAAAAAATATATACAAATTGTTCTGACCTACTTCTGATCTGTTTTATGCGTTACAGCCCCCACCATTTCCTTTATAATTTAAATAGTATTTGTAAGACTCACAAAAACAATCGTCAGATTGTGATAAAGATACTTTTTTAATTACTGTGAAGATGGTGCTAATGTATAGTTTGGCTTAATTGGGTTTTGGGTAAATTATGCAGTGGATAGAATGGAAGAGGGCTTATAGTTGACAATTCAATAAATAATCTATTCGAGATCTGCTTAGCTACCTAATCGACTATCTATCTCTTAATCGACTATCTATCTCCTCAGAGACCTTCCTCACTTATCTCTGTCACCTCACTGCCTCTCTTGCATTTGTTACACTTGTAAATGGTTTCCTTTTCTTCTCTCTTCCTCCTCACACGCTCGAATGCGTGCGCAATCTTACACACCGTCTCAAGTGATTTGAGAAATATTTCTGGCATTCATGTACGAAATATAATAGACCAAAATACAGAGGAATTATTTGTTTCGCACAGAGAATGTTTAAACCATATAATCGTCCTCATTTAGGTCCCTTTCCAATGGCCTTCGAAAAGGAAGGAGTTCTTTTAAATAGGAAGGAGTTGCCCGGTTAAATTTACAGTGGTAAGAATGCCAACCTGCAATTTAATACAATTCTTTCTGTAATGTGTCGTACTTCCAAAATTTCCAAGTCAACCTCTAACAGGTTCCTGGCTAGTGTCAAAAACGTCCGTCATGCAGGGGCTGCGTAAACGAAGCAGATTTCCCTCGTGATGTTTAACAATAGATAAATCTACATACTGGTAACACAATAGTACCTTCGACATCAAGTGAATAAATATAAACGTTAATAGGAAACTTCCATACGGGAAGCACCTGAATCATAAACATACAGGTGTGCCAAGTTCTCACAGTTAAGAAAAACAATTACAGAAATATATCAGAATATAACATATTAATTTTATTGAAAAGTATTTACTATATCTAGTACTGTAATTTATAATGAATCAGAATATTTTTTGTCTCAATCAATCAAATTTAAGTAGTCCAAGAACATAAGAAAGGAGGGGAGGGGGGAGGGTCACCAGAACATATTTACATGTATCTCGTATAATAAATGTCTCTTGAAAACAATATTTGGTATTTATGCTTCGTATGATGTGGTTCATTTCATAACCGAGTATTGTTTATGTAAATCTGAAAAATGTAAATATCATGGTTAATATTTAAGATAGGGAATAAGTGTATATAACAATATTTATAGCACATTTAATTTTCTATAAGACTGATTCTATATATTTTTTCAATCCGCCGTACAGTAACGGAGATATTTCGAAATTTCAAAATTCTCCACCTCTAAACCGCCCTCCCCCTGGCCGGTTTCAGACCACTAGAGCGGTAAAAGATATATATATATACATTTTTGAACGGACCTCATTTTCGTCATCTCCTAGGTTGGATCGATGGACATGTGAAGAAAAACTTCGAAAATCGCGTCATGAGTACAACCTCAATAGCTGATTTCCCTTAAGGGAAATCTGCTGAAAATAAACACGGTTGTTCCCCGAATAACTTTGATGACCAACCATTGCAGAGCGGCCATTCTGCTTGCTTAATTGGTACAGCTCATCACCAGTGCCAACGTCAATAAGCTGGGTCACTGCCTGGATCTTTCCGAAATTCGGTTTCACATTGACCTAGCTAAAGTCGCTAATCTTGATTCCCTGAGTTTTGCATCTGTCCATCCTGCTTTTATCTAGAAAAGTCCGTCACGCAGGGGCTGCGTAAACTAACCAGATTTCCCACGTAAAGTTAAAGTCCGTCACGCAGAAGCTGCCTAAGCATATTTCCCATGTGAAGTTTAGCAATAGGAAATCTGCATACTGGTAACACAACACCACCGAGTAAATACAAACGGTAATGAGAAATCTTTCAATTAATTTTAAAAAATTGCCAACTGAAACGGCTTCTGAGTTGTAAGAATAATTTATATTTTAATAACTCAATATTTTAGTAGTCCAAGAACTAAGGAACGGGGGGGGCAGGGGTCGGATGAACAGAACGTACTTGCATAAACCTCACAAAGTAAGGAAGGTAAGGTAAGGTTAGAAACGACAAGTAAGGTAAGACGAAGCTTCCACCAGAGCCGAACAGTTACGGAAACGGCCGAACAATGCCCGATCACATGTCCCACAGACTTCATAAAAATGCAAATATCTCGGTTAATATTCAAGATACAGAATAAATGCATAGAACAATATTTATAGCAAACTTAATTTGCAATAAGATTGATTCTATACAATTTTTAGTTCTGACGCATAATAACGGAAATATTTCGAATTTTCAAAAATCCCTCCTGTAATCCCTACTCCCTCTGTTCGGATTACAGCCATTTACGAACTTGATCTTCCTTTTTACATAAAACGATTAAATTCCGAGTTTGGTAACGATCAAACAAAAATTGCGACCGCTAGAGCGTTAACAGACATATATATATATATATATATATATATAATTTTGAACGGACCTTATTTTCGTCATCTCCTGGGTAGGATCGATGGACATTTGAGGAAATTTTTCGAAACTCGCGTCATGAGTACGACCTCAATAGCTGATTTCCCTTAAGGGAAATCCGCTAAAAGTGTAAATAACATATTTTCTCATAAATAATATAATATAATATATATATATATATATATATATATATATATATATATATATATATATAATACTCAGTATTGAATATTTCATTGTTGCGTGAAATCCGAAATTATTACCTCATACTTCTGGTCTCCGCCTTTTTTCTCTTATAACAAAATGGCTAAACAGAAATAACATAAATTTTCTACTGATCTTAGAGTGATGAAATTGTTGTATTTTGTTAAAAAGGCTAATTATTGTAATCCATGAACGGCCATAAATTCGATAATATTCGCCCAATAGCCTTTCCACGATTCACGCGTAAAACAAATTAATGATTGAGCAGAAAGAATATTTTCTTGATGTGATGAGAACGGCCCGATTATTTAGTGCCTCAGTAAATCCAAGCTTTATATTATGACGCGAAGCCATTTTCAGTGCCCCTTTCCACGATGCTGATAAAAGCATACTCCTTTAAATTTTATTTGCTAAATTTTGCGAAGCTAATTCCACAAAATAAATAAATGTAAATGATTTGAATTAAATATTTGTACACAATACGATTTTGCAAAATAAATAGGCATGACGAATAAACAAAATATGTGTTATTTGTTCACATTTTGTAGGTTAACCAATAGAGACATTCTCAGCTGTTGATCGGCCCCGGCATTCACAGTTAAATGTTTAAATATCTTTATATATATATATATATATATATATATATAATTCTGCTGTGCGTGTGTATGTCACTGAACACCTCCTAAACGGCTGGATCGATTTGAATGTTTTTTTTTGTTTGTGTTTCGGTGCGCTCTGGTTGGTTTAGATTTACAAATCAGCCAGGCAGATGGAGCAGGAGTGGAGGTTGTAAGGGAGGCCTAAAATTAAAAATAGCGATATCTGGTTTCCTATTGGTTTTTCGGCAAATATGCACAGGGTAAAATTTGTTTATTTTGTTATTTAGAGTAACGTTTGTTATATTTACTTTCGTCGTCTTACAAAGTATAAACGATATATACACTAAAAAATTAAAGTGGGAGCCAACAATTTTATTGGGTACTAACGAATGAACCGAACTTAACGAAACTCTGTATGTAAATTAGCATTAATTCTTCCATGATTATAAGCAATATTAAAATTTTTAAGTTCGAACGGGAGTGGGGTTATAAGGGAGGTCTGAATAAAAAATTCGCGATATTTCATTTTCTATTTGTTTTTAAGCAAACGTGCACATAACAAAAGTTGTGTAAAGTGAGTAAAGGACATACAAACAAACATTCATTTATATTTATATATATATATATATATATATATATATATATATATATATATAGAGAGAGAGAGAGAGAGAGAGAGAGAGATTTATAAATTTAATTTGTTATGTTAATTTTATATAGTTATTTTTAATTCTCTATTCTACTTCTAGCTAAGGTACCGACTTCGCTCGGGAATTCATTTGAAGTTTAATGATGATGGTTCTATATAGGACAGATCATCCAAGTTCTCACTATGTAAATGTTTAAAGCCATTTATGCAATTATTTAGATCTTATGAAACTATGCCCATGTATTAAGAATAAACCATCTGTTGACGAGAAAATATATTTTCGAAATATTGGCCTAGACTAAAGTTTTAATATCTAACCACAACTCTGAACTACCCACTACTATATATTAACAAATAGATATATCATTTTACATGGGCATGAGTTTTGTTATCTAGTAGGCATCGTAGATTTCTAGGAAACCGTTATTCGAAACACTCGTCACGAAGTATAAACTTGAAGTATAAACATAAAATTTTCTTAAGATAAATTAGCCAAAATAATGAACTCTGCTTAACAAGGTACATGATAAAGTCTGTCTCCCCCCTCCCCCACCAATCGTGATAAGCCTTGGTGTTATCGGAGTATTCAGATTAGATACGAAGAAGCGTGGGAAAGAATGAGAACAGTAAAGTTATATTGTTTAAATGTATATAAATAAAACTCTAAGATTTCTCTGTTCTATTTAAATTCGCTTGGAGCCATTTTTTTTGTTTTATGTTTCAGGCCAGTCAATGAACCATGAAATCAAAATTTAAAATCTTGTGTCTGTCCGTCGGATCACTCAAAAACGGTTCAGAAAATTTCTGTAGATTTTTATATTTGTGAGTCAATTATCCCAAAATACAAAATAGGCTATATTAGAATCCAAATTTTCAACTAGGAGGGTAAGTTTACATCGACGTGAAAATACATATTCATCAATATATACGAGTACGTTAGTATTAGTTTTACCAATAAAAAAAAATGATTAAAACGAATTGTGTTTAGAATAACAATTTTGGTCATAAATTGTTATTTACATTTATGAATTTTGAAAATTTAACTCTCGCCTTCTGGGGGCCAGGCTTTATTTGTGTTCCATGAAAATGCCGGGATAGAATTGGGAAATCCTTTGTATTTGTTTTAATGGATGAGTATTGTTAATATGAGTGATTTGATAGATAGATAGATATTTTATTGGCTTCTGTTTACAACATGTTGCCAAGAGTCTGGCCAATTAGTGTTAGTATGGTTATTAATATATTATAACTTCTTAAAGTATGTGTAAATAAAATAATAATAATTCCTAGAATTACAACTGAACACCATATACATTGGCACGTAATACAATATTAATATTAATCTAAATAATTATAATACTGAATTCAATAGGTCATAATTTAATGTAAATGTAGATTAATTCATTCTTTTTTAATGTCTAAATAAAGATCAGTTTTCTAACATATCAGATTAACATAACTATTCTCTAAGATAAGTATAACTCTTCTAATAATAAGTATAACTGCATATAATAAATAATGTGCCGATTATTATTGAATAAGCACCCCCATAAAAATAATAAAATTCTTTCTTTTATATTGTTAACTTTCACAAACTTTTGATAAGAAACAAAAAATATCATTAACTTTACTTTCATTGTTGTAATCCAGAATGTTTACCAATGATAGGTATTCTCTTTGAGGCACTATATATTTGTCAAGGAATTTTACTCTGTGTGATGTAAAAGCGGGGCAGTACAACAGTAAATGATTCAAATGTAGGTAAATATATTTTTGGCACCATTTACATACCTCACCAGTTAATATGAGTGATTTGAGACTCTACTAATGTACTTATTATTTTTTTTTCTTTTCGAGAAAATTTAAAGAATGAATTATGTTTAGAACAGATTTTATAATTTTGACTTCAGGTCATTTAATAGAATTCATTAGCGTTCCAAGAGACTTGCTTAGATAGTATTGCGGGTTGAATAAGTATCAGGGATATAAACATTGTCAAAGCGTTATAAATATTTCCAATCCAATATTTCGACGGGAAACCAATTAATTTTCGAATAACAGCAATTTTAATCATAAATTCGTCTAACTACTTATATCTCGGGTAAAACAAATGAATGACATCAATTTTTCTGTTCATTTGTGTTATTGGTGAATATGAGAGGATGGTTATGGGTATCGAATCTTTATATTTTTATGGGAAACCATTTCTATTTCAACCCGCCTAGTTTAAATATATAAATTAACTGCATGATTAGAATAGTAATTAGGGCACGGGGTTTATATCATTAAGAAACTGTTTCATTATTACATAAAGGTGTGCATTTCTTTCTGTTCCTAGTGAAGGGAAAGAAAGTAATGACTTTTCCGCAACCCCCCCCCCCTATCCTCCGCAGAGTTCCTATAGCCATTCATCACAACCCACCCTGGGTTTTTCTCTAGACCTCTAATAGCGTCTGCTGGCAGAGGATATTAACGTAACCTTCCTACTTTTTAACCTGACTCTTATCCCCGTTTATTGAATCAGAGGAACTTTTTTTGGTATTACTAAGTACTTACTGTAAAAAGGCCCGACACGCATTAAACTAAACAGAATTTCCCACATCCTAGACACACTGCTGATCTACAAGGATCTATTCTCCATTTTACCTCTAATAAGAAAGCTATAACAACTTAAAGCTATATAGAACTTGAAATGTAAGTTATACATTTGATGTTCAGTAGTTCAGGTGCTCGAAGCGAACGTAACAATAGTAGGAATATGGGTTTACAAAAGGCTGAAAATCATAATTTCAAATATTTCGGTTAATATTGGAGGTAGAGGAAACATTTAAAAACAACCACTTGAGAATATAATATTTTCCGACCTAACTTCTAAAAGCAGAGATATTTTGCAATATTAATATCATCCCTTCTGGACCCCCCCCCCCCATCTCCCTTTTCAAATGAAAACAATACTTTGAACTTAAGTTTAAAATAAGAAGCATTATGATATATAAATCATTACTAAAGTAAAATGAGTAGGAATAGGAGTTTACTAAAGGGTAAATAATATTTTGATAGAAATAAAATGTAGGAACAACAAATGTAGTAAAATAAATATGTTGGGTATATAATACCCCATAATATGACAGTTCAGCCGTTGAGGAATTCCAGCTTCATTTTTCAGAAATCACCCAAATATTTAATTTGCTAAATTCCCATACACCTTAGAAGTGAAGCAGTTAGTGAAAAACAAATAGTTTGCCAAATATGAAGCCAAAAAGACTACTATTAGAATGGAACTAGATAAGAGTGTGTGTGTACATATAAAATTTTGACCAGGCCCCATTTTTGTCAACTCCTAGGTAGTGAGCGAAGGACGTAAGATGAAAATTTTTAAAAATTGAGGCATGAGTACAATCTCAATAGTTATTTTCCCTTAGAAAATCTACTGGAAATGTGTGAAGACTATGGAATGGTGTTTAAATTTTTTAAATTGGTCCAATATCGACATGTTAAATTAGAATAATTGTTTTCAGGGGAAAAATAATAACGTTTTTTCTTCAAGACATTCCTTTCTTCCTCTCTCATTTGCTTCCCATGTTCTGTAGCCTATTACAATTTCTATAAATTCGCAGAGCAAGAAATCATTGCTAAAAGTTTCTAATTCGTGCCGGCCAACATGAACGGAGAGTTGAGGCTGTGCGTGTAGGAGACACGCCCCCTCCTATTAATATCGGCTATATTTATATATGTTTCTTCAGCTGATGCGAGGCTCAGCTTGGCTCAGAGCGTGATTACTTGACTCCTTATGCTCAACCTGTAAACGGTGGTCATTGCCACTTATGGGCGCCATATATACAGTTACAGTTGTATATATAAAATACTTATATGTTTTCAAAAATGGATATTCACAGTAAATTCTATATGTAGGAACCAAATAAATATTTTTGACCGCTCCAGGAATAATAAGTTCATCAAAGTTACCTTCTTTTGATAGAACCGAAAATCTTAGGTCTTACGTGGTTTTTGATTTTTTTTTTTAATGGACACAATCGTGTATGTTTTAATGTACTCTGTATGGGCAAAAATTATCTTTTTGAGAGCACCTTCAATGTGAACCTCAAGAGAAATATGTTTTATGAGAATAGCGAATACAATTTGATAAAAAAAATTATTTCTGTTGGAACTGTGATAGTGTAAAAATTATGATTTTTTAAAAATCAAAAATAAAAAATGAACATAAAGTGTGTTTAACACTTGTGAAATTCGATAGTAAGTCAATACGCTGACTTTGTGTATGTATGTGTTCGTGCGTGTGTGTGTGTTTGTTTGTGTGTGTTAAGGTGTAATCCTGAAAACTATCTCAAAAGAACTGCCTGGAAACAACAAGATAGAAATTTCTTTGTTTCCTTGAAGGAAACTCAGCTGTACCAGTAACCATTTACCGCAGATGACTTTATATTATATGCGGTTTAATATAACAAAAATAAATAAATATTCACACTTTATATATTCTTTAATATTTTAAAATCAACCATAAATCTTTAAAATGATTAATAAATATTCTAAAACCACATCAATATCATTATTATCAATGATAGTCAATATGAAAAACATCAGAATTTATAGAATTCTTTCATATAAGTAAATCAAGATAGCTGTCATCACCAACACCAGTAGTAAAATAGCTGCTTAAATCGATAGCAAAATTTATAACAAATATTTTGTGGCAGCTAGGTGAGCTTACATAATCTAGAAAAATAAAATATTTGTTCATTCTAAGCGTTCCAGAAAAAAAAAAATATATTTTTTTTTTCATTTCGGAAAAAACACTGTTTTGTAGGTGGACTCTATTTTTTATCTGTCACCACGGGCGTGAAATAAAAGTGGTATTCCTGGATGAAACAAAAATTGTAGAAACCATTTTTTAATGCCAACATATTACAATCTAGAAATGTTGTATTTTTTCAGATATGTTCAAGGGACGAGAGTTGGCCCTATTTGTAGTGGTTTCATTTTATTCTATCTGTGCGTTTTAGTAATTTGTTGCAGCCGTAGGTAGATATGTTGTATTCCACCAAATTTGAATATTTGTATTACGGCTGAAGTGCTCATTAATTGCACGGAAATGCAAATGCCCCTTTATCTTCCCTTATAGCTTGGAAAGTTATATTGCTTATTATATTTATATATTTCTTTAGTTTAAATATTTTTATACATATTTATCCTTTTACATATTTAAAACAAGGAAAGGAGTTTAAATTATTTTTTAATACTTTTATCTCTGTTCAGTCGACGATATTGCTTTGCCTCCGAGAACTTTACTCTAAAGTTATGTTTTAGTTTCTATTGATTTTCTCAATTTCAAAGTAGACATTAACATTTCACGAGAGTAATCCCTAAGGAAGGCATTTGCTCATTAAGGAAATATTTAAAACTTGCTCTCATAATTAACTTTTTAATCTGTTTTATACCGGGTAGGGTTAACACAGTAAAAGGTTGTTTTGGGCTCTGATGAAAAAGTTCCAACAAGCTCCATTTATAAAAGGATGTGTGTGTCTTTTCTTTTTCAACTTTTATAATCAAAGTTAACTGAAAAAGCTGCCAGTATTTATTAAAAGGCACATTTTAATATTATTTGTAAACTTAATTTTTTTTTCTTATATTATTTGTTTGTTCTTTGTAATACTATTTTACAGACTTTAGACACAAGGGAAATCTTCTGATCACTGTTTCTTCAATATCGACCAATAAATCAATCATTCGAGGATGTAAATTAAATAACTTTCACAGATAATAAGGAAAATCATGTTTGCTAAAACCACTCATCGCAAAACCTCGTAAAGTTCTTCACCCTTTTCATTCATTGGTTGCTAAGAATGTTGTGTAAAATAATGTAATTAATGCCGTGTTTTTTCTACCCCACCCTTTTAAATAACTTTTTGTGCCCAATCGAATTCGTGGAATGATATAAATTTGCGTAATTTGAGCTGTGTTTAAAAATCTCGTATTTCAAAAAACAATACAAACAGTTTCTTTTATTAAGGGTTGTGTGTGATGATTTAAATTTCCACGGTGGGCATTATCTGTAGTATGTGATGCAAATTTTCATTTCGATTATGCAAATTTTCTGAGCTTCTCTCAGCTCCTTTTTCAGCCATTATTGCAAACTAAGTCTGTTTTAAGGACTGGGGATAAATCCTCCTTCCCAGACTTAGGAGAATTACATATATATCATAGACCCACCAGCAACAGTGCGCTGATTGGTTATCGGAGTCTCATGGCTATATATTTATTAATGAACGTCTGTTAGTACTGAACAAAGCTCAATATACTAACAATGGCAATAAGAGCCAGTTACCCAAAATCACAAGTAGAAGTTCTGAATTTCATACTCTAAAATAATTGAACCACTACTCCTAATAGTTTTGTAAATAATTCTTTCATTGGTGTCCCAAAATATACTTAATTCTGTTCGATTATACACTTGTAATTCAGTACGTACAGTATATTTTATTCATTTATTTGGTTCTATAAAATTAAAATTAACGAACACGAGAAAGCGAATTACATTTATTGTCTTCAAAGTAAACACTCACTCCTGATTGGAAACTCAGACTTCCATAAAGCGTACGGTGAAGCTTGGAACGGATGGACAAACAATGGTGATAACTCTATTTTTAAAAGAAAGTAGGCTCTTTATGGGGTTGCTTCACAAAAAATATTAAAATTCATTAGTATTTGGCCCTCCTAAATATTAAGGTTCATTGACATTCTTCGTGCCGTTTTTAAGGTAATATTTGTTGTTCTTAAAGGCAATAAATGGCCTAGGTCATCATTGCCATAAAGGGAAGACAAGAAAAGTTATCAAAAAGGTTGAATGACATGTAAACAAAGAAATAAATGGATACAAACCAAGGGATCTCGAAATGCCACCTCTAGCGATGGCGTGTCTCCTGGAATAGGCCAAAAGGTACCCAAGACTCAGTGAGTTAGTTAATTAACTGGTTCTGTAAAATGATAAAGAGGCTGCAAAATTATGATGTTAGGAACTCAATGATTATTTAAAAGTATGGGAAGAAAAAATGGAAATAAATAGAACAAAAATAAAATATATTTATAAAAGAATTATATATATATATATATATATATATATATATATATATATACGTGTGTGTGTGAGTTGTGTATAGTGTTTAAGGATCTGAGTGCAAACGGACGGTCAGAGGAGTACGAATTTTGGTGGTCAGAATGTAGATGAAGCATATTGGAAACTTACTTGACTCTTAACTTTACACAACTTACAGCCTCCTTTATATTCTATTCAAGTTGGTGGCTCTCCTTGACTTCTTCTTTTTTCATTCTATTTTATACATTTATATGAAAATTTCCAGACCTCCTTGAATTCTAATGCGTTTGAATTCGTAATGTGGCGCTTACATTGTTTCCAGTCTGAATTTAGCGAGGAGAGTAGTATTTCCCAAGTTATTCAAGGCTTATCGGGACTCAGGATTCAATTTGGCATAACAAAATCCGATTCTGCGTACTAAAAAAGCCCATTAAAATGTATATCCGCTTTATATATATATATATATATATATATATATATATATATATATATATATATATATATATATATATATATAGGGGGGGGGGCGATGGCCGTGAGCGTGAATGCCTGGGTCCATCTACCACTACCGTCAGTCTGCTTATGGATCAGCAGGATTCTAATGAGTACATAAGTCTGACAGACCCCAGGGATGACTAACGACTATGAATCTCTTAGATCCCGTGCACAGTCAAGTTGACAAGTTGAACTGTCTGCAGACCATCTGGGTAGAATATGGCCCATCATTCTAAAGGAGATAACCCCAGGTCCTTCTTGGATAACGGCTGTTGATCGTGGAGTTGATCACTCACTACGTAAAAGCTCATCAAGAATCCCTCCCCAGTCTCGCTCGGAGGCGACTTAGATGTCAAAGGTCTATAATGCCACGGAATGGGGAATACATATATATATATACATATATATATATATATATATAAACACACACATCTTCCTGAAACAAAAGAGGCTGCCCAAAGTGCAGTTTTCTTTTCTTTTTTTCTTCCTCAAATTGTTAACTTTTTAATAGCTTTTATCTTTTCTATTTGAACATCATTTTCTTTAAATATATTATTCTTGATTATAATGATGGCTGTGTAGAGGTACATACTCCCTTTGATCTAAATGATAACTCTTTGGTGGTCCAGTTATTCACTTTATTCTTTTCGTAGTTACGGTTCGTAGGCTCTTACCTTTTCAGAGCATTCTTTTTCCTCCTTAGTATTATTTATGCCGAACCGTACCCTTGGATGCAGTCTTATTTCTGGGCTCTATAAAGGCTGAAATCCGCAATATCTTCCATCTCAAGAATAACTAATTGTAGATTTCCCAATTTACCATAGGACTCCTCATTCGCTACCCCATTGGCAGGAAGTGGAGGAATCCTCCTCCACCATTTCTACACTCTTTGCTTATGTCTCCATCTGAAAGTGTTCTAGCGGCCACACTGTTTATTTGATCGTTGCTAAACTCGATACTTTTCATGTTAAAATAAAGGTCACGTTAGTTCGCCCCCCCCCCGTTGTACAGTCTTAGAGAAATAGTGATTTTAGCAGATTTTCCTTGAGGAAAATCAACTATTGAGGTCGTACTCATGACGCGAGTTTTAAAAATTTCCTCAAATTTCCATCGATCCTACCCAGGAGATGACGAAAATGAGGTCCGTTCAAAATTATAGATATATATATATATATATATATATATATATATATATATATTTGATCGTTACCAAACTCCATATTTACTCGTTTTATGTATAAAGGAAGATCAAGTTCGTAATGGCTAAAATCGGACCAGTGGGAGGGGTTTAGAGGAGGAAATTTTCTAAATTCGAAATATTTCTGTTACTGCAAGTCAAATCGAAAAATTGTATAGAACCAATCTTATTGAAAATTTTATGTTCTATACATATGTTCTTTATCATCAATATTAACCGAAATATTTGGGTTTTATAATTTCAGCCTTCAGCAGACCCCTACTTCTACTCACGTTAAACAAATAATACTCGGTTATGGGATAAACTACATTATTCGAACCTTAAATACCAAATATTGTTTTCATGATACCTTTATTATACGACATACATGCAAATATGTTCTGGTGACCCCCTCCCCCCATCTTTTTGGACTCCCCAAGTTTTTGGACTACTTAAATTTGATTGATTGAGATAAAAGTTATTCTGATTCATTAGAAATTACAGAACGAGATATAATAAATAGTTTTTAATCAAATTAATAAGTTATATTCTGATATATTTCAGTAATTGTTTTTCTTTCCGGTGAGAGTCGGGTTGGTAGACCTGTTTATTTACATTTCAGACGCTTCCCGCCTGGAGGGGAAGATTTTTTATTACCGTTTGTATTTATTCACTTAATATTCAAGGAGGTGTTGTGCTACCAGTATGTAGATTTATCTATTATTAAACTTCACGAGGGAAATCTGCTTAGTTTACGCAGCCCCTGCGTGACGGGCTTTTGTAAAATTACAAAATAATTGTGCCTCTATAGACTCATTACGCGTGTTTCCTGTGAAGTAGGTATTTCACTTTTATTCAACTTGAAGGGCTAACTATAAGTGTGTAGTATGGAGGGTATTCGAGTGAATGGTGAGTCATGTTTGGCAATTGGCGAGCAGTAACAAGGAGCTGAAGTGGACTTGGCAGGCTTAGATTAGCACCTCTGGCTCTATATCCGGATACAAACAGCTGTTCCAGACTTGTCACAAACACATGTCATATTTATTTGCATCCCTCAACCTCAAAGCAGTCTATTAGGCAACCTAGAACATCATCCCGGGCTAAAGTAATGTTTGAAGGAAGGACGAATAAGATGGCGAAATTTATATTAATGATATACTTATGTGTGGTGCATTAAGGTGACGTCAGCTGTTGTGTTTGATGTGACATTTGGCAAAAGGAATATTTAATGTGTATTTAAAGTCGCTGTAAATAACTGTAGTAATTTATGTTGCAGCAAACTCATCTAATAAAATCTTTAGTCCTTCCTGGTTATCGGTTCTAATTACCCATAGGTGAATAAATTTGACAATAATTAATAACAACAGGATAAATTCGATGACTGTATGTTACATCAGTTGTGTTCCTCGTGGCCCTAGATCAAATTAAAATGATATTAAAATTGCATTGCATGTCAGGGTAGCTTATTCAACATTTTATCAGATGTCCATTAAGGAAAGACCGCTATTGAGGTTGGATTTGTAAAGAGATTTTTGAAAAAAGTCAACCTAGGAGAGTTTGGTCCAAAGTATTTCAACAGAGATATCGTATATGAAATCCAAATAAAATTATTATTTTTCCAAATGCCAATCAAATTAAATTAAATGAAACCAAACACTGGTTTATTTCATAGGAGTGCAAGGAAGTCTTTTAGTGACCACATCAGATAGTAAAAAAAAAAAAAACCATCTAGCCAAAACATTAATTTTTTACTTTTTTCTGACTGTTAGTTTATATATATATATATATATATATATATATATATATATATATATATATATATATATATTTCTTGCTTTGTAAGTAGAATTTTTTTATATATTAATTATGTTGGATATATCATACTTTTAGATGATAGATTTAGATCAATAGTGCTATCTATTGATGTTTCATATGATGTTATTTGAATTTTTCAATGCTTTCAAAGCCCTTTCCCAACCGATAAAGACACTGGAAGAAAAGTTTTTTATTCAAAAATAACATTTTTTTTAAAGGGAAATACGAAATTATTGAATGTACTGAGGGAAATTTGTGTACTGTATCCGAATTTCGGAAATTTATACTTAAGGATAAACGTATTCTATTTTGAATTTGTAAAGTTCAACTCATTTAACGTTTTAAACTTTATTTCGATTGAACCGGTGACAAAGTCTTTAATGTGTGTTGTCAAGTGGAAGTTATAAAGTGAAATGTTATTTAATCGTATATCTACGGACTAAGTATTACGAAATTTTCTCTTGTGAAAGTAAGTTAGAGTAATTAATAGAAGCGAACTTGTTCACGACTTCACTCTATAAAGGTACATCGCCTTTCCGTACATGAATGAATCGATTCAGCGATCCTAGGCCTTTGCAAATAATAGAAAGACATTTTGGCCTGCTGATTTTATTATTGGACTGAATGTTATTTTCAATTTTCAATGAAATTTGTTTGTGGGTTTACTGTTTGGAAGGAAGTAGAAACGGCTTCTGACCTAAAATGAAATCTATGGTAGAATATTTGAACTTCATTGAATAAATTACATCTTTTTCGGTCGGCCAGCAAATGAGAAAATAAATATTTCAAAATTGATTCATGTTGCAAACAAGAATGGCAGATAGAAAATTAAATTCACAGAATTATTCAAAGGTTCACGTGAAGTAGATAGTGAATATAAAATACAAAAAAAAGAGGAAGGATTTGACCATCAGCTTTTATTTAACCTTGGTTAACTCCCGTTCCGATTAGAAAAGAAATTGAAGCTGAACTCTGAAAGATAGAAGATGAACCTAATAAATGAGCACCTGATTGAGTGAGTTTTCAATAATTAGCACGAAGCTGAGGAGGATTACAAAGGCAATATGCCAACTTCTTAATTACCTAAAACATCATGAGTCGAGTTTCATAGAAAAAGGAAAGTCAACATTTTAAATAACAAAATTATATATTTGAATACATAATTTCAAATATATTAATAATTGCAATGAATATTCAAACAATTTTTATTTAGAGTAGTTTTCCAGAAATGTATTTATTTTTAAAAGAAATTACATCAAAAAAATGTAAATGAATTCCTGGAGCTCTAGCTACACATTGAAGGTAGCACTCTAAGCCCCTGGAGGCTATAATGTGCTGGAATTTCCCTAAGGAAAGGAAAAAGGGAAATACCATTTTAAAAGGTCAAGATTAAATTTGTACTTTCAGCAATTCCTTCTGTACTCGCAAAGCTAGAAAGATTATTCTGGAATACTTTAATCTAGTAGAATATGAAGTTTGTCTCAGTCAACCGAAATCTCAGGACCATTAAATGACTAATTATTTACGACTAGTCGTGTTACTCATCGTTGAAGAGTTGAATTAGAAATTGTTTCCCTTTCAAATATTAAAATTGGTTGCACAAAGTCATCCCATCATTTCGTCATTTTTTAGGCGTGATCGATGGACATTTGAGAATTTTTTACGAAAATCTTGTCATGAATATGACCTCAATAGCTGATTTCCCTGAAGGGAACTACTCTTCTAAAATGCTCTTTCTCTATAGTGGCCGGATTTCGGAAGTCAAAATTTGAAATTCATAAATTTAAATTAATAAATTTGTTCTTTACATTTTTTTTTCTTAATTAAAACCAATATTAACGAAGATATTGGCGACTATGTGTTTTAACGTCGAAGAAAATCACCCTCCTAGTTGAAAAACCACTAATATTAAAGACCATAGAAATCCTATGAGCCGATTTTGATTGATAGAGTTACAAACGGGCGGAAACGCCCGTTATTTTTAATATCGAATTTTTTATAGAAAATTATACAAACCTTGGATTTATATATATATATATATATATATATATATATATATATATTAATTCATGATTAAGATTAGATTTATTAGTTATTCTATGGCTGAATAAGTGTAATGGGTCAAGTGCACTCGCTTTGTTACAAATATGTTTTGGGTTATTTCAAGTATAGTTATGGACTATATTAAAGTAATCAGTCAAATTAAAACATGTCAAGTAACAAGAAGGCAGTAACGAACGCCTCCATCGACGAATGTGACAACAGCGTCATATATACCGGTGGACACTCACTTGGTGATATAAAGAATTAAGTTTTTAAAAAACGCAACATATAACACCAAATTATTTACGGGCTCCTTATGTTGTTCGCAAAACCTTTCAGAGATTTAAACTTATAACCCCATCATAACTAACAAAAAGAGCACTCATTATAAGCTACAATTCATAAATAAGATAGTCACTTTCTTTATTTTACATGTGGGTATAACTGAGACCACAATCGTTGATACACAAAGTCAAAAGTTCAACAACTAATAGTGACATCTACGTGACCCTAATTACACTAACTGACACACGTCATTGCTGCAAAATCAAGATTATACAGAAGCGTGAACAAGAATGTATATCAAAAGATTGCAAATTAAGGGAAATCAAAAATACAACGGCGGAGTGGTCAAGTAATTATAGTTCAAGGAGAGAAGAGGTTGGTCTTGTTCGACTGTGACATGGACGGCCATTCACATCTAACGAACAAGAATCTTTTGGCAGACTCTAAGACATCTATGTGTCCCCTGTGTAATAGAATACTCACTATAAAATAGTTTCTTACTTCTGAAGACTAAATAATACCTAACTTGATGAACTACTAAATGTCAAAAGCACACATCTGGACACTTTGTTAGCGAATTTGAAACAAGAGTGTATATACCACCTCATATAATTTTCACTCTCTTCCTGTTCCAGAGAAGTATGGTCATAATGGCTTGATTGGAACATTAATGCAAATTACATTTAAATCTTAGTCTATTTACCTAATCATTTCTTAGTTGAACATTGGTACACGAGATTTGTATGGGTGTAAACCGCTTGAATAGTCTGGCCAACCTAGTCAAAACTACTTTTGAAGGTGAGTGACGACGATCTTTATCAACAACAGAATCTCATTTCTCGTCAAAAGTAAATCTTAAGAAGTATTCAACGGAAGGATCAGAAAGGTCAAACACTCCTCGCGGTGAGTCTCGCCGGAGATGTCGGCTCAATAGGGACCAACTCTAGAGCACTGATGATGGGACGGTTCGCCCCGAAAGTACTTTGCCTGTAATAAAGAAGTATTAAGAGTGGAGGTGTTTCACCTTTTTGATCCGTCCGTTGACGATGGACCTCCACCAGCCAGCAGAAATCCAGAGTTAAGAAGTATTGATTCTCCATCCTCAGACATTGAAAAGGACAAGCATGGTGTAGCGTGTCAGGTTCAAATGTCCCTGTATCGTCTGTGAGTAATTCAATCAGTATATTGTTTGTATTGTCACTTTATTCAAAGATCGGTTCGATTCAACAATCTCTATTCATATTGGCTATCTGATCAACCTAAATTGAACTAGTGTAAAGTTTTCATCGTAAAGGCATGGCTTTTTTATTTTTTGTATTAACTAAATGGCTATACCACTATGTCACAGTTCTGCTAGGCCTTTTAGTTGCAATTTATTTTTCTCTATGAAGTGTATCATGTTTTCTGGAGGCTTGGAAAGATGACTCGCACTCAAACTCACGCAACTCCTCCTCAGCACAACCAAACTCTACAATGGTTCTTTTCAATCATAGTTTACAGACGGATGAGGTAAGAAATTTCAGAGGCGGAATGTTCAGGAATCTCTCTGTTTTAGATTTTCCTTAAAGGAAATCAGCTATTGAGGTTGTACTCATTTTCACGCGATTTTCAAAAAAGTTATTCAAATGCCCAACGATACTGTCAAGGAGATGACAAAACGAGGTCCGTTCAAAATTATATATCTCGCTACCTTTCTATATATTTGTCTTTTGCCACTCAAGCGGTCGCAGTTTTTTTCTTGTCGTTGCCAAACTCGATATATAAGCGTTTTATGTAAAAAGAGAGGCCATGTTCGTTAAAATGAAATTGGACAGGGGTAAGGGGGTTTAGAGAAGGGAAATTTTGAAAATTCGAAATATCTCCGTTATTATATGTCTGACCGAAAAATTGTAAAGAACACATCTTATTGCAAATTTAATTTTCTTTTATTGTTGGTTAGATTCATATTTTCTCTATCATGATTACTAACCGAGATGTTTGAATTTTTTTACTTTTCAGTCTTCAGTAACCCCCATTCCTTCTCATGTCATACTAACAATTAGTTTTTGTATCTTGAACTACTTTATCGGAAGATTGAATACCAAATATTGTTTTCATTGACTATTTAATGTGTGGGGTACATGCAAGTACGTTGTGTGATGACTTCACAATTTACGATTCTACATTCTTAACTCGTATATGTTAATTTTTAACAAACTATACTCGATTTTTAACTGTTTCATTCAACACTAAAGGTAATATTAGTTAAAGGCTGAATCGGACAAGGGGTCCGGGGGGGGGGTAAAGAGGGGAATTCTAGAATTAAAAATATTTCTGCTATTATGAGTCGGATCGAAAAATGTTATAGAATCAATATTGTTAAGGTATTGATGCTCTATAATTATTGTTCTCAAATATTAAGCGTGTTATTAGCACTTTCTTGTTTTCAGCCTTTGGTGAACCTCCACTAACGCACTTGAGAAATTTGTTTAGTATACGCAGCCACTGAGTGACGGAATTTTTATTATCTTTTATACCATCAATCAGCAACAACAGCTCCTAGCCACTACTTCAGAAAACCAGAATCTTCAGAATAACCTAGGTGAGATACGAAATGATGCAAAATCAGAGCAAAAGATATATAAAAAAATTCAAATATATCTCATCCTAGAGCTGGATTCCCTCCTTTTCGACCATTTTAACGACATCCATGATATCGCTGTAGTATGCGCTAACTACAACATTTGAGCTGACAAGGACTCATTAGTCGTTGAAAAAAAATTGGATAGAACAATCGTAGTGATATATTAAATTCGATTGATTATGTAAGTTGGTTAAATAACATTTTCCGCTCTGACTCATAATAACGGAGATAATTTGAATTTTTCATTTTATTTTCTTCCCTCGATCCAGGATGAATAGAAGAGGAGGGATGTCTGACAGGGGTGAGGAGGTAAGAAATATACAGAGAGCATTTAAACAAATCATTTTCATAAAAACAATATATATATATATATATATATATATATATATACGACTTGTTCGAAAAATAACTTCTACAATTGGTCAGTTTAAATTATTTCTTAATAATTAATTACGCTTCTTCAAAATTTGTCTTAATTAAAATACTTTAATTGCAGGTAATTTCAAGATGCAGTCATTAACAGTGAGCAGGACTTTCAATTGTTGAAGGGACTAATTGATTTTTGAGGTATTCAAAAGCCACTTTTCAATTTAAGTGAGTTTATAACTCTATTTATTACGAAATATGAAGAATAAATTAACTAATGTAAATTCCCAAGTACAAGTTTTTCTTGTTTCATTTTTGTTACTACTTCGGAGGAAGCTTTTGCAAAAAGGCATCAGGTAAGAGCTATCTTGTAACGGAGGTGTAGGGTGAACTGTAAGCATTTTCTGCTTTAACAGTCTTTAAAATGTGTATAAATCAACAAGTTATCTAAATAATCTAAATAATATTGGTATCTACTAGTCTTATTTTATACCAACAACATTCAACGATAGTCTCGGCCATGTTTGAACAAAAACATTAAGAATATTACTCGGGTAAAAATGAATAAATGACTATTTAGTATTAAGTAAAACATTAATGCAATTAACTAAAATATAACTAACTTAAACTATAAGGTACTCTGGGCTTGAAAACCAGTATTTTGTTTTCTGGGGCTCATACTTATCTCTAGTTTACTTAGGAACCAGCAGAAGCACACTACGTGGCGAACTGATGGATCAATATTTGTCAAAAATTATATGAAACCTGCAAGTATTTTTATTTAACTTTTGTGAAGGTAGTATTTGATGTATCATATCTTAATGGACATCTGCGTCCCATAACATATTTGATAATAATAGATTATTCTTGAGACTGAAGGACAATCAATACAGGGTTTAAAGAAAACTAAGTCAATCCTTGACAGGTTTTTATTACAGTGATTGGCCGTTTTCAGAGCTATCAAGAAAAAAATCACTTTAAAATAACATTAAATTCCTCTAAAATTGTTTTAGAGTGTTTGGCTTTTAGATTAAAGGAATTTTAATGTTACTTTAAATTGTATACGTTTATATTAAAGTTCTCCTAGTTCTTTTTTGTTGATGTGTTTGATAGACCCTCAGATAGTTGAATGAGCTACGGAAAGCCATAAAACATTGTAATAAAAATGTCTGAAGGATTGAGTGAGTTCTTTAAACCTTATATTAATAGAACTTTTCTTTATTTGTTATTATTAATCAATAAATTCGCTAATTCAAGTATTTGCATTTAATATATATTTTTTCCTATTATAAACAACCTCCTTAGGATTGAAATTGTAATATTTGCAAGTAATTTAATTACTGTCGAAGATTGATCTATGGCATTTCACTGCATATCAGATTTTATATCTGACAAGTATATATAGAGCACTAATGCCACATAATTACCCAAAGTTCTGTTTCTGTAGTAAAGAAACATGAATAAATGGAGAGTGAACCCATTATATAATATATAGAGTTAATTCATCTTTGGATGATTTAATAGCTGTCACAAGTATTCATGCTGCTGATTCTCTTATCCTTCATAAATTATTACAAGAGATAATAACGCGGTTTCCTTAATGGGGCCGCAAATTGTTGGAAGTGCTGTCATCTCATATCCCAAGGAGCTGAAAGGCTGATGGGCATAATGGGGCAGAGGGCTTACTTCAAAGGGGCGGGGAGGGAAACCAATTATGCAGGAGGTTGAGGGAAAGGATAAAATGAGGTTTTTCCATGAGAAGCAGAGCCTGATCTAATTTGTGTAGCTTCCTCATTGATTGGCGACATTGAGAAAGACTTTATCAGCATTAATCCCCTTTTTTCCGAATAGGACAGATATCCGCGCCGCTAATTCAGCACAGAGTAACTTTCTTTAGGCACGCATAACCCTTCTCTAGGGGCCTTTAGGTCATTTACATCACCCAGCCTTTTAGTTCTAATCAATAGAATATTAATCATTCACAGCGTTCATTGAATTTTTTTTTGCACAATGGATTTCCTTTTGTTATTATGAATCTAAAATACAATATCCAATCTAACATTCATGTTTTAAAACAAATGATTAACTATGTTTTAATTTTTATTACGATTTCTGTTTTACGAACCTCTTAAAGAATGCTAAGTCATGAATTCATAAAACGGTGGTAAGGTCAGTTATTTATGAATAAAAATAAATACAGAATATATATTTTTCTGGGAAACATCATACTCAAAAAAATTGTATGTTAAACCCTAGACCATTTGAGCTTTTTATCCTGTAGTGGGCTCATCGGAGGACTCATATTATCATAACCATTCCCCCCTCATTAAATTAGTCTTTTATTACTTTGTAACGTATGTTTTGTTGTATTGTTATTTTTTAACTGCTACTTTGTGCTACTGAGACTAAGTGGGACGGGTTATCTGCAGGTGTTACGATAGTCTCTGCAATGTTTGAACACAAACATATCAAGAATATTACTCGGGTAAAAATAAATAAATGACTAACTATTAAGTAAAACATTAATGCAATTAATTAAAATAGTATAACTAACTAAAACTGTAAGGAACTCTGGACTTGAAAGCCAGTATTTTGTTTTCTGGTGCTCACACTTATCTCCAGCCTACATTACTTAGGTACCAGCAGAAGCACACTGCGTAGTGAACTGATGGATCAATATTTATTTAACTTTTGTGAAGGTAGTATTTGATGTATCATCTTAATCAACATGGACATCTGCGTCCCATACCCTTTTGTAGCCTGGATGGCCTACGGATTTTATTTATCGAGTTAGTCACATAATAAATTTCTATTCCCTCGTCGGAATCCAACCCATGGTTCATTAATAGCAACGCCTTAATTCACATCGCTAACCTGAGCAGATATGTATGATATTAAAAAAAATTGAAATATAAACATTTCTTATGACTAAAACTAACTTGTGTAAATCATAATATTCTTCAATCAAATTCTTCAGGCGTGGTAACCTGTAGATAACCCGTTTAGAAAAGCCATAGTTGTACAAAGTGGAGGTCCATAAATAGTATTTAACATTCAAATAATTCATTTTTTTATTATATATTAACATTATTACTATTTACGAAAATATAAAAATGAATAAAATATATGATAATAAAAATTGAGTTAAAAAATTTAAAAGATGCTCTTTGTAAAGAATGATATACTAATTTTGTTTCTGTATTCATTGGCTAAGTGATGTACGTATTCATAATCTCTAATAGTCCTCAGTACCTTTAGGATGTGTTATCTGGCATTGTTTACAAATGGCTTCTTACTGTCACTGTTACCAGCGCACGCTTTCACAGAATAAAACTATATCATACTCCAAATTATGTAGATTACTCCAATATTTGTAGAATCACTGTTTGGTCATCGATTGAGACTATATCCTATTTTTGTCACCAGTGTTATCTATTGAGGGATCCGACTTTTCATCAGAGGGCTTGTCTTCACGTTACCGGTCGTGGTATTTGGACCGCAGCTACAAACTCAACACATGAGAGGGTAGTATTTAAGAGTTGGGAAGGATTAGGGCGTGAAGTGCCGTGGATCTGTCTTAAGATCTGCGACAAAGAGGGGTGGAGGGTGAACTGTTGGCCTCCCTGTCCTTCATTACAATACACTAGTGTGGGCAGATCATGACGCTACTGACATATTGAAAGAATATATATAACTCAGAAGTTTATGAGACACGTTTGTGGGGAAATGCCTAGATGACCTGGACGGATTTCCGAAACAAAATATCTGCGATTGGAGTATTCTAGCTCTGACCACATTGAATAACCTCACAAATAAGCAGTGGTTCAGGTTCTGCAATGAGTCTAGCGCACGGTGACTATTGAGCTCCTCATTCAATGGACACATTGACAAGGTCTTTATGACTACTAATTAATACTTTGGAATGACCTTAAACTATTTTTATAATATAAAAGTCCGGCACGCAGGGACTGCGTTAACTAAGCCTATTTCTCACGTGAGTCACGTATTTGCATTTATTTCAAAACATAATAGTGCAATGAGAACAATATTTGGTATTTAGGCTTCAAATAATGTGCACCACAATATAAAAGCTTATTGTTAATATGATATGAGTAGGAGTGGGGATTTACTGAAGGCCGAAAACTAAATGCAAATATCTCGGGTAATAATCCAGATAATGAAAAAAACTTACATAATTATAGAAAATTGCTTTTTCAATAAAATTGATTCTTTACAAATTTTCGATACGACGCATAATAACGGAGATATTTTGAATATTCAAAATTCTCCCCTTTAAACGAGTTCCCCTCACCTTCCACTGGTCCGATTTTACCCGTTAACGAATTTGATTTTGATTTTTACATAAAACGTGTAAATATGGTATCGATCGGACAAATATTGCGACCGCTAGAGTGTTAACAGACTCACACACACACACACACACACACACACACACACACACATAAACTGCTCAAAAATGAATAGGGATATTGGCTGTTTTGTGGTATGTATGGGGCCTAGCATTTTTTTTTATTATTATAAATATCATTAATATTTATTAGAAATTATTGTCTTTTTCCCCCCATAAAAAAGAAATTTAATTAAGATCGATTTAATTAAAATTAATAGGATAAGAAAAAATAATATATCCTATTCATTTTTGAGCAGTATATATATAACATTTTTAACGGACCTCATTTTCATCATCTCGAATGTCATTTGAAGACATTTTTTGAAAATCCCATAATGAGTACAATGTCAATAGCTGATTTACCCTAATAAAAATGTTACCAAATTTTCATTTCTTAGTTTTTATTTTAAATATACGAAATTGGTATTATTATATAGGTGTTTTGAGGCTAAGAGAACGCAAGGGCTACCGCCACAGGAGAGAGGAATATAACATATCATATGTTTATTTTAAAATAACAAAATTTGGCCAATGTACGGCTGAATTATAATAAAATATCTTACTAATCATAATATGTCTTGCCGTTCATTTATTCTAACTTCTATTCTTTACATTGTCTATATTTTCAGGAGCAGTAAATATTTATTGCTCAACGATGGCTGTTAAAAAAGAATCAATACAAAATAACCGGATTTTTATATTATTTTTTAATATGATTTGATTATTTTAGTCCCTAATCTTAAAAAGTCCGTCACGCAGGGGCTGCGTAAACTAAGCAGATTTCTCACGTGAAGTTTTACAATAGAGAAATTTCAGAATAGAGAGTCAAACAGTTACGGGAACGGCCCGAACTAGCTCTTGACGGAAACTCACGACTAGACCCGAATTTAGCCGATCTCATCTCAGAAGCTGAAAACAGAAAAATGCAAATATCTCGGTTAAAATTCAAGATACAGAATAAATGTATAGAACATTATTTATAGTAAATTTAATTTGAAATAAGATTTATTCTATATAATTTTTCGATCCGACGTATAGTAACGGAGATATTTCGAATTTTCAAAAATCCTCCCCTCTAAACCCCCCCCCTCTCCCACTGGTCCGATTTCAGCCATTAACGAACTTGATCTTTATTTTTGCATAAAACGTTTAAATATCGAGTTTGGTAACGATCAAACGAAAATTGCGACCGCTAGATCGTTAACAGACAAATATATATATATATATATATATATATATATATATATATATATATATATATATATAATTGACCTCATTTTCGTCATTTCCTGGGAAGGATCGATGGACATTTGAAGAAATTTTTCGAAACTCGCGTTATGAGTACGACCTCAATAGCTGATTTCCCTTAAGGGAAATCTGCTAAAAATTTATATATGAACATGTGTCTCATAATGCAATATATCGAAACAGAGCTTAAATTAAAACCCTCGACAATTTATGATTTTATTTGTATTTTTGTAGTTATAAATCTTCTCCGTCTCCGCCTAAACACATAAAATGTTCACTTTCTACATAACTTATTTTCTGCTAAAATTTAAAGTCTTGTTAACATAGAGCACATATTTAGGGAGAAGAAAAGAATAGAATCGGGGACCTAAAATATGAGAATATGGAATGTGAGGTTCAGCTTGGACAGCCTATGAGTTTGAATAAACAACTCATTCAGTATCTACTACAAAAGGCACTGAAGATTCAGTGTAGTATAAATGGAACAACCACTTGTTGCACCACAAAACGTATGTAAATGGTTTCTCTGTGTTTGCAATGCACTCCATCAGCATAATTTATCACATTCACTGGTACTTGACATGTTCAGGACGATCCCCTGAGGTCTTGCTGTGTTGCCCGTTGGAGGGTTAAAATAAATTGGAGCAATTTTGGTCAAAATATAAGATACGACTTTAATTATTATGTAAGACCTTCCTTTCTAATCTTCGTCGACTAAAATTAACCCTGGACAGGTAATAAAATACTGAATAGTGTAAATTACTTTTTTTTAAATATAAACAATCCCCTACTTGCATGCAGTCATTCACTAGCAATGCCTATAATTTGATTTGAGAACCGGATGTTATAATCTACTATTTTTAATTCTATAATTCAAGTAGTTCCAAAGCAGAAGAATGCATTTTAACACTATCGAGTCTGAGATATTAACGATTTCAAGTTTTCTTCCACAAAGAATCCCCTGCCTCTGTAATCGTTAATAAGGAGCAAAGGCCTTTTCCAATGCTCAAGTACAAAAAATCTCTAATTCTGACATTCTTTCAAGTGAACTATTCTTGATCTTGTAAGCCTGAGTTCTACTTTTGAATGATATCATCAAAACAGCTTTTAGCAGACGTCCCGATTAGACATAGTAGCATAAAGTGGACGTAAATAATAATAAACAAAATTTTTGTTTAATCGTCAACAAAATCGGTATTTAATCGTTTTACGTAAAGAGAAAGGTCAAGTTTGTTAACGGCTGAAATCGGACCAGTGGGAGGGGGGGTTTAGAGATGGGGAATTTCGAAATATCCACGTTACTATACGTTGGATCGAAAAACTGTATAGAACCAATCTTATTGCAAATTAAATTTACTATAACTATTTTTATACACATTTATTCTCTATCTTGAATATTAACCGAAATATTTGTATTTTTATTAAGTGTAACGGACGAGCTATGGTCGCTTTTAATTGTTACTGCCGATAGCTAGTTCGACCGTTTCCGTAACTGTTCGGCACTCATAAGGAGATTTCTCTATTGTATAACTTTACTTGGGAAATCTGCTTAGTTTACGCAGCGTGACGGACCTTTTAATTGAGTTAACGGTTTCCTAAACACAATTTTCTAAAATTTTTTTTCAATTTAATTGAAGTAGCCAAAAAACTCAAGGACACACGTACATTCGTCTCTCCCATCTGGAAAATTTGTTTCCTATATAACCAACGAGTTCACAAAAATTTGAAAGTACATTGTGCGGATGTTGATTTATAAAAGGAGTGGGGTGCGAGGGCCTGCTTAATTTGGACATCGTCAAGATAACCAAGGAGTTCCATTTGTGTAGATATCACATCAACATGGATTTAACATTTTCAAGATCGGATTTCAGGTCACTTGACAATCGCGATACTTTAAAATAAGTAAATAAGAGTAGGCATGAATATAGTAGTTGATCTAGTGGCTAGAACTTCTGAAGGGAAAAAGTCCTGAATTGCGGGAGAGAGTTTGAAGTGGACGGGATGGTTGAGTTAAACCCTCGCTGGACTCTTTCAGTTCCCCTACAGCCCTTACTCGCCGGATATTGGCATCTTTTCACTTCCACCAAACAAATAGCTACGACTTTACTGTCATCCCCATATACTCATACTTGTTATTTTCAGAAATCATCTACAATAACTCGACGTTCCATATGAGTTAAAAGACATAAATATCTCGTTTTGAAGGTTCTGTCCAAGAGAATAATTTTAATAACTCGTTGCCATAAATATTTAATTCAAAGAGCTATACTAATCATACTGGTACAAAGCAAATAAGCTCATTCAAGAGTATAATTTAGCAAACATAATATAGGAGGCATCAGTCCCAGGGACAAATGATAAAATTTAAGGATCATTATTAACTCTTCACACATGCTCCAGAAACCAATCAAATAGAATGTACAGTAGTTTCAGAAGTATTTTTGATACACATCCTTGAAGTCCACCGTCGGATCTATCCTTTTCTTTTACGGTTTTCTGTCACCAAGGGTGAAATCAAATTCAGCTTTGCTGGCGTTTCAATATAATTTATTACTCTGGATTTGGGCTGGCTGACGGAGGTCCCTTATCAACGGAAGGATCAAAAAGGTCAAACACCTCCACTCTTAATACTTCTTTATTACAGGCAAAGTACTTTCGGGGCAAACCGTCCCATCTTCAGTGTCTAGAGTTGAGAACCGACATCTCCGGGAGTCTCGCCGACACTGAAGTTGGGACGGTTCGCCCCAAAATTACTTTGTCTGTAATAAAAGAAGTATTGAGAGTGGAGGTGTTTCACCTTTTTGATCCTTCCGTTGAAGATTGGTTGAATGTATTTGGTATTTAATCTTGGAATAAGATGTTTCATGCTACATTCGCGCATTGTTAAAGTGTGACGACTAAAGGTAGGGGGTTTACAAAGGCTGAAAACTAAAAAATGCAAATATCTTGGTTAATATTTTAGATAGATGTATTCAGCCAGTAACGAACTAGGTCTTTAGTTTTGAATCAAAATATATATATATATATATATATATATATATATATATATATATATATATATATATATATAAAATTCTGACTGGATCTCATCTTCGTCATCTAGTAACTAATGTTGATGGACATTAGAGGTAATATTTCGTAAACTGAGTCACGAATACAATACGTCAACAGCGTCCCTTAAGGAACATCTGCTAAAAATTACATACGTATATGCCCAATATAGGCTTGATCTCCGATGAAAGTAAATATTTAAAATTTTTTGATGTTCTTCATTTAAAATGATTTCATTTAAATCCATCAAATCAGAAAATATCTTTGACCAGATTTTTTTTATAATAAATAATAAGTTCCTATACAATACTAATCTTCTGAAGAGATCTGTAATTGTTAATTTGCAATTTTTATTTAAGGGCTTCTCTAACCCCCCCCCACTCCATTAATTGATTTAAATAAAAAAAAGTGCATAACTAAATGTTGCAACACTTGTAAATATGGAATTTCATCATTCGATGGTATGTCGCTTTTGATTTATGCAAGAAAAGAACATACATAAGTGTAGAGGTTACGCCAAAATTAGGCTATATGGGTTCAGAGATGCACAAAACTGATAATTCCTTTGAAATCTTAAAAAGAAATTCTTCGTGATTACAATACTTGCTCCACATCGTAGAAGGAAGTAAAACGGCTTATAAATTTTTTTTGGGGGGGGGGGGGCTTTGCGCAGCCACGTCTGTATAGGCGTAAGTTAAGGTACACTTGGTGCCTCTGTAGTTAAAGGTTCCAATAGAGTTTGGAAATAGGGCATTATTTAGTGGCAAACTCATTAAATAAAATCCACAGTTCAGCAAAATATCCGATATCATCATAAAATTGTAGACTGTCAGATCACTCTATCTTTTCTGCAGTCGGTAAAGGAGCGTGATTGTTGCCCGAATGGTCTGTGGATCTCCATTCTTTGGTTGACTCCTGCTTTTGGATTGCAAGTAAGCCTTCACTCAAGTTAAGAATACTTAATGCCATGCATCATTTTGAATGACAATTGTAGTCTATAAAGGGTGATTCAACCGAGCCAAAAACGTCCAGACGATCGTGAAATAGGGAAGGGGGAGAATCTAGAATGGAGTTTGGGAGGGAAGGCCCGGATATTAGCGTGTATTCACTTCCACTTGGGGAGGAAGGAGAAGCGGTTACTTGTCATCTCCTGTCTCTCCCAAAGCAACTCCATAATGTCTTCCTAGACGATGCCATTATTGGATTTGGGGAACTGATATGACGATTTCTTAGGTGCTTTTACTATTCTTACTAAAATGAAAGGCTAACAAAGAATTTTTCATACAGACTTTATCCCTAATTTCTTAATATTTAATTACTTTTTGTCATTTGAATCTTAATGAGGTAATTAAATCAATATACGTCAAATTAACGCATGCTTGGTTATTTCAGTATTTTTTTTTTCTCATTTTAGAATAATGGATGAAGTAATTACTGATGTAAAAGGGGTATTTGGGGGGGGGGCGGTTATAACGAACTAAATGACGATAATGAAAATTGTTAACATATTGTCGAAAAAGAAACAAATGAATAAGAGAACAACTATATGAAACTCCTAGTGATCTGAAACCGTACAGTAAGTAAAATAAAATCTTGGGAAGAAGAGATTTCTACGGTTGATGAAGAGCAAGATAAAAGTAAAGAAAAAAAAAACATTGATTCTGAAAATAAAAGCCCCTTGATAAAGCTGACATTATGAAAGATCGGCGTAAAAAATTACATGAAAAAGTACAAAAGGAAAAAGGGCGATTCAAGGATAGATACACTTCAGGAGCTGTCAATATTTCTGAAAACTCTCAAAATAAAAGGGATGCGGAATTTCAAGAAGAAGTCATATTTCCAGAGCAAGAGTTATTTTTCAGTAAAGATTTCCATGAATGGAGAATACATAAGAATTGTCCAGTCAAAACACCTGCCAAAAATATTACATATGTAAGTCCTGGGGCCCCACCCTTCAGCCTAAAATCATGATGACCCACTTTAATCATTGTCATTATTTTTACAAGATGCTATTTTAAATAAAATACAATATAAAATTGTTTACCTATATATATATATATATATATATATATATATATATATATAATTGTAACCTCTGTATGGTCATTGACACCATAACTGCATTTTGTTTCTTTCGTGTCTGTTTGCTTATTTGTTTGTTTGTTTGTTACCTTTTCACGCATAAACGGCTGAACCGAATTTTATGAAACTTGGTATGTATATTACTACTAACCCAACTTAGACTTTAGGTTATATTAATATCCTCTGAGACGAACAGGAGTGGGGGTTATAAGGGAAGCTTAAAATAGTGATATATCGTTTCCTATTGGTTTTTCGGCAAATATGAGCATAACAAAAGTTGTTTATTTTGTTATTTAGAGTAACTTTTGTTATATACACTTTTTCCGTATACTGAATTATAAACGAGATATACGCTAAAACCTATAGCGGAAGTGAACAATTTTATTTGGGACAAAAGACCCAACCGAAATAAATAAAACTCGGTATGTGTATTAGCACTAACGCTTTTATTATAATAAGCCATACCAACATTTCTAGGGACGGGCAGGAGTGGGGGTTGTAAGGGAGGCCTGAATTTAAAATAGCGGTATTTCGTTTTTCGGAAAATATGAACATAACAAAAGTTGTTTATTTTGTTATTTAGAGTAACTTTTGTGATATTCATTTTTGTCTTTTAACAATGTATAAACGAGATATACACTATAAACTAAAGTGGGAGTCAACTATTTTATTGGGCGCTAACGGTTGAACCGAACTTAACAAAACTCGGTATGTCAATTAGCATTAATTATTCCATGAATATAAGCTATATTAAAATGTTTAAGTTAGAACTGGAGTGGGGGTTATAAGGGAGGCCTGAAATAAAAATTCGTGATATTTCATTGTGTATTAGTTTTTCGACAAACATGCAAATAACAAAAGTTGTTTACTTTGTTATTTAGATTAACGTTTTTTTTTATTATACATTTCTCCAGGAACAATGTGTGGAGCAAGTAATTTGCGTAGAAATATTGATATGCCCAACAATCCATTCCTATTTGAACTATCAAGTACCTCACCTAGAAAAATTAATTCAAATCTACATTAATATTTCGTCTTTAATAGCTGAAATCTATGCATAATGCACAGGAGACGGGAAATATGACAATATGGAGGACAGTGAAGTCTTAAATAATGAAATGATTAAAAAATGAATTTTATTATTAACAAATCCTCACCAATAATGCGTATAAATCCTAAACACTGGGACGGGTAACTGTCAAAATAGTATGCAAAGTAAAGCCTTGCCAAAAAAATACCATCACCATTCCCCAAAAATCAATTCCCGGGCGAAGCCGGGTATCTGAGCTAGTATATCTATATATATATATAAAATTGTAACCTCTGTCTGTACATTGATTTTTTTCGCGAAATTTCACGATAACTTTTCGTTTCACATGTCATAGACACCATATCTGCATTTTGTTTCTTTCGTGTATGTTTGTTTGTTTGTTTGTTTGTTTGTTACCTTTTCACGCATAAACGGCTGAACCGAATTTTATGAAACTTGGTATGTATATTACTACTAACCCAACTTAGACTTTAGGCTATATTAAATTTCTCTGAGACGAACAGGAGTGGGGGTTATAAGGGAAGCCTGAAATTAAAAATAGCGATATTTCGTTTTCTATTGGTTTTCGGTAACTATGCACATAACAAAAGTTGTTTATTTTGTTATTTAGAGTAACTTTTGTTATATACACTTTTGTCGTATACCGAAGTTTAAATGCGTCATACGCTAAAAATTATAGCGGGAGTCAACAATATTATTTGCCAAAAAAGACTCAACCGAACTAAATAAAACTCGGTATGTGTATTAGCAGTGAGACCTTCATTATAATAAGCCATACCAACATTTCTATGGACGGGCAGGAGTGGGGGTTATAAGGGAAGCCTGAAATTAAAAATAGTGTTATTTCGTTTCCTATTGGTTTTTCCACAAATATAAACATAACAAAAGTTGTTTATTTTGTTATTTGGAGTAACTTTTGTTATATACACTTTTGTCGTATACCTAAGTATAAATGAGTTATACGTTAAAACTTTAGCGGGCACTAACGGCTGAACCGAACTTAACAAAACTCGGTATGTCAATTAGCATTAATTCCCCATGATTATAAGTTATATTAAAATTTTTAGGTTCGAACGGGAGGGGGGTTAAAAGGGAGACCTGAAATAAAAATTCACCATATTTACATGTATAAGGGACGGGACATATAAAAATATCGAAGACTGTGAAGCCTTATCGAACAAATAATTATATTATTAGCAAATCCACGGCAAAGATGTGCATCAATCCTAAACACTGGGACGGGTAAATGTCAAAATATTGTGCAATGTAAAGCCTGCTAAAAAATACCATCACCATTCAGCCTCAAATGAATTCCCGGGCGAAGCCGGGTATCTGAGCTAGTATATATATAAAATTGTAACCTCTGTCTGTACATTGATTTTTTTCGCGAAATTTCAGGATAACTTTTCGTTTCACATGTCATAGACACCATAACTGCATTTTGTTTCTTTCGTGTATGTTTGTTTGTTACCTTTTCACGCATAAACGGCTGAACCGAATTTTATGAAACTTGGTATGTATATTACTACTAGCCCAACTTAGACTTTAGGCTACATTAATATTCTCTAAGACAAACAGGAGTGGGAGTTATAAGGAAGGGCTGAAATTAAAAATTGCGATATTTCGTTTCCTATTGCTTTTTCAGCAAATATGCACATAACAAAAGTTATTTATTTTATTATTTAAAGAAACTTTTGTTATATGCACGTTTGCCGTATACGAAAGCATAAATGAGTTATACGCTATAAACTAAAGCGGGAGTCCACAATTTTATTTGGCACTAAAGACTCAACCGAATTAAACCAAACTCGGTATGTGAATTAGTACTAACGCCTTCCTTATAATAAGCCATACAAACATTTATAGGGACGGGCGGGAGTGGGGGTTATAAGGGAGGCCTGAAATTACAAATAGTGATATTTCGTTTCCTATTGGAGTTTCGGCAAATATACACATAAGAAAAGTTGTTTATTTTGTTATTTAGAGAAACTTTTGTTATAAACACTATCGTCGAATACCGAATTATAAAGGCGTTATTCGCTAAAAATTATAGCGGGAGTCAACAATATTATTTGGCACAAAAGACTCCATCGAACTAAATAAAACTCGGTATGTGTATTATCTTTGACGTCTTAATTCTCATAAGCCATACCAATATTTCTAGGGACGGGCAGAAGTGGAGGTTATAAGGGAGGCCTGAAATTAAAATTAGCGATATTTCTTTTTCTACTGGTTTTTATGCAAATATGCACATGACAAAAGTTGTTTGTTTTGTTATTTAAAGTAACTTTGGTTATATTCACTTTTGCTGTATAACAAATTATAAACGAGATCTAAGTTAAAAACTAAAGCTGAAGCCAACAATTTTGTTGAGCTCAAACGATTGAACCGAATTTAACGAAACTTGGTATGCGAATTAGCATTAATTCTTCCATGATTATAAGCTATATTAAAATGTTTAGGTTCAAACGGGAGTGGGGGTTATAAGACAGGCCTGAGGTTAAAATTCGCAATTTTCATTTTCTATTTTTTTTTCGGCAAACGTGCACATAGCAAAAGTAGTTTACTTTTGTTATTTAAAGTTACTTTTGTTGTATTCACTTTTGCCGTAAATGAAGTTAACACGGCATATACGCTAAAACCATTGCGGGAGTCATTAATTTTATTAGTGTTTATTTAAATGTTTTTAATAAATGCATATTATGACAAAAGATGTTATGTTTTAGTCTTATATGATAGTTGTAAGTATGATTCGGATTAGTGAGCTTATAAATCTCCGTCGCCTCCTCATTTATTTATTTTCCCAATAACTTTGTTATTTATTTCTAATATATACTATATACTATAATATAATATATTATATACTATAAGCGCATTTCTGGTATTTAATATATGCTCGATATGAATGTTTAAAGTATTACTAGGTTGCAGGGGGGCTCTCTTCCCCTCATCTAGCTCTTTGAACATAAATGAAATTATGTGTTAGGGGTCTATTATTTAGTTCCATCAGGTTGATAAATTATTAAAATAGTATTCTGAAGCAATATTCTAAGGAAAACAATCATGATAACGCTCCTGCGAGAGCGGAAATTGACGGGAGTTAATTGAGTTTACTTATTTCCTGTGGAATGCTGACATGACAGGAAGTGATTTCCACTGAGGCTTACTAATACGAATATAATCATATGTATAAAACTATACTAAAACTATATGTGCTTGCATTGATTTTCGGCAGGAAATATGTTCATTATAGATGATATTTAATTGTAATAAATGCTACCCATGATTATGATTTGAATTATTCAAAAACCGAGAGTCAAAAAGTCGTGAGGGATAGATTAGGAACCCATTTTCATATATTCTTCAAAACTAAAATTTCTATTCTATTAACCCTGAAAGTTACACTTTAGGATTGCCTGTTTTGAAAAAACAATACATCGTGGAGGGAAGTGCAATTGTACACATTGAAGTCTTGCTATAAAAATACCATCATTAGTCAGTCAGCAATGATTTCCCGGGCATCGCCGGGTACCTTAGCTAGTATATATATATAAATTAATTTATGCTATTAAAAATGATTATCTTTGGTATGCTTGGCCAGATTGGGGTTAAAGTGAAAATTGGCAATCCAGATTTAATAAATACTCGAAAATATTCCTAACAATCAAATAACCTAACACAAGAACAAAAAAAGTAGAATTATATCTAAAACTTTTCTCAAATTGGCTTTTTATTGTAGCCATACTATTGATTTAAAAAAAAAACTAATTCTGACATTGAAACTACATTCTGGGACTCAGATTTTCCTAAATAAGAAAAATCTTCGAAAAACGATATTAAGCAAATCGTTGACGAGGTCCTTCTTTGACCTGCCGATTGATCTCCTCAAGGTGAAGGCAAAAATTTACAAAGAAGTAATGAAACCAATAGCTGAGTACGGAAGTTGGCCAAAATTAAGAATCAGAGGGAATCCCAAGTCAATACATTTGGACAGAGAAATTCAACAGGCTGCCCAAAAAAAACCTTATATGTTACATTTCTTAGAACAAGCTGGAGGAGCGATTCACTCCAATGTGGGGAGTATTCAGGGAGCAGGGTCTGTGCACATTGGTTACTGGTTAAAGCTCTAAGCCAATCAACACACCCCCTTTACATGGTTAACTACTTAAGTACTAGCTTTCGGGGAAGGAATCAGTATACCTCCAGCTCTGGACCTGCACACCTTGCATAATCAGGAACTGCTTTCTTTCCTTTGATTCCCTTCATCTCGGCTTGTTTCTTGTAGCCGAAGACGGTGGCAAAGATGGCACATTAAAAGAGGCTATTATCCAAGTTGTTGGAGAATGGCAATGTTCCATTAGTAGTGTGATGCCTTAGTTAGTTAATTTATTTTTCTACTGCCCTCCTTACCAATAGAAAATCTGATGCGGGCATGGCTTCCTGCAAACCTATTAAATTGTAAAATGCTTTGAAGCAAATAATTTAAATATATTTCATTTGAAAGTAATATACATATGATATCTCTGTTCAAATACATAGGCTTAAAAAGTGCCGTAGAGCATCATTTATATTTTTATGATAAACATAAATGATTCTTTACAATTTATTAAGAAATTTCCAATTGCTCCTTATCCTTACTAAGAACAATAGAAGTATTTCAGGCAACAAAAGTAATGTTAAGGTCTCACTAAAAACTCTTTATTATTTTTAACTGGCAAACGTTTCTCATGGGCATTTACAATGCAGTTTGCAAGGCGGTTACCAAATTATTCTCCTAAATCACTATATCAATAAAACTCAGCAGAAGAATAAAGAAAAATTATGATAATCAACCTTAACAAAATTGTGGTAATTTGTCAACAACAGCTATTGCCCAAGCAACGAGGCCGGTTAACCGCATGATTTTCAAACACAGTTCTTTGAATTTCGTAGTCGCTGCGATATTACTGTGCTGCTGTTGGGCCCAATTTCTTCAATTTAATAATTTCTCATTATAATACTGAATGTTTATTCTAAATCAGGCTCAAACAAACTATTTTCCTTGATATTAGATTTAATGGGTATAATAAAGTCTAGAAGGTTTATCTTTGAAGGAACACGAAAGCAAACATCTTTAAAAAATACGAGACAGCGTCATGCAATCTTCTTCGTTAAGTAGTTTTACATTTCCTAATCTTCAATCTTTTCCCTTTGAAGGTGGGGGGGGGGGAGGGGTCCTCTGAATACTTTCCAAGCATACAGAATTTTACAAATGATTTTTTTAGCATAAAATATTCTTTCTGACGTAATTTGGTTGGTGCTATTTTCGTTATGACTTCTCTGGAAGAAAATTACATCTGATGCTAAAATAACTTAATTTTCATAAATGTTCTAGAACAAAAAATATAACGGTATGTATATACTTCTTATACTGGTCCCAATATTTGTTATGTTCTTCATATTTTAATGGTAAGGCCCACCAATGTAAAACATTTTTTCCGGACAAACATTATTCAGTATGATACTAACGACCTCCTCAGTGAGGAAAGAACTGGCGCAGCGGGCGTAAGAGGGAACGAGCACTGAAAGGGATGGCCCCTGAAGAGGTGGTATTTAAGCCACGATACATGTAGGGCATTATGAATAAAGTTTGCGCGGAAAAATACTTTTGTTTATTGTTCGATTTCTGTTTTTTTTTTTCCATTAATGTTTTTTGGTTCATTTTTGTTTTCTGTTTCCTTTTTGATTTCCATTTCTGTTTTTGTGTTCAGTTTTCCATTTTGTTTTTGTGTTCCATTTCTGTTTTTCGTTTCAGTTCTGTTTTCTGTTCCAATTTTGTTTTTTACTTCTTTTTTGTTTTGTATTTCTGTTATTGGTTTCCATCTCTGCTTTATGTTGCATTTTGTTGTTCGTGTTCAATTTCTGTTTTGTGTTGCATTTCTGTTTTTTGTGTTCAATTTCTGTTATGTAGTTTTATTTTCGTTTAAATTAATTTTGTTTCGTTTTTAATTTTATATCCCCCCCCCCTCCCGAACAACATTGCCACAGTTGCGAAGCTCCAAATAAACAAAATAAATAAAAATTATGAGAATGCTCTCATACATATCATATACAGGAATATCATATGATCCAAATTTTTGTCAAAATGTTAAGTATATAAAATAATAAGTATATGATATAAGAATTGGCATTTTAGCCCCATTTGTTACATTACACGTGTAGCGGCAGCATTCCTTGCAGTGAGAACACACTGAACGTTGTCACGGCAGCAGGTCCAAGCAGCTGTGAACAACCGAAAGTTGTGAATGCTAAATTGTTTTTTTTTTCAGTATTATTTTTCATTTTCTAACGACAAAATTCCGAGTTCTTCTAAATTTATTTCTTTTCACACAAGTTTATATAAGTTCTTTTTTCAGAAGTAAAATTACTAATATTTTCTGATTAAATAAAAACAGTGTTCTGTCAAAAGGTTAACCATTATTGTGATTCATCTTAATTTATTTCTTAAAGTAAACGTATGTTCTGACCGAAATCTTTAAATAGTATTTTAATATGAATCCCAGTGATTAAAATGTAAGTTAATAAACCCTTTGGTTGAATGCGTTTCATGCAGAGGCTGCTTAATGAAACGAGATTTTCCAGGAACTGAATATTCAATTTGACGACATCATCTGGGACAACTGATATTCTATTTTGTTCTTAGTAAAGAATATGTGCAAACAAAACTTGACTCATCACACACACATACACACACACACACACACACACACACACACACACACACACACACACACACACACCTATAATTATGCATAAGGATATACAATTTAAGCTCTGTTTCTCTAATGGGAATCTTGTGTCCTGTTTTATGCTTAAGCCTGGAACATGGAATGATTCCAATTTAAATTAACGTTATTATCACTACTTTACTGCTAATATATGTATAAAAATATTATACTGATTCCAAAGTTCATAATTATAAGCTTAAGCAAATAAAATGAATTAATGTTATTAGAACAGATTTTATGAATGGATACCATTTAAAATATATTTAAATAATATGATATTAAACATTAAAATTTATTAGAGTTTAACCTTGAAAGTTGAATGTATAGTTAATACAGTGAATGATTCTATGGGAAGTAGGTAGTCTAGTGGAGCCTGACAAGGTGACAGATTTGCCTCATAATTCTCTCTCCCTCTCGTTGACCACAATTTGTCGTACTATGGTTCCCAGATATTTTACCATTCATTCCATTCCAATAACATTCCTCGTTGTGATATACGGAAACGTATTGCTTTAAGCTTCTTTCAAGAAAATATAGCAACGTTTAAATAAGAGGCAAGTTACGCATGGGAGTGAAACGTGGACCAGGGGTGCGCAGTGCCCTGGGTACGAAGAGATTTTGACAGGCATTTGGAAAGAGCGGTACAAATAGATTATCAGAATTAACACGACCCTACTAGACTTGTTACGGTTAGGGCGTACCAAATTTTAAAAACCTTCAAGATAGAAATATATTTATTACGTCGTAGGCAGATGTGGCTTAATGATTTATATATTGAAGGGCTTGCAAGAAATTAACTCATCTTTCTTTTGAATACGTATTTTTTTTAACAAATCAGACCCCCACCCCACCTTATTTTTATAAAATGTATTTTTTAAGCTTGAAATGAGATATTAAGCTTATCGATGTTAGGCAAGTAGGAAAATAGAGGAAATTCGACATATACAACAAAATGTACGAATCGGTGATTGCAGGAAATACAAAATTTGATAATTAATTAAATTTGATAGCACACAAACACATACACGCACGCACGCACACGCACACGCACACGCACACCCACACGCACGCACGCACACACACACACACACACACACACACACACACACACACACATATTCCGTTGAAATTATAGACCTGCAAGATCCTTAGCGAGGCTCGTGAGATTCGTGTTTAGAGTTTTTACATAGTGAGAGACCAACTCGACTTACAACCTGTGCTACCCAAGGGGACCTGGAATGAGTTATCTCCAGTAAACTGACTGCCCCACATTTGTACCCGGAGGGTCTGTGGCTAGTTCACGCTGACTGCCTATGGACGGGAGCTAAGAGAGTCATAATGATTAGTCATACCGAGGGTCTTATAGACTCCCGCTGATCCATAAGCACTGTGACACTAGCGCGCTCTCATAAACTAATGTTTTCCTTCAGCTTGCTGACGGATGTGATAGGTGTACCCACGCCTTAACCCTGTATGCCATCAACCCCCCCCCCATATATATGTATTGAAATTTCGATAATAATGGAAAAATCTAGACTTTCACCTCATCGCATGGCTCGATAGCATCAAGTTTCCCTGGAAAAATTAAAAAATAAACATTGGCATCGTGAAAATTAAAAATGGCGGCTCCTAGTGCAATGAGGGAGTAATATATATATATATATATATATGCATAATTCGACATTGCATAAATCTCAAATATATGCCGAAACTTGTCAAAACGGATTCATGAATGTTCAAAACGGAAACTTTTTCCGACTAAAAAGTTTTCTTTACGTGCGAGGAAGTAAAAATGCTTAAAAAAAATTCAAAATTTTTTTAATATCCCCGAAGCGTTTCGAACTGGTGCTCCTATGTTTCCAAAAAATACATTTTTTCTGCTCGACCCAGAAGGAATATATTAGCAGGGTTAATGGGCAAGAAATGCTTTATTACATTATACTTAAATTACTATACAAATTTTGCACGGGTGTAGATATGTCTAGTAGACGTTACATATAATATTTTTTTATTTTAAGAAAAGTGTACCCGATCACGTAAAAATTGATTGATGTATCAGCGATTATTTGTTTTCAATGGAGTCCACTTGTTAATGTTGATTTGATCTGAGGTATTCTAAAGTTTCTGAATTATTTAATCTCAAAAAAAACAAAAAAAAAACAAGCAGCAGGTAGAAAATGTTCAGAGGATCCATTGTACATTCTCGTGGAACTGATGGAGACCAAACGTAGACTAAAAACTTCGTTTTACAGGGGCTGATTAAACTATGCAGATTGCTCAAGCTCAGAAAACTGACAAAGATTTTGTGATCTTACCATTCAATTCCCTATCTCTCCCCACTAAGTCATTTTTGTTACAATAGTTTTATATCCTGGTCATTTTATAAGTTTCGCAATTCTTCAGGCCCATCAAGTTAGTTTCAAGGGGAAGTAGTTTTTACATACTTGGGCTCTTTCATAGCAATTTAAACCATACCTTGTACTGTTCTTGCAAGATTCTACATACATCAATATATGTTGTGATTCATGCACCCACAGTCTTATAAAGTTTTATATTTCATTGAATGTGGTTATTGATATTAGAAGTTTCGCTTTTTTGCCTCCCGTGTACAGAAAGTCCAGAAATTCACAAAAAGCTCTCAGCCATGACGGATGCAGGAGCGTGTGGGGATCTGGTATATCAAACAATGCGTAATATCAGGAATAGTGGGAGAGTACTCAATTCTGGACCATTACTGTTAGAGAACCATTCCTTAGTAACCTACATATATTGAAAGACATTACCTCTTGAAATGTATACAAAATACTCCTATTTACGCTTTCAATCTTCTCTTACTGAAAAGTAGGCAGAGAGAAATTCAACAAAGAGTATAAGTTGAGAATAATAATTGAATTGAAGGCTTTTGAGTTACAAAATCAATAACTTTGTATACTTGCCTCGGGCCCACTTGAAAGATAACACAGCTGTTAAGCTCCGGATTTGTTCAATATTTTTAAGGTCATTCATTAGCCAATATCATATTCGCCAAAGGCTTGTGTAGTTACAAAGTTGGAGTTTAATTAAAGAACTTCCTGGGATTTAATAGATAATTCACTCTTTGTCAGTTAAAACTTTGAAGTCTAACAATAATTGCTTAACTTTGCTCAGTTTTGCTAACTTAAGTGAGCTTTGAAGCAAAGATTCGTTTAGTGATTTATGGGATCATTAATTCCTTTACGCGGTGTTTATACAGTTGGCAGAGCGCATCAATTATAATTATAAAGAAGGTGTAACTCACATATCAAATAAAACCCTATGCTCAACTTGTCTAGAAAGAGATAGTCTAGTTGGTAGATAATCCACCAGGTCAGCCTTCGTAGGTCAAGGGCCAATAACTATAATTGTAAAATTAAATTATAAAGGCTCGTTATAAATATATAAAATTATAAATTCGATTCTCGCCTGGGTAAAGGAAAATATTTAGTGACGAAATTCATTAAATAACATCCTAAATCCCACCCTGGCTAGAAAAGGGTGGCAGGCAACCTGTAGATAACCCGTCGCAATTAGCCTTAGTTGCAAAAAGTGGACGTTAATAAATAATAATAATAATAAATTCTTATTAATTGAAAAGTATACTTTTGTAAGAATCTAACTGGAGTTAGGTTTCCGTTCGATATCTTTACCACAAGTAAAATATGACGTGACCCAATATCTACCTGTGCTGTTTTAGCACGCATCGATTTGGCGATCCCAAAAAGTATAAATGCCGTCATAATCACTTAAAATATTTGCATGAATACTCACAAAGTAAAATTTCAATGAAAAACATATTTGGTATTTAACCTAAGAATGAAGTGATTCATGTTATAACAGCGTATTGTTTATAAGACAAGAGTCGGTGTGAGGCTTTACTGAAGGTAGAAAACTAAAGAAATGTAAATATCTCGGTCAATGATCAAATTATTGAAAAAAAAAAACAAAAAAACATATAGATCAATATTATAGAACATTTAATTTGCAATATGATTGGTTCTCTTCGCTTTTTCGATCCGACATATAATTGCGGAGATATTTCTAAATTCCCACATTTAACTCCCCCCCCCCACCTCCCATTGGTCTGATTTTTGCCATTAACGAACTTGATATTTATTTTTTTTACATAAAACGAATAAACGAGTTTGGTAACGATACACCATGAAATACGGTCTCTAGAGCGTTAACAGACAAATATATATTTAGATAGATACAATTTTGAACGGACCTCATCATCGTCATCTCCTAGGAAGGATCGATGGGCATTTGAGAAAATGTTTCAAAAATCGCCTCTTGAGTACTGTCTTAATTGTTGATATCCCCTAAGCTAAAATGAGGACAATCCCTGACAGTACCACCATACGTAACATACAAAGATATGGCATATCCTGCTGATGTATTGATCATAGATAGATATACCGTAGTATTGGCTGGTGCTATGGAGAGTTTACATTAATGTTAATGCTCGTACCTGTGGCTTAGTTAGTAGAGTACTGGCTTAGATCGCCAAGGACTTGGGTAACCAGTTCTCGCCATGTATGAAAAACGTTATTTTCACTAGTTCGTATTAATCAACATTAAGTTGTAACTTGAAGTTGTCCCTTCTTCAAAGGAATAACTCTGAACAATGTTTTTGGGGAGTTTGGTTTCGTGAGAATAACTTATTGTATCCATCACTCGTAACCGTAGCTACTCTGGCGTAGTAAGACAGAAACATAGGATCAGCCTCAGCGGGTATGAAAAATTTGTCACTTAAAAACAAATAATCTTTTTGCTCAGATTTCCTAAAAAGAACCGGCCGTTGAATATAAACGTTTTGGAAATCAGTGGACGTTCCAACTCGACTATGACCGAAAACGTAGAGCTCAGTTTGCAAATGAATAGCTTCATTATTTACACACAATCCCTGAAATCCTCGTTCGATACAATTGTTTGTTTTTAAATACGAAATGAGCACGCTAAACTCTATAGGGAAATACCAAAACTTACTGAACGAAATATGTCCATTGTTTGGCTAAACGCAAATTTTTCACCCACTAAAATGGAACACAGAAAGCACAATATCACATTCAATGCTCTATAAATCTCGAGGTATGAGCACCAATAAACAAGATTTAAAATTTCCTATGAAGATAGAATGATTGACTTAAAGTGTGGGGAAATCTATATTAAAAATGCCGGTTCCGCACGCGGCTGTGTTCAGGTGTGTGTGTGAAGAAATGCTTCATGCCATATTACTGCTAATTAATTCCTGTGAAGGCTGCGTAAAATATATTAAAATTCTTTATATGAAGATTTTCAAGTGACGGAGAGATTAGAGAAATATAATATTTATTGCATATTTGCGAGACATTAAAGAAATAATAAAATTTAATTGGTGTAGTAGATATTGTTATAAACTTTGTTATTTAGATATAATAGTTTTTTTAGAGAATCAGTAACCGCTGATGAGTATTGAGGTCACTGAACAGTGAATAAAGTAAATATTTTTTATACATTTTAATTCTATTTCCAAGGGGGAAATCAACGAAGAGAGAGGGCAGTGTTGCCCGCGTATAAATAAGAATAAATAACTTCTATTCGTGGAAACAACTGTTGCGTTTGATATCTGCTCTATTATTCAACCATTTAATGGAACTTCCGTCTTTCCAACATAGCTGTGACGTAACGTTATAACCATATCGATTTGAAGACTTTTATAAAGGCTACCTTTATCTGTCTGGGTCCATTCCTCTTACATTTTCAATTTGAAGACTATAATATAACGGAAATACGTCGCTTTTCAACGTGGGTGGTACATTTACTCATTCTCAGTAGCACTTAAAATGTTCTAATTATGTAATTTGATTACATTGAAGTTGGTATCAGTTTAATTGTTATTGATGCGCATAAATTTTAAACGATTTCAGTTATTCGATTCATTTATTTTAACTGCCAGGTACAAGAATGTACATTGTATTGTCAAACATATTTGTAGTTTACTTTGTTCTTTAGGTAATTTTGGTTTCTATTCCTAATCATGCTCTGCCGTAGTTTTCACAGGAGCTATTAGGGAACCGTTAGTACAAATAGATGCACATTTTCTCAATTTTTTTAACCATCATGAGATTTTTTAATTATTTATTCATTGGAATTAAGTCGTTAAAAATACGTATGAATTTCAATTAAAGTTTATAATTTTGAAAAAAATTCCAAAAATTAGGCCGGAACTTAAACTGCTCTCATTTTAATGGAGTATTTGGCTATTTTAGGCACTATATAAAACAAACATCGAAGAAAAGAATTCATATATGTATTTTGTGTAATCGTTCATTTCAGCCTTATTTATTTTGGAGGACTAAATTATCCAGAAATAATTTATTGTTTTGTTTTACGTATAAGACACAGGAAATTTTAAGTTCTCAACTGTTGCATAATTTTCATGGAAAACTTTAAGCAGCATAAATTAAAAAAGTAAATAAGGTATTATGTACATTATTGGTTGTACTGTGGAGCAATAACTTTATTATTAAACCAATGATCACTTATTAGATATATTGATGTTTAAATGTGCAATGGCGTGTTTAGGTGCTCCAGTAATAAAGATGTGGAGGAGCAGCAAGGTTTCAGCTGATTGTAAGTTATTGATTGGAAAACAGCTGTTGTTTTGTGTCAATTTGTCCATATGATTCACGTGTCAACACTGCATTTTGCTACTTTTTCTTACACTGTTTTTGCAGTCAAATGTCCGAGCACCCATCAATTCTGTTTAGCACGTTGAATCAACGCTTTTATTGACTCACAATTATTTGCTTTGATTTGAAGGCAAAAATGTCTGTTTGAAAAGTTTCATCAACGAAGGAGTATTTACAGTATGGCCAATTTTTTCGATTGGACAAACCTTTAACCTGTGTGTGTGTGTGTGTGTGTGTGTGTGTGTGTGTGTGTGTGTGTGTGTGTGTGTGTGTGTGTGTGTGTGAGAGAGAGAGAGAGAGAGTGAGAGAGAGAGAGAGAGAGAGAGAGAGAGAGAGAGAGAGAGAGAGAGAGAGAGATTGTGTTAGAAAAATATGTTTAATTTAAAAAAAAAAAATAATAACATAAATTTCCATATATATTGCAGAGTTGTTGCAGTTCGCGTGACTCCAAGTCATTGCCTCTTTCGTTTCTATCCATTTAATGATAACCCTACTTCAACGACTGCCATGCGATTCATATTTACAAGCTAGACAGAGGACTTAATTAATTTTTTTTTTCAATTTACACATTTATGTTCACAATGTATGAATAATATGTTATCATTTAGAATTGTTCGAAAAATGGAAAATAATTCTGCAAATAGCGCAATAGCCTGGGTGGCAGTTTAGGGTGGGGTGAAACGCAAAATCGTAAATGCCTGTGGCAGACACCTCGAGTCGAGCTAACATAGCTTAGAACCGATCTGTAGGTGGGGTGCTGCCTTGAAAGCTCAATTATATAAAATATATACCGTGAAGCCTTGATACTTAGTGTCCCCTCCAACCAAATCAGTAATTACAGATAAGAATAAGCCCGACATGCAGTGTTGCGTTAAATAAAACGTGGTGGAATGACACACTGATTTCAATGTACGCTGAAATATGATTTTTAATGGCTCAGTTTCTTAAAGTAAAAATCAGGCAATCGGAATAGGGGTTTAAGTGGGGAATCCCCCCCCCCCAACACCCCCCCCTTCCGTCGTTCCCTTGTCCAATTTCAACCATAAACATATATGATCTTCACTTTTACTTAGGACGTGTGAATACCGAATTTCGTAAGGTCCTAAACAAAATTTGCGGCCGCCAAAACATCTACCTATCTAACTACATATAGACAGTGCTGAAAGGACCTAATTTTCGTCATCTTCTTGGTCGGATCGAAGGACATTTGAAGAAATGTATCACAAATCGTGTTCAAGCTTAATAGGTAATGTCCCTTGATTGAAATCCGCTAAAAGGTACAAAGGCACACAACAAAACCACACCTATAGACCCCATTGTATGTATGTATGTATGTGTATATATATATATATATATATATATATATATATATATATATATACATGCACACGCACGAAGTGTAAGATGAAACAGAGGATGGAATATATAATCTCCAATTTCTGTTATTAATTGTTGATAGATAAATGTTATACACTTCCTGCCTACTTACTTCTTCCACTGAGGGTCTGATTACATGGCAGTTATAAGCACAACATTGATTCACCAGGGGGTATAGCGAGATACAGATTGCGAGGGGATATGGTCTGAGTATAGAGCAAGTGCCTTGCCCAAGTAGATCGTAGCCGGTACACTTAGGAGTTGGTTGTGGCAGCAGAACCATCTCCTTCAGGGTATGGGCAACGGCGTCCTCCGTCACTATGTCTGGGGGAAGAACTGTGGGGACGGTACGTCCAGTAGCATGCGACCATTCTATGCTTAGAGGATACCCCTCCAGGATAGAGGAACCCTCGCCAACAATCAGTTAGGCCAGAAACATATGGGTGGTGTCTAGATTCGCTTTGTGGTTGCCAGTAACAGATGTGGTGGTCATCATGTACCAACAGGTTAGTGGTGGCAGAAATGATTAAAGAGGGGGTTTCTCAACCCCTTCGGCCGCAGATGACAATACTCATCTCATTTAATGAGGCGATTGCCAGAAAAACTGGTCTGTTGGAGTAGTAGGATTCTTCCATTCTTATCATTAAGCACACCCGTTTATTCCGTTTCCCTCCTCTTATGGCTTACACAATGGCAACTTACTTCTGATCACATGAAAATTTATCAAATGCCAATCTAAGCCAAGGGAAGTTGAGAGAATATAGGCAGAAGTTAATAATGAATACAAAGGCAATGTATTCGTCACGGAGTTTGAATAAATCATGATCGAAAGAACCGATGTATTATTTATTAGTAATCTTTCATCAATCGATATTTAATTCAAGAGAATTCAGTCTTTCTTTAGAATCAGAAGAATAGGTTTTCATCACGTATGGCACTCAGCCACATGGGATCTTTCAAATGACTCCGATCCCATATTTCTCCCTTAGTAAAGACTATATATAAAGATTACGATTTGTTTAAATTGGAAATAAGGAAGGTGTTTAGTGGGTTACTTTGGGGCTAAAAAAATTGTCATCCGTATCTGGTAGGTGTCCATGAGTATTAGAGTGTGTGCTATTGTTAGGGTTACAGGAGCTAGCCTCTGATATTTATTATTTTCGTTCTACAAATTATTATGACCCATTTAAATCCAATAGACATAGGGTTGCTTACGATTTTGACATTTTCTTCTTCCTTACTTCCCCTAACTCAGGATGATTCTATAAAGCAAGAAAATTACAATATTTATCACTCTTAGACTACTTTTACATATTGAATATGAATGTCTGAGAATGTTCATATACTAAAATGATCACCTTTAAAAGTGATCTTATATTATTACACATAACTAAACCATTTTTTTTCTTCACTCAGCACTACTGCTATACGTTTACTCAGACAGGGGCTGCGTAACCTAAGCGCGTATTTTTCTATACGGCTCATAATAATGAAGATATTATGAATTTTTGAATTCCCCCCTCCCTTTACTAGTCCGATTTTAGCCGTTAACAACGATGAACTTTAGTGATGAATGAAACTATTAAATATCAAGTATAGTATATTATGATATAAGGAAATATGTATAGAACAACATTTATATGGTATTATATTCAATAAGATTAGTTATGTATAATTTTTTGATACGACGTATAATAACGTAGATATTTTGAGTTTCCGAAATTCTCTATTTTTGAACCCCCCTCCCCTCCTACTAGTCGAATTTCACCCATTAACGAACTTAATCTTCATTTTTACATAAATTAAATTTTGAACAATAATGCTAAAATTATGAATATGGTATTGACCAATGAAACATATTTGCCAAGTGTGGAAAATCTTAAATAATGTCATCATGATACATATCTCACACAGAAGTCAATGAAGAGAAAATTTGGTATTTAAGCTTCGAATAGTGTGGTACATGATACAACTGCTTAATATTAATACGACATGACTAGGAGTAGCGGTTTACTCAAGGACGTAAACTAAAAAAATGACAACATTATGGTTAATATTGATGATAGAGAAAACATATACACAACAACAATTATAGAACATAAAATTTGCAATGGTATTGGCTATATACAATTTTTTTATACGACGTACAACGACGGAGATATTTCAAACTTTCGATATCGCCCCCCCCCCACTGGTCCGATTTCAGCTGTCAACGAACTTGATCATTAGTTTTACATAAAACGTTTAAATGTCGAGTTTGGTACCGGCCAAACAAGAATTGCGACAGCTATCACAGTATAAGACACATATATATATATATATATATATATATATATATATATGTGTGTGTGTGTGTGTGTGTGTGTGTGTGTGTGTGTGTGTGTGTGTGTGTGTGTGTAATTTTCTCTATCTCATTTTCTTCACCTCCTTGGTAGAATTGATGGAAATTTGTGGAAATTGTACGTAAGCCGCGCAAGTGTACAACTTCAATAGCCGATTTTCTTTGAGGGGAATCTGCAAAAAGGAACAAGGCGCCTACAAGGACACTGATCTTCATATGGGTAAAGCTATTATACCTCAAATAGTTCATTCCCAACTTAAATCTGACGGTTCGCTACTACGGGTACTTACACAAGGTTCGAACGAGACATTAGGACATTCCAGGACTGGGAAAAAGCTTAGTATTCGCTGTAGCTTGTGAATCACGGCCAATGCAGCTAGTCGAGACACTGACAAACAAACTCTGCGAGGTTTTCAGTTTATTTTCTTAGGGAAATAATTCATTCCGTATAAATTCTAGGAGTTGTTAAACTTGTGAACCAGTACACAACATGAGACCAGAGACATGAGGGTCAGGAGTAAGATGCCTCCTTATCGATTGGTCAGAGTGCTAAGGAGTAGCCTCCTCCCCGAATAGTATCCAAGTATTTTTAGCATACCTCCTCTCACTCTAAGCACTCTTCAAATAATCTCAGGCCTCACTCTAGTCACCGCCGTATTTCACTTATATCTCGCCCAAAGCCTCCTTCTCCACGGCACCTAGTTTCAGAATATCATTCGTAATTATGGTGACAGCTGTTATCGAACATACTTGACAAGAATGGAATTTCCTAGGGATACATTAGCATTTTATATACAGTAAAAATCCAGTTGATTTAAATGGCTAAACAATTAAAATGTTATATATATATACACACACACACTCATTTGTTTTTCATCACCCAACACTACTACTCTACGTTTAAGTCACAAAGGGGCTGCGTAACCTAAGCAGATTTCTCTATAGCGGGTATTTTTCTATACGAATCATAATAACGGAGATGTAATGAATTTTCGAATCCCCCCCCCCTCTTTGCAAGTCCGATGTCAGCCGTTAACAACGATAGACTTTAGTGATGAATGAAACTATTAAATATCAAGTATAGTATAGATCATATAAACATTTTCCAGCTCTGAAAGTAAAATCTTAATCATAGTCATCGTCAGACGACCAAGTTGGATGTACCCCCCCTCTGTAAAAGTTCAACGAAAACAATACTTTGGACACACACACACACACATATAACAATATATAACAAAAATCAATATAAAATAATAATAATAATATTAAATGGAACAAATGCATTCAAAACGATAAAAAACACAAAAAAAAACCTCGTAATGCTGTCCGAATAATTATCAACGGTTTTGAGTAAATTACACCATTTTTTAGATTTAATTATAAATATTATTATAAAAGCTACTTAATGTGCCATTTGTTAGTATTATGGTAGTTATACGTATTAACATATTTTAATTTATATATATATATATATATATACTGCCCGTCGCTAGAAATGTTGGTATGGTTTATTATAATGAAAGCGTTAGTGCTAATGCACATACCGAGTTTTATTTATTTCGATTGGGTCTTTTGTCCCAAATAAAATGGTTCACTTCCGCTATAGGTTTTAGCGTATATCTCGTTTATAATTCGGTAAACGAAAAAAAGGTATATAACACAAGTTAAACTAAATAACAAAATAAACAACTTTTGTTATGTGCATAATTGCCGAAAAACCCATAGGAAACGAAATATTGCAATTTTTAATTTCAGGCTTGCCTTATAACCCCCACTCCTGTTCGTCTCAGAGGATATTAATATAGCCTAAAGTCTAAGATGGGTTAGTAGTAATATACATACCAAGTTTCATAAAATTCGGTTCAGCCGTTTATGCGTGAAAAGGTAACATACAAACAAACAAACAAATAAACAAACAAACAAACATACACCCAAACAGCCACCAAAAAAACACACTGGTGTCTATGACATGTGAAACGAAAAGTTATCGTGATATTTCGCGAAAAAAATCAGTGTACAGACAGCGGTTACAATTCTATATATATATATATATATATATATATATATATATATATATATATATATATATATATAGATAGATAGATAACAAACATGCTTTATTTATTAAAAAAATATTTTTGAGCGAACAGTGAAAAGAACTTCATAAAGAAGTGAAACGAGTAACCAGTATTGAACTCTCGAGGAAGAACTCTACTATTGCTTAAATGCGGCTAGGAACTGTAATATTTATTTTTTAATTATTATTTATTATTTTTATAATTTATGTTTAAAAATAGTAATTTATTAACATCCACTTTGTGCTACTATGGCTAATTGGAATGGGTTATCTACAGGTTACCAATCTTTTCTAGCCAGGGTGGGACTAAGGATTTTATTTAATAAGTGCTTCACTAAATAAACTCCTATTGCTCAGGCGAGAACCGAACTCGCCACTCTAGGTTTGCCTTGTGCGATTAAGTCCAACGCTTACCTGAGCCTCAAGAAATCATAAGATATCTTGTCATAAATGTGCAGTTTTCATGGATTGAAGACAACTTAAATCTTAAAATGCCATTTGGGCTTCAATCCACCAAATTTTCAGGACATCTAGAAATGTTCATTGTTACATAATAGTAATAATGACTGACATGATCCATTATCGTGTACCCTTAGATATTTTGAATATGGAAAAATCTGATGTGGGAACAGATGACTTTCTGTGCACCTTTTAAATTACATTAACAAAATGTATGACCGAACTCCATTTAAAATATTTCATTTGAATGTGATCTGCGATGATGTAAGTGTTGCAATGAACCTGATAAAAATGGCATACCATATTATTTATATATATTTTTTAATAAAGAAAAATGCTCTATAAATATCTTCTGTACCTCTAATAAATGCCTAAGGAGTACTTTGTAATATCTGATATAAACCCCCCCCCAGTCTATTACGATGTTACATCAGCTCTAAATATGAAATTTCAGCATTCTAAGGCTAGTCATTAATATGTTCATATGTTCGCCTGTACGTATAACGTCATAAGTTGGTCATGGTGAAATAAGTCAAGATGGATTCACAGAGAATCAAAACGGATAATTCTGTTAAAAGCTGGAAACCTAAATTCCTCGTGATTCCAACACTTTCCTACTTAGTACAGGGAAGTTAAAAGGGGTGTATTCAGCTTAGATTTTTTTTATTCCAGATTCTATAAAAGTATAAAGTTGCCTTTCTTCCTAATGAGATTTTGGGAAGAATACTCAAGTACCTACTGGGATGCTAAGACGATAAATGTTGAAATATATTTTATAATGAAAACGTACAAAGAATATCATAGTACTCTCACTATTTTTATAAATTGATTTACTGAGTTAAGTTGTATATAAATATTGTTCAAATAACACAATTGTATCAGATGGTGTAGCTGGTATTCTTGATATTCTCAAGTACACCATTGCCGACCTGTGACATTTCCAAACAAATGTCAGGGCCTTTCTCTCACATACTTCACACCTATTCAACAGAATACCTTGCAAATAACTTTATATCTGGCATCGACTATTCTTGATTTTACCTAATCCTAATTACATTTTCATTTAACTGCCCACGATGAACCATCCTCAAATTCATTTTTAAGTATTAAATGCATGGATTGGTTAAATGTTTAGCTGGGTGGGATTATTATGACTAAAAGGTGCACTGTGAATTAAAAGTTTTTGATTAGAAACTTTACACATAAAAAACCAAATTCTTTATAAGTGTGTGTTCTAGACAGTACGTCCGAAAAAATAGCAGAATTTTTAAGAATTCCTCTCGAAAAAACGGCAATAAAAAAGAGTGGCATTTTAGTAATTTTCAGAGACTCCTGTTCAATTAGTTTAATAAATAATGTTAATAATGCTTAACTATGACCACAAAAGCAGTGTTTTGTGGTTTTCCTTTCTGCTCCAGGTGATAAGGCATTAAAGACGCTCTCTTGACAAAAATATCTTTTGGGAATACAGATAAGTGCTAGAAACAATATAAATATTTCAATTAGAAAACGTAATATATGTTCATATTTATTCTCTCTATTGGCCGCTAATTTTGATTTATTGTTTCCAAAACTGACATTTAAGCACTTAATAAAAAAAAAAAAAAAAGGATGCGATTATTACGGTGAAGGGAGGGTCACCGTATAAAAATATAATGGGTCAAGATATATTTTAAGTTAATTATATAATACCTCTTTCTGTACATGTATTCCCTACACCACGAGTGGTTCGGGAATGTGAATCTTTAGCGCATTTAAATTAATATGATTTGTAATTGTGTGATTCGATAAGTTAAAATATTATTGGTGATAATTTAGGTGAATTTTGTTTCTTTTTTCTAAGTACGTTTTCATCACATAGACCTTGGAAAAGGGCAGTTTATAGTCCAAGGTACCACATTGTGCATTCCTGTATATTCCTCAAATTGATCTTTTTGTATTCTGATTTTCTACTTAATAGATTTTTTTCTTTTAATGTGCTTTCATTTAATGGTTACGTAATTACTTTTCAAGTTTTTTTTTTGGATGGCATTTCATTATGAATTGGTATCACCTATTTCGAAAAGGAAACATGTCACCTTTTTTCATATAGCGTTTTCATTTTCTTTTAAAAAAGCAGGACGGTTTCCGTTACAAAATGTGACGTATGACGCCCCCTACATGTGCATATGTAAACTGAAGTGCGCATGCAGGTGATTGGATCAAATCCATTGATATGGCCCTCAGCCATCATATACGTATTACTTTTCAGTCCCAAATGTGTACGATGATACTCTCCTGGATTCATCCTTGCCAAGCTCTATATTTAAACGTTTTATACAAAAACTAACGCTATTGGCTGAAATATGACTAAGAGGGAGATTGGCGGGGGGGGGGGTCAGAGGGGCCATTTCAAAAATTCGGAATAATATCTCCCTTATAATGAAATTGTATATAACCAACAGCATTGTAGTTGAGTATCAACAATTTAGTACCAAATAGTTTTAGAATACGGGCCATATATGAAGTATACAGAAACCTTCCTAAGTGCACTATTGGGAAAAATTCTTAATTAATAAGTAATTGACATTGATAACATTACAACTTAATTTACTACGATTGCTAGGGAACGAATACATTAATCCAATAATCAATGCATCTACTACATCTTGACAGAAAATTGGTTTTCACTCTCGATTTATTGCCTAATAGGATCTTAACGACATTTTACCTCAGAGTGAACCTTTTGAACAGTAAAGAGGTTTCATCAACACTATTGAGACGAAATTATAGCCTAGAAATTGCTCTAGTATTGAGTCCAAATACGACGTGGAAGGCCAGTTATTCTAATATCTAAAAAGCCGGTTACTCAGGCGCTGCGTAAACTAAGCAGATTTTCCATTTCAAGAAAAGACACATGATGATATATGCCTACCACATTGTGTCATACTAGAAAAAACAACATTATCTGAATATTTTAATCTCTATTTCTCCATTTTTAAGTACCCAATGAGGAGAAGACGAAATTGAAGCTGAACATGAAATTTTGGGAAATCAGTAGCTTAAACTGAAATTTAGATGCAAGGGTCGGGGGATTGATGAAGCCCTAAACGATAAAAATACTGTCCTTAGATTAGTGGCGGGGACACCAACAGAAGCTCCTTTTTTTTCCTCGCTCATGCTTTATTCTTTATTAAAAATATCCATACACCCATGTTTCTTGGTCGATATTCCACCTCTTCAGGGGCCATTCTTTTTATTTATGAAGTGAATATTTGAGTTACAGAAGGAAATTAAATTTTCTACAAGAATACTCAGATACACCATTTTTGGACCCTTCTTGTAAAAACGCAGGTATAATGTTTTTATTTTTTCTCTCTTTTAGCTGCCAATGCCGATTTTACCTATTGACTATTTGATGTTTAGTTTTACATGAAACGCTTAAAATCATGTTTGGCAAAAATCAAACAAACATTGTGAGCACTTGGAAGTCAGCAGACGAGCACGCACACACACACACACACACACACACACACACACACACATATATATAATATTTAATATAATACTAATAATATAATTAATAATAATATATAATACTTGGATAAAAAGACAGAAACATTTAGGACAGCTATAATTAAAAAAAATAATATAAAACGTAGTTCTCTCAATATTAGAAACTCCGGGTTTTCATCTAAGAAGCATCATCACTGACAAGGATACTATAGAACAAGCTGAAAGAATAGCTCCAGCTATACAGGCAATAGAAAAGAAACACTTATGAAGAAGTATACATACAAATAACGTTTGTCAAGCCATTCACATGGTGCTTTTATATATTAAATTTTGTACTCACAAAATAGAAACAATGGAAATGCGGACTTGGGTCAAAATAATTGGAGCCGGTTGGCACAAAATAAATAAACCATGGGATTCCTAAATCAAACATGTGAAAATAAAACGTCTTATCAAGACTATGGAGAAAACATGAAAGGGGCATGTTGGGAATACTTTAAGATACATTCATCCCATCTCAAATGAATTTAACACAATTTGGACTTAGAGGGTAAAAGAGATTCCCAGAGAATATTTTTTTCGTTCGATTTTAGAGGGCATAGTTACACGGAATGAATAGATTCCGGAGGAACCCAATAGATCTTGATGATTATGATGGACCCATGTTGTAATTCCCCACAATCAACACAGCTACAAAGCAATTATGATCATTTCAACTTTCACTTTGACTTTCAGCTTCAGCGCCTTGTGTAACGATAAAAATTGTACGCTAAAAAAGAAGTAGGGGTGTACTCAGAATTTATTGGGTAGAATATATACATATCCAAAACTTCGTCTAAAATATATTATATAATTGTCGGTGGAGACCGTCGTCACTGGCTGATGGTCAAGTTCAGCTGGCAAGCGCTTTCGTTGCGACGGCACCACCTTCAAGCCCGTTAAAAGTTGTACCATTTATACTGGTGCTTCTAACCCTGTATTTGAATATTATATAAACTTGATCATCCCATGTTCAAATAAATAAAGTAAATGTATCTAAAACGCAATTGTATTCCGGCCCAGATCGTAGTAAAGGCACTAACATTCAGTTATTTGTTACATTTCCTGTTTCTTAAGAATATATTTGTTCAATAAATTGTTTTAGGTCAAGAAGATAAAGAAGGACATACGGAATGAGAGACAAGGTGCTTTGAAAATGTTAGAGACGGTTATATTGTGAAAATGATAAGTCTATTCGGCGTAGGAAATATAAGACGGTCGTGTGTTTTTCATTTTACGAGGGCCATAACCTCTTTTTCTTATTCCCCGGGTCTCTTTCGCCTCCTACATATCAATGTTTCCTGGATTTTCATAAAGGCGGAAACGATTTTCCGATTCGTTTGTCACCGCTTTAATGTCTTCAACAGGGCAATGGTATATTATACTCGATGTCGTATATTTTATTAATCTAAATGTTTATTATACTCGTCCAAATGTCGTATAATGTATCCGAGGTCGAACGCTTTCAGGATTCTGAGTGTAAAGTTAACTGCGCTAATGTTAGAATATTTCTCTAGATAAATCAAATGCAAATATCAATCTCATGAACGAATTTTAAAAATTGTCTTCAAATGTTCTTTGATTCTTCCTTCTAATAGCCGAAAATGGCAGTCCACTGAAAAAAAAATATGCACATGCTCACACACAAACTCACTTTCTCTCTCTCTTATACACACACACACACACACGCGCACACACGCACACACACACACACACACACACACACACACACACACCGTGCCGATCCATAGTTATTGAAGGATTTACATTTTGCGATTTATTGGCAAATAGTTAACGTAAGAATAGTAGACGCCGGAGTATACTAAGGGCTGAAAAAGAAGGAAAAAAATACAAATAACTCCGTGAATATTCGAGATGTATAGAACGGCAATTGTGGAAAATTAAATTTACAATTTATATATATATATATATATATATATATATATATATATATATATATATATATATATACTAGCTCAGATACCCGGCTTCGCCCGGGAATTGATTTGTGGCTGAATGGTGATATTGTTTTGGCAAAGCTTTACTTTGCACAATATTTTGACATTTACCCGTCCCAGTGTTTAGGGTTAATACCCGTTGTTGGCATTTATTATAATAAAATTATTTGTTTATGTAAGTCTTCACTGTCCTCTAAATTGTCATATTTCCCGTCTCCTGTGCATTATGCATAGATTTTAGTTATTAAGGATAAAATATTAACATAAATTTGCATTAATTATTCCAGGTGAGGTACCTCATGGTTCAAATTGGAATGAAGTGTTGAGCATATCACAATCTATACGCAAATTATTTGCTCCACACATTGTTCCTGGAGAAATGTATAAAACAAAAGTTAATCTAAATAACAAAGTAAACAACTTTTGTTATATGCATGTTTGTCGAAAAACAAATAGACAATGAAATATCGCGAATTTTTATTTCAGTCCTCCTTTATAACCCCCACTCCCGTTCTAACCTAAAAATTTTAATATAGCTTATAAGCATGGAAGAATTAATGCTAATTGACATACCGAGTTTTTTTAAGTTCGGTTTAATCGTTAGCGCCCAATGATATAGTTGACTCCCGCTTTAGTTTATAGTGTATATCTCGTTTATACTTTGTTAAAAGACAAAAATGAATATAACAAAAGTTACTCTAAATAACAAAATAAACCACTTTTGCTATGTTCATATTTGCCGAAAAACGAATAGAAAACGAAATACCGCTATTTTTAAATTCAGGCCTCCCTTACAACCTCCACTCCTGCCCGTCCCTAGAAATGTTAGTATGGCTTGTTATAATGAAAGCGTTAGTGCTAATATACATACCGATTTATTTCGGTTGGGTCTTTTGTCCCAAATAAAATTGTTCACTTCCGCTATAGGTTTTAGCGTATATCTCGTTTATACTTCGGTATACGAAAAAAGTGTATATAACAAATGTTACTCTACATAACAAAATAAACAACTTTTGTTATGTGCATATTTGCCGAAAATCCAATAGGAAAAGAAATATCGCTATTTTTAATATCAGGCCTTCCTTATAACCCCCACTCCTTTTCGTCTCCGAGAATATTAATATAGCCTGAAGTCTAAGTTGGGCTAGTAGTAATATACATACCAAGTTTCATAAAATTCGGTTCAGCCGTTTATGCGTGAAAAGGTAACAAACAAACAAACAGACAGACACCAAAGAAACAAAATGCAGTTATGGTGTCTATGACATGTGAAACGAAAAGTTATCGTGAAATTTCGCGAAAATAATCAATGTACAGACAGAGGTTACAATTTTATATATATATATATATATATATATATATATATATATATATATATAGTTATTATTATATTATTATTATTATAGTTAGCTACCTGAATGTGCTAGGGGTTTAGAGGGGGGATTTTCGGAAATTCGAAATATCTCCATTACTATACGTCGGATCGAAAAATTGTATAGAATCAATCTAATTGGAAATTACATTTACTATAAATATTGTTTATACATTTATTATCTATCTTGAATATTAACCAAGATATTTGCATTTTTATTAAGTGTAACGGACGAGCTATGGTTCCCGCCGAAAGCTAGTTCGGCCGTTTCCGTAACAGATCGGCTCTCGTATGGAGATTTCCCTATTGTATAACTTTACGTGGGAAATCTGCTTAGTTTACGCAGCCCCTGCGTGACGGTCTTTTGTTGCATACGGTTGTAGGAATTGCTTTGTGGGTAGAAATAGAGAATAGTAAGTGCCTTCGCAACGCGTGGGATATTTATTTGTTAAGGCTGCCTCTGCGTGACGGACTTATCTTTCTCTCCCAAGACAAATTTCAGAAGATGATTTTATCTTTTTCGTAGTTTTCTTCCTCCTAGTGGAAAATCAAGGAATAAGGTGGGTAATTAAGGATTTTTCTTATACTTTTTGGAACCAATTTTCCTTAATGATTGTGTATGATTTGGTCAACAAAAAGGCTATACTTTTAATAGTCTAATTCGTTAATATCACACGGCAGTCTTTTTTCGCGGGTGTAGCGAGGACTCGCCCGGAAGTCATTTTCCGGTAGTTAGAACACCATTAAGGGTGATACAGGGCGTCGGATCCACTACCAAGGCACCCGTGGAAATATAACGAAGACGAATGAATAGGACCACCAAATGAAAAGTCATGGGTTTAATTGCTTCTGCTGAAAAACTCCGGCTTCATTACTTTTAATAATATAGGCCGGCACTTTTATTTTTTCCATAATATATTATCTCTAAAACACCATTAAGTTGAAAGATGATAACTTCCTGGGTTTAGATTTTTTTTTTAATAAAACTTCTCCAACAATGGGGATTATAATATTATTTTTTTTTTAGCTTATTTCTCTCAAGGTTGCAAATATGCTGCGAGTTTCAATGTTCATTTCCGATGTCGTCAAATGCCCATCAATAAAGTCTGTTCAAACTATATATTTTTGTTTTCTAACGCTCTTGTGGCCACAATTTTTGTTTCAACTTTTTATATAGTACCAAAGATTGAGTTCGTTAATGGCTTAAATTGGACGACTGGGAGGAGGGTTTTCGAGCTGTGAACCCCGAAAATTCTAAATATTCTCGTTATTAAAAGTCGTAACGAAAAATTGTATAGAACCAATCTTATTAAAAATTAAATGTCCTCTGAATAGAGGTGTGTACATTTTCCTTGAATTTTGAATATTAACTAAGATATTAGCATTTTTCAGCCTTCAGTAAATCTCCACCCCTACTCATGCCATATTAAAAATAATACGTCCGTCACGCAAGGGCAGGTGTTCAATGAGAACAATATTTGGTATTTAGGCTTCAAATAAAGTCATTCTCTTATATCATGAACCACTTTATTACAAGCTTAAATACCAAATATTATTTTCATTGAACTTTTATTCTGTGAGATACATGCAAATGATGATTATTTGTTCTATTCCATAGTCGATATTTAACCTTTTCATTCCACCCTAAAAGGGGTTTAGAAAATTATCGGAAACGCGAGCATATACAATGAGATACAACTCCTCTCCCATCCAGTGTTTGGGAAATCAACTTGGCATACGTGGCTACTGGGTGACAGAATTTATAATATATGTTTAATAGGAATAAAATAGGATATACTTTATGAAAGTAACTATATGACCTAATACTACCAGGGCGTGGAGTTTCCCACCACCTTGAACCATTCCACGTGGTCCACAGCTCGATTTTCCAATTCACAAATACCTTCTTGAATCATCTATCCATATCTGCCTGTGTCCGCACCTTCTCCTGGTGTAACTTACAACATTTTGGCATGCAGACTCTAGGACTACATCGCCTCGAAGTGCCCTTATCAACACGATCAGCCCTTCTTTACTGCTCAAATGATTCGATGCTCACCATATTATTACACCATCAGATTGTGTTGTTTCCGAATCCCCAACTGTGATGTGTTCTCACGGCTCACAATATCTTACTTAGCGCTCTTCTCTCACAAAACAGAATGACTTTTTAGCAGATTTCGCTTAAATTAAATTTCTTCTAATGTCCATCGATCCTACCCAGGAGATGACGAAAATGAGGCCCGTTCAAAATTATATATATATATATATATATATATATATATATATAATATATATATATATATATATATATATATATAATTTGTCTATTAACACTCTAGCGGTCGCAATTTTTGTTTAATCGTCACCAAACTCCGTATTTAATCCTTTGATGTAAAAAGGAAGATCAAGTTCGTTAACGGCTGAAATCGGATCAATGGGAGGGGGGGGTTTAGAGGGGGGATTTTCAAAAATTCGAAATATCTCCGTTATTATGCATCGGAACGTAAAATTGTATAGAACCAATCTTATTGCAAATTAAATTTACTATAAATAATGTTATATACATTTATTCTGTATCTTCAATATTAACCGAGATATTTGCATTTGTATTCTGCGTGTGGTCGCCAGTAGGCTGTTCGGACTTTCCGCCGAGAGCTCTGGTGGCCATTTCCATAACTATTCGTCCCTCGTGAATAGGTTTGAGGTTAGGTTAACTGTTTTTTGGGGCTAGAAACTACTGGGTTATTACGCCCTAAATAATGTTTTAGGTTTAGAGGTTTCTTACTACTACAGTTGTTATTAGGCAGATTTCTCTATTGTAAAACTTCACGTGGGAAATCTGCTTAGTTTACGCAGCCACTGCGTGACGGACTTTTGTTTTCCTCGAAGAGAGTTCCAGGTTCACTGTCATACTGAGCTTTAACTACTCAAAATTAATGTCTCTGTTGAAACAAATGTTATATTTCTCGAACGCGTGCATTATCTTGTACTTTAATAATTTAATTAAAAATACGTAAATGATCTAAAATAGTACAATATCTGTAATTTCAAACAATCCATTAAACCGATGTATCATAATAGAGTAAACTATATATGAAAACAATTGTTGTTGAAGAAAACTAGTAATATTTTTTGGTGTAGAATAAGATGAGCATAAGCAATATTTATAAAAACTGACAAAACTGGTTGTAGTTCAGCTGAAACATGAACACAAAATCTCTGGCCAAAGAGGGTTCTAGCTGATGTAATAGAAAAGGGCACGGCAGAGATTAAAGAGGTTCCAGATAAGACAAATAAACTTTCAGAGAACTTACGTTCCTCATTCCTCTTGCTCCTTTATCTAGCTAGGGCTTCTCCCCTCCTGTCTGGGCTAGGCTATTCGCCCGAGATAACCCCTCTGCCCTTCAGAGCTTTTTCTCTTTTCAACCTAGGGATTATAGAGCCAAAAAGTTATTTCAATGTTATTCATAATGTACAAAACAAAATACCGTCTGAGTTATTAAATAATTTAGATAAGACTCAAGTTTTTAAGTTTTAGGTTGAGGAACGTACTAAAACGTTTAAACATTATGAAAAGGTTTGCGAAGAACCTATAATCCAGCATGAGAATGTCCGGTGTATCATACTTTAAAAATTCTGAGACCCTTCAAAGACAAGAACTATAATTTGTACTTTAAAGACTTTCCGTTAAGCGTTAGTCAAAAGGAGCTATTACAGGTTTCTACTCTTCATAATCTAACTACCTGATCACTACTGTTTTGAAAGTTTCTAATGCCTTAGATTTCGCTGTCAGCGCCATAGAAGAAATGCATTACTAACATTGATGAAAAATTTTCGTCACGAAAGTGGCTGTATAAACTACAAACTGAAAATGAAATGATTAGTGGCTCTGTAAAATGAAAATCGCATGGATAGAATTCCGAGGTTACAGATTACTGTATAATAATAATAATAATAATAATATAACACTAAAAAAATATAATAAAAACTTCTGTAGCATAGCTAACTTCTGGACAGCTATTTTCAGAAACCGAAGGCTTTGTAATGGCCATCCAGGACCAAGTAATTGCAAGTAGATCATATACATGGCATGTGTTGAAAGTAAATATTTCCTACAGATGTAGACCTTGCAACAAATCTTGCTATTCTATTCAACATATAACGGCAGGATCACAAAAATGAAGGTAAGATATATCACTAAACGTTCTTTTAAATAAACTCGGTATGGTGGACAACGAACCCCCCCCCCCCATAATGTATTTGGGATGAAGTGATGCTAACTGACCATATTGTCCACCATAACAACCGGATATTTTCATCAATAATACAGAAAAGAAATCAGCAGATATCATTGATATTTCGGAACCAAATGATGAGAATATTCAGAAAACAATTGCCGAGAAATTGAGAAAATATCAAATCTTAGCTGCAGAAGTTTAACAATTTGTCTATTGGGTGTCTTTTGCATCCATTATTTCGTGTTATTTCAGATATAATTTTGAGCTCTTTTTCGTAGTTACCTTGCTAGAGCGGTTGTCGATTGACACCATTGCAAATTGCGATGTTCCCACATCCGATCTTCCACGTTAGTTGTTGGAGTCTGCAACTTAGGGATACTAAACCTTCTATTATAATTTATCCTTAACCATAAATGTCATTGGATGTCTCACGTTGAACCGGACTAACTCCAAACGATATTAGAGCTGGTATAAAATACACATGTAGACTATGGAGTGTGGATTGTAAAAGTAAGAGCCCTGGCAGAAGAAGGGAACAGCTGATTGGGTAGAGTGTAACAAGGTTCGCCCTAGCTAACCACCCTCCCACTCACTTCACTCCCCTAATGAAATAAAAAAAGTTCAGTCGTGACGAAGGATTTCGTTAAGGTTCTACTCTCTTTCAACAGATTTGATCAAGCTCTCACATTTACTTAAAAATATATCAATAATTTAATAAAAAATAGAAACATATTTCTATAAAATAAATCTCCTAAATCAATGCATCTCTTGTCGCTTTTTCAACTTTTTATATCCACTTTCTTTATGATAACACAATTATTTTCTAATGATAGAGGAAGGAGTGCAATTGCGCGCTGATTGAAAAATAATTGATAGAAGAATTTTCAGGATATTTTTGACTAAGTCTTAAATTGTATTTAATTAAAATATAATTCAATCAATATAAGAAGTTCTGCCAGGGCGCAGAAACATAGATTCATCATATCACTAGTTGGGCCCAGTGATTTAAAATATATGGGAGAATTAATTACAGCCCATATATATAAAAATGATGTGGGCCTCCTTGCAATGCTATTAAATTAAACAAACAAAATGTTCGGTTTCACTTCATTTAAAATTATTTCATTTAATAGTGATAAAAGATATCTCAGTTCCAATGCATTAGATCTAATAACGTCATAGAAAATAGTTTATAGATCTTTTCAGGATAAATAAAAAAAGGACCTCTGCAAATCTCTCATACGTAGGTAGAAATTTAAAAAAAGTTATTTCGCTCTAAAAAAGGAAGATTCTATTTTTATAGCGTTCTGTAGATGGGCTACTAACAAAAGCAAAAAAGAGTCATGGAAAAACTATGTCTCAAATATAACCCAAAACACTCCAGCAGTTGAAGTTTGGAGAAAAATCCGAGCAATAAGTGGGAAAAACAAATTTCAACCTATCTTTATCAACATTCAAAATAAACTCTGCTTAGAAAAATCTAAGATTGCAGAAGAGTTTGCAAAGGTCTTCAGCCTAGAAGACTTCCAGTTTGATCAAGAATTCCTACGATACAAAGAAGAGAAAGAAAAGCATACTCTAGACTTCTCTGACGAAAGCAATGAAATTGCAGACTACAATCGACCATTCACAATGATTGAACTCAGATCTGCACTGAACTGCACAAAAGGAAAATCTCCAGAACCTGATGAAATAACGTATGATATGATTAAAGCCTTGTCTGACAAGATGCTGACAAACCTCCTATGCTTGTACATCATAATTTGGAGAAATGGAACTTTGCCTTCTGCTTGGAGAAAATCTATAATCGTACCCATCCCCAAGGCAGGAAAATCTAGCCAGGCTGCTACTAACTATCGGCCTGAATCTCTCACAAATTGTTTATGCAAGATTCTTGAACGCATGATTAACAGACGCCTCACGTGGACACTAGAGCATTTAAGTCTACTAAATAACTGGCAGTGTGGGTTCCGGAAAAAGCGGTCCACAATAGATCACCTGGCCAGATTAGAAGCGGAAATTCTAAATGCATTTGCTAACAAACAGCACGCAATTGGAATATTTTTTGATATTCATAAAGCATTTGACACAGCATGGGGCTTTTATATCTTAAATCAACTACATAAATTGGGTCATAGAGGCAACATGCCCATACTCATCCAGGAATTCCTAAAGGAAAGGTATTTCCAAGTGGCAGTTGGATATACACTGTCCAAAGAAAGAACAATGAAATCAGGTGTCCCACAGGGAAGTATTTTGAGTACAAATCTTTTTTTGATTGCAGTGAACGAAATAACGAAATGTCTTACCAACAATGTAAAAGGCTTCCTGTTCGTTGATGACTTTGCCATTATTTGCCGATCGCAAAGCTTGGCATATATCAAAAGACAACTACACGCTGTGACTCATAGATTAATAGAATGGTCGAAAAAAAAGGGTTTTTTGTTTTCCCCCGAAAAAACGAAGTGCATAATATTCTCAAGGCGCAGAAATTTAAATGATTTACCACATCTCTATCTTAAGGACACCCTAATAGAATAGGTCAACCATGCTAAATTCCTAGGTATGTCTCTCGACAGCAAACTGACATGGAATGTACATATAGACAACCTCAAAAAACGCGCATCTGAAAGGCTTAAAATTCTTAAAGTACTTGCTAATACATCATGGGGAGCAGATAGGAATACCATGCTAACAATATACAAAGCTCTGGTATTATCTAAATTGGACTATGCCAGTTTTGTATCCGGCTCAGCAAACTTCAATAAATTATGCAAACTAGATGTAATTCATAATGCTGGGCTACGTTTATCCACAGGAGCCTTCCGCTCTTGACCAGCAATAAGCTTGTGTGCTGAAACCGGAATCCCACCATTGACATTCAGAAGGCAAAAACTGGCAGCTAAATACTTATCCAAACTAGTGACACAAAGAGGTCACCCGACATTTCAGAGTATATTCCACCCTCTCTACTCACGGCTATACGACCAAAACCCCACAACACCAAAACCTATTGGAATTAGGCTGAATAACATAACAGACAAACTATTACAAAACTCAAACAGTCTTGATGAATTCGACCCAACTCCACCTTGGACAATTCAAGAAATATCTATAGATACAGGAATCACCAAACTCATAAACAAATCGTCCCAAGAGATCAACTATTGGAAAATAAAGGAAGCTTTCATTAATAAAATAGAAAAATATCAATACCCAAAGATAATATACACTGATGGTTCGAAAATTACCGAGTCTTCCTCCTGCCAAAAATTCAAACTCAACAAATTAACCAGCATCTATTCCGCCGAACTATTCGCAATTAAATTCGCTCTATAATGCAATGATTAGCAACCACTCAACTCAAGAAAAATTCCTGATTTGCACTGACTCGTTGAGTGCCCTTATTGAGTATCAAAGATGTATTCACAAACAACCCAATAGTAAAAAAAATACAAAATCAAATACAAATGATCCGAGATCTAAAAAGGGCCGTCTACTTCATGTGGATTCCAAGCCATGTGGGAATAGATGGAAACGAAAAAAGTCCGTCACGCAGGGGCTGCGTAAACTAAGCAGATTTCCCACGTGAAGTTTTACAATAGAGAAATTTCACGAGAGCTGAGCCAGTCAAAGAAACGGCCGAACTAGGTTTTGGCGGGAAAGTAACTCTCGTCCGTTAGGCTCCGAGATTAAATTAAAAACAATTCAATCTCAAAAAACAACAAGAACACAAAAAATGGACTTACCGCTAATGATAGCAGCGCTCTGTACACTTATTACACCAACACTAAATAGTACCACAGAATATCCATTATTTGTAAGACTTAATACTGCTGTGAATATTAAGTAAACAAATAAAGGGCAAGTCAAATGGTAAGAACCTTCCTGATAGCAAACAGTCTGAGTTCTAAACAATCAGGTTAGCCAGCTTTTACTGGAAATAAAAGCAATTACGGAAATATATTTGAATATAAGTTATAAATTTTATTCATATAACTATTTATTGTATCCAGTACTGTAATTAATAATAGAACGTAACCTACAACGTAATACAGCTGGATTGTAAACAAACAGGTTAGCCAACCTTGTAGTGCAGTATCGATAGATAGACCGGAAAAACAAACAATTAAAGAAATATATCTGAATATAAAATATTAATTTTATTGGAAATTATTTATTATAGTTAGTGGAGTAATTTGAAAATGAATCTAAATAATTTCTATCTCAATCACTCAGATTTTTATAGTCCAAGAAAAAAAAGGGGGGGGGTTCAACAGAACGTATTTGTTTGTTCCTCGTAAAATAAAGCTTTGTTGAAAACCATATTTTGTATTTAACCTAATAATGAGGTGGTTCATTAGATATCAGCTTATTATTAATATGTCCCTAGTAGGAGTAGGGGTTTACTGAAAGCGGAACTCATTACAAAAAATACAAATATCTCGGTTAATACTCATTATACGGAAAATATGTATAGAACAATATTTATAGTAAATGTAATTTGCAATAAAATTGATTTCATACAATTTTTCGATCCGACGAATAGTAACGGAGATATTTCGATTTTTCGAATTCCTCCCCTCTAAACCCCCCCTCCCACTGGTCCGATTTCAGCCGTTAACGAACTTGATCTTTATTTTTACATAAAACGACTAAATTTCGAGTTTCGTAACGATCAAACAAAAATTGCGACCGCTAGAGCGGTAACAGACAAATATATAGATAGATATATATATATATATATATATATATATATATATATATATATATATATATATATATATATATAGATATATATATACAGTTTTGAACGGACCTCATTTTCGTCATCTACTAAGTAGGATCGATGGACATTTGAAGAAAAATGTCGAAAATTCCGTCATGAGTACAACCTCAATAGCTGATTTCCCTTAAGGGAAATCTGCTAAAAGCAGATTTAGCAGCCAGAGAAGCCCATCAACTCGACTCCATCACCCCAACAACAATTACATCTGCAGAACTCTACCAACCACTCAAAGAAGAAATTAATAAAAACTGGCAACACATGTGGAATGAAACCCAGAACAATAAACTAAAAACTATTAAAACCACCATCCGTCCATGGAAATATTCGACAAGAGACAACAGAAGAGATGAAGTTGTATTAGGATGACTCCGAATTGGGCACACACGACTTACGCATGGCTATCTTATGACAAAAGATCAACCCCCGATTTGTGAAAAATGTAACACAGAACTGACTATATATCACATATTAATGGAATGCCATAAGTATACAGATATTAGAAACAAATACAATATTTCCAATAGTATAGAAGTGGCCCTTGGAGATGACCCGAAAGAACTCCTTAAATTGTTTGATTTTGTAAAAAACACGAGTTTATACAAAGAAATTTAAAGTGCAATTGCTCGTATCCTCGTTTATATTGTTAAAATGGCCATATGGATGAGGATACCAAAATGTGAATTATAAATGTTACAGGGCGATGATAACCTGGTAGTTTTTCGCCCTTAAACCCTATACAACAACAACAACAAGATGCTTATGGCGTTACAAAAATCGTATGTATGAAATTTCTACTTACTGAGGTTAGCCATTTTTGAGTTATGTGAGATACGTACATGAGTGCATAAGTACGTACACACGTCACGACGAAACTCTTTAAAATGGATTTGGGGAAGATCAAAGCTGATAACTCCGTTGAAACTTGAAAATGGATAATTTTCTTGATTACAATTCTTTCTTTACTTCGTACCAGGAAGTAAAAAGTGATACACAACCACCCAATATGAACCCAATACACCCAAATATGAAAATTGTAGATTTATATAGATTTTCCGGACAGCCTTGATTTGATAGTGGCTGTTACTCGGAGTTCGTGAAGGATAAAAAAAGGATGCTGTGGTAATACGGGAGTGGGTTAGTTGAAGACATTCGACCCCAAATGGTGGCAACTGGCTAATGTTGATGGTTTCTTTGCAACCAATGGATATTTAGCTAACCTATCATATCGTCTGGGACGAGTCAATTTGTTTGTAAGGTCAAACTGTAGTCGGTGCTTCTGAATGAATTGAGGTTAAAAGTGGATTAAGGAGAGGAAACCTTTTAACTCCTGTATTGTTCAACCTTGCCCTTGAAGCACCAAGCAGAATGATGTATCTCTTACAAACAAATCTGCTCTCTAAGGACATTTATTTGAGCATTTACTACTTTATTACTTTGATATTAAAAGGAAATTCGCTTAATGACATCGCCTTCAATGTAGTGGACTAATAAAATCCGTTTAATATTTACTATAGAGTTTCCGTCCCCTCCAACCGATTTTACTGGTTAATGATCTTGGATCTGAAAATGTTGAAAAGTTTATATCCTTAGTTTGTTAAATTATCGATTCCAGGCACAAACACACTCACACACACACACACACACACAATATATATCGGAAATTACGGAGGGTTAAAAGAAAAAATAAATTCAAATTTAATCAAAATCATTAACATTAACGCCCAAACGCACATGATTAACCAGACCTTCTATAAGAAAATACTTTAGTTTAAATTTTATTGACTTGTTCAAAACTTTAAAGCGTTTATGTTTAATTTATTTATTAAATTCTCTCAAGTATTTAATTTAGATGCGAGAATAAGATAATTTATATGGTAATGAAGTAAATTAAATACTTGAGACGGAAATGAGCTGAATAAATTATTACAATGTTTGCTTAGAGGACTATATAATTCCGATGCATTCGTTATTCCTGCATTATAATACTGTCAATGTTATTTAAAGAGACAAGTGAATGAATTGATTACTCTCAGTGATTGCGTTCTATGCTAGAAGATGGTTTGTCTTATGGAAGTTGAATGTTGTGGGTACATATTTATCATCCTTATGATCTAAAGTAAAATAGCAAACTTTGATTTTTTTTTTTTTTTTTTTCGGAAGCGGCTCTTTTCATATTACTATAGCCTACTATTTAGATGTTTGATGTCTTCAGAAAATGAGTTTTCCAGGCCTCCCTCTTCCCTCATGCTCAATAACCTTACCTTAATGTTTGTGATAACATCTTTATGCCTTATGATACGCCGAAGATTTTTCGCTTTCCTTTTTCCAAGCCTTGATGAAACTTTTACATCCATTTACCTCATTTAAAACTTCTTTTTAATTTTTTTGAACCCAATTAGTTCCGGTGACTCCGCGCCATATCCATGTTTCCATTGCTTTTAATTAATTATATTCCCTTTTGTAATGAGACGGCTCCCGTAAAACAGTACTCTCCAAATTAAGACTTTTTGGTGTACATATATTGGTACGTATATGCTTGTTAGTTAAGGCTTAGCAAGTGTTATTCTTCTATGGACTTCAGCTCTACTATCATTAGCTGTATAGACCAATTTTCACAGTTGACAGAACTCCTTTCAAGTGTAATGTTTCCAACTCTAATATTTATATTTTCTTAGCTTCGTTTCTTCTCCACGGACAAAACTTCTCTTTTATGTACATTTATATTCAGTTGATATAGGGTATGCTTTTGAACTTTTAATATTCTGTTCATCTGTACTTCAGACCTTGTCAAGAGTTCAATGTCATTTACAAATCAGATGCATTAACAGATTTACCATTAATCTGTATATCTTCACTATTGGAACTTCTATGGCTCTAACACGGGGACAAAAAGGGCAGTGGTCTATATGTATTAGAGCCTATCAATGTAACAGTTCAGCAATTGAGATCATTTACTAATAGGAACAGTAATATTCACATTGCTTACTTACTAATTGCAAACATGCATTAAACTTATGATATACAAAATATAATTACACATTATTGGTTCTTTTAGGTGAGTCTTCATATGATGTTTTCAGCGGTGGTGTAAAAAGAAAACGAAAATTAGGTAAGATTATATATTGTGTAATAGTTTTGTGTTGAATTTCAATGATTTAACCTCTAACATCTAGATACTAATATCCTTGGTGCTATTCTCCTACCTTTAACCACTCCGCGCGGAATTGGTCTTTTTCTTTTTAGGCTTAAGTTTCTTCTCGATTATTTTCTTCAAAGGGAAGCCCATAAATTAAAATAGTTGATTGTCTAAGAGAGGAGAAACTTTTGACAAACAAGTATTTCAGATTTCGGACGACTTATTTGAAGAGAATAATAGCTACAAAGAAAACTCCAGCCCTAAAAGGAGAAGGGCCAAGCCTTGATCAAAGTGAAATGGATGGAAACTCACAAAGAGGAAAGATCTCCACGATCTTCCATCTGGTAGTGTCAAGAAAAAATATAAGAAAAGTAAAAGATTTACCTCTCCAAAAGAACACATGTGTCAACCGAAAAAAATGACAGTTAAAAATTGGCAGGATTAAAAGGAGGTTATAGAAACATTGATGAAAATAAACTAGACCAAATTTACGTGAAAATAAACGGAGAAAACAGTTCAAATAAATAGAAAAGAAATTGTCAGTTAATTTGATATGATTCAGGCAGCAAAAAAAACCCTATTTATCAAAGAACCGTAAATATATTTGCCTAGGCGTGCGCCAAGTTACTAATTTCAGAAATTGTAGTGACAAAAAAACATTTTTAATTACATATGCTTTATAAAATGATTTTGAAAATTAAATGCTATAGAAAAATTACGAAATACGTTAAGAACTTCTTATTATACTCATATTATTTACTTGTCATTATTGGAGAAGAAATAGAGAATAGAGTGTGAGATAATATCTCATGTGCGTCACACCATGTAAGTAATCTGCTTAGTTTATACAGTACGTGTCTGTGGGGCATTTTTGACAAAATTTTAGTCCATCGCCAGCCTTTCGAAGGGCTTGGTGAAATCTGTAGCCATAACAGAATATTTTTTTATACGTTTTAGCAGATTTCCCCTGAGGGAAATCAGCTATCGAGGTCGCAATCATGACGCGATTTTCGAAATTTCTCGTATATGAGTATAGACCGAGATATTTGGATTTTATAGTTTTACTCTTTCAGTAAATCCCCACTCCTACTAGTGTCATGTTAAAAATAAGCAGTTATGTCATGAACTATTTCATTAAAAGGTTAAATACCAAATATTGTTTTCAACAAAGCTTTATTATAAGAGATACAAACAAATACGTTCTATTTACCTCCCCCCCCCCCTTTTTGCTCTTGGATTTCTAAAGTGATTGAGATAAAAGTGATTCTGATTCATTACAAATTACAGCACTAGCTCTAGGAAATTGTTTTCAATAAAATTAAAATATTATATTCAGATATATTTCGTTAATTGTTTGTCTTTCTGATCAATCTACAATATCTATTCAGCATTACGAGATTGGCTGGCCTGTTTGTTTACATTTCAACCGTTCTACCGTTGTAGAGATTACTTGTATTGCAAATTGACTGAAAAATCAAATCTCATTACCGTTCGTATTTATTCACTTAACATTCAAGGTAGTGTTTTCCTGTATGTATATTTATCTATTGTAAACCTCCCCGTGGGAAATCTGCTTAGTTTACGCAGCCCCTGCGAGACGGACTTTTTTTTTATTATGTGGATGACGGCTCCTATTACTCACGCTCAACAATTCTCCAGGCACTCCTACAACTCCAAGCTATTCTTGGACCAGACATTCCAACATGGGGCCCAGATGGTTACTTCCTATGATAGGTAAAGATGACCTTGGGTGAAATCTACTCTCCCCCCTCTCCCCAACAAGGTCAATCTACTGCTTAAATTTATCATAGATTAAGGCATTTGTTCCCATTATTAAATAAAATACGTCACGCAGTGGCTGCGTAAACTAAGCAGATTTCCCAAGTTCTGGCATAACACATAATATACAATGATAATAATATAATAACATAATGATCTCATCTCACCACGTTATTTATATGTAAAAACCGATGGAGGGGGGGGGTAACGGAAGGGTGAAAATCAGAAAGAATGAATAACTCACTTAATACCCGAGCTAGAAAAAAAAGGTATAGAACAAAAATTCTAGAAAATCAAAAGTTTAACAAGATTGGTTCTATAACTTTTATTTTATGATCCGACTATGAATATTAAGTGAATAAATACAAATGGTAATGAGAGATCTTTCAGTCAATATGAATAAACTCCCAACGGAAACCGTCTGAATTGTAAATATGTAGATAGAGATGGAATGGATACATAGAAATATTCTTCACCGAAAGGAAAAACTATTACTGAAATACATCAGAATATAACATATTAATTTTGTTGAAAATAATTTACTATATCTATCACTGTAATTTATAATGAGTCGGAATAATTATTATCTCGATCACGTCAATTTGAGAAGTCCAAGAACAACAGAAGTGGAGGGGATCAACAGATCGTATTTGCTTATATCTCACATGTAGAAGTTCAATGAGAACAATATTTCGTATTTATCTTGTTATGAAGTGGTTCATGATTTAACAGCTTATTGTTAATAAGACATGAGGAGTGAGGGTTTGCTGAAAACTGAAAAATACAAATATCTAGGCTAATATTCAACATAGAGAATAAATGTATATAATAATATTTATAGTAAATATAATTTGCAATAAGATGCACAGTAACGGAGATATTTTGGATTTCGAAATTCCCCCTCTAACCCCCTCCCCTCCCATTTGTCCGATTCCAGCAATTAACAAACTTGATCTTTATTTTTATATAAAACAATTAAATATCGAGTTTGGTAACGATCTTTCAAAAATTGCGACCGCTAGAGCGTTAGCAGCCTTATATAATATATGTATGTATAATTTAGAACGGATCTCATTTTCGTCATCTCCTGGGAAGGATCGAAGAAATGTTTCGAAAATCGCGTCATGAGTACGACCTCAGTAGCAGATTTCCCTTAAGGTAAATCTGCTAAAAGGTGAAACGTGATGAGTAGACACTAGTCTTAAAGAGTTAGTGTTACCAGAAGGCAAAGAATCAAGCATTTAATCCAGTGTGAAAAGATTGTATCCCGTTTTCCATTTAAAAAGAAAATAAATTTGTTAAATAAAAAATTATAGGACCATAATCTGGAAGAGTTTTTAATATTTTGCATGTAGAATCAGTATATGTAGATAGGTGTGCATGTAGCTAGAAAGAGCTTTCTACTTTTAGTTTAATTTATATCTACAATCCAACCTTTGAATTATTATTTTAACTTTGATTAGTATTTTAAGTGTGAAATTGTATATACGTTTTAAAAAATATTGTTGTCACACCTGTCGGTGGAGGCGGTCGTCAGTGAATGTCTTCGAGTAGTGCAGCTTGCGTTTTTAATCCAGTCTCATTTCAGGCTTGTCGCTAGTATATTTTCAGTCATATTATTAGTATATTGTCAGTTATATTTACTGTTCAGCAGGGAGATTCTGAGTTTGTCACAAGTATTGTTCTGGTCACTACACTTAAAGAAATCTATTGAAATATCTTCAATATTGAATATCTTCTTGTTTATTTACAGGTGAACTGTCGTTTACTAAACTCTCTCCCTTATTAGGACTTCTTTAATAGGTATTTTCAATATGCAATCAAAGTTTACTTAATGCATATATATATATATATATATATATATACACATATATATCCACCAAATAAAATATACATTTACCCAAATTAGTTTCGGGTTTTCTTCTGGGCGAATTACTAAGCAGAATACGTTCTTATTGAATTTTTCCTATAACATTATTTGAAAATTTTTTAATAGAGAAGAGCGCTTGTACAATTAAGTATTTTCATTAAGATCAGCAAAACACGATTAATAAATACGAAAGTATTATTTAAATATGAAATAGATGTATCTGATTAATTTGATTTCAATTTTTATAAATCAAGCTTGTATAAATTGGTTAGTAAAATCATTATAAATTACTTTTCTTTATTTATTGATCATTACAGGGTTGATCTTAAAATTTGCTATTCTTGTTTTTCCTTTAAAAAGACAAAAGGAATGCCCCAGTAAAATGAAAAAAAATGTATAAATTATGCTCAGAATAAATGAGGGAGCTCTGTATATATAATGCAAAAATATCTTGACAGTCATTAGACCTATTGAATTTCAAGAATGTCTAATTCTGGTTTATAAACAAATTTGCTAGAGCTTTTAAATAAATGGCTGAGCTTTGTAAGTTTATTGGCGCTGGCTTAGGTCCTGCCAACTTCCTACCTAATGTCAGCAAACAAATCTCCGGGATTGAAGGATTTCCACAAGTCTGTTCTAATAAGTTACGCTCTACAAACTTGAAATATGCTTCATTTGAATAATAGCTTCTCATTAATCACCTGTTTTTTATTGTTTTAATCAGCTATGATTCTGCGCCTACTTCTCTATTCCAATGAAAAACTTGGTCCTAAGGTGTCTTTTTCACATGTTATCAAATTCTACGATTTGGAGAAAGATTAAAGAGCAATTAGCTGGTTTTAAATCGCTATTTAATTGTCACTATATTACATGTTTTAGGTTATTTTAAATCGCTTTTTAATGTCACTCCATTAAATGTTTTTAAATACCTTTCATTTAAATTTTGTTTTCAGTTTGCAGCCCATTGGAGAACATCCTGTTGCAATCATTTGTAGTCATTTTACTATCCCAATAGTTTATTGGGAGCGTTGAACAATCAAAAGATCCTTCTGATATATATATATATATATATATATATATATATATATATATATATATATATATATTTTATATCAACCAGTCTTATAAATATTTTTCTATACATTATTCTCTATGCTAATACTAAGCCAGATATTTGTATTTTTTAGTTTTACGCCTTCAGTGAACCCCTCTTCCACTTATCTCATATTATCAATAAGCAGACAAATCATGAAACATCTTTTTCCTAGCTTAAATATTAAAAATGTTTTTCAAAGAAACTTCACTATATGAGATACATGAATATATGTTATGTGTGAAGCCATCAGTACCATGCTCGAGATGAAACAGTTTGTACCATCCGTGAAGACCATATTAGTTAATGGCTGTAGGATGAAGAAAAAGGACGTTTGGAGTGGAGATGTGAATTCGATAATCCAAAATAATTGAGTTATTACGATGGGATCAAAAAATGTTAAAGAGTCAACCTTGTAGAAGTAGAATGCCCTCCAATATTTGTTCTATGTGTTTTTTGTAACATGAATATGAAGCGAATTATTTAATTTCCTAGTTTTCAGCCTTTAGAAAACCCCACGTCTACTCATCGAATTTTTACTGTGTTCATCTTAATTACAGAACATTCCATGTCTAGATTGCATTTTAATTCCTGTTTACTCAGGTTGTATTTCCTTTTTTTGATATATAACCTTTTTTTACTTTTAAGACACATTTAATAAAGAACTGAAATATGAACAAAAATCCTTCTGCCTAGCGTGCACATGTTTGGTGAAGTCTCTATAACTTTAATAACATCAATCGAATTAAAAGCCCAGTAGATTTGCCTTAAGAGGAATCATTTAATGAATTTTCACTCTTTTCCGATTTCTAGCAAAATATTTTCGAATTAGTGGTTTCGCTTATGAACTAATTTTCATTCCATAATATATATGCCATTCTATTTGGGAAGTCAGTCCCTTTAATGTGTTCTACCTTTTTTGTTTTTGTTTCATCGAAATCAGTTGTAAGCGTTTTTGATATATTGTAAATGCAAATGCAATGTTGTGCATGTTGTATGTTGTGCAATGTTTTCTTAAATAAGAATATTATTTATTTAAATTTGATGTTCCAAATCACATTAGAGGCTCGAAAATACATCGCTTTTGTCTTGAAAAGTAGGAACTGGAAAATATCGAACCATTGTACATGTCATTGCAGCGTTTAGGATAACCAATAATTAATGCAAATAGAGAAAACCAAAAAAAAAAATGTGACTCCAAATATCGGCCACAAAAATTGGCAAAGGTTTATTCACTCCAGAGTCATCCTATTTTTTTTAATTACACCAATGAACAATTCTTGTTCCGTGTAGAACTAAAATACCAGCTGTGGTGTCAGTGAAAGTACCCGCATGATGTCCCTCAATCCAGAAATATAAACATTTATGTTACGTATGTAAAGCTCCAAGCAGCTGAAGCGGTTAATATAATTGTGTACGCTTTGTGATTTTAGCTTTTGAATGCTCATTTAACAAAGCAAATTTTGGCACTGCTAAACTCAGTGAACCATAAAGAGTTATAGGTAAATTTTGAACGGAGTTATTCGTTTTCATCTTTTAATTAGGATGCTTGATAGTTTAAATAAATAGTTGGAAACATGCACAGGACAAAAACTACCAAGAACAGCATAGCTAATTTATTTTTAAAAAAACCCCAAACTGATCATCATATCACTTTTCCTTTGTATATTACTATGTTATCAGAGCCTTCTTATTTCCCAGGGTTATTAGGGCCTGAATTGCTTCATAATGACATACATATAACTCTCTAAATATTTAAACTAGAGAAACACTACATAGAAAAAACATTGAATGATATTAAATTATTATCATTATTGATTATATAACATTTTTCTATCCAAATCAAATTAACAGAGATTTTATAAAATAATTTGATTGATGCTCCTGTACCCCCTTCTCCTCCTGGCCTGATTACCACCATTGAGAAATTTTATTTATATGAAACTTTAGCTTGTATGAAGTGTATATTAAGCTCTGTAGAAAATATTACCTCTATTGATGAAGTTACATCAAACATATTTGCGGACTTTATAATATATATATATATATAATAGAAACTCTTGAATAAAAAACATATTTGATATTTAAGTTAGGAATACGATTTTTCATGATAAATCAGCTTATTATTAATATGAGATGTGTAGGTGTGGGGGTTTACTGAAAACTAAAAAAAGAAAATATCTCGATTAATATTCGAGATAGAGACAAAATGTATAGAACGTCATTTATAGAAAATTCCATGACGCAGGAGCTGCGTAAGCTAAGCAGCACGGCACACTACTGATATCATCAGATCATATATTCTCTGTTTCTAAATTAAACTCCAAGGAGTAGAAGTGGGGATTTCTGTGAAGAATGAAAACAGGTACGAATAAATTGATTATTGTCTGGGTAACGAAAAAATGTATAGAACTATAATTATAGATCGACATTAGTTTAAGAGGATTTGCCTTGTAACATTTTTCGATCTGACTCATAATAATGGAGATATCTTGAATTTCCAAATTACCCGCCCCTATACCCGCCTCTAAACCCACGCCCCTATTGCAGGTCAGATTGCAACCATTAATGAAAATAATCTTCAGTGTTGAGTGACATGCTTAAATATCGAGTACGGTATAGACAAAATAAACATTTTTTTAGTTAAAACATGCATTGATAATGTCATTATTTAAGGTATTTGCATGTAGTAACGATCTGTTGAAAACAGTGTTGTGTTGCTGCAGGCAGGAAGAAAAAAAAACCAAGTATATCGATTAATATTCAAGATAGAGGAAAATGTATATAACAACATTTATAGGTAATTTAATACTCAATAAGATTGGTTCTATACAATTTTTCCATCCGACGTTTAACAATGGAGATATTTCAACCCCTTGTCTTATTTCAGCATTTAACGAAATTGATCTTTAGTTTTGCATAATACGTTTAAATATCGTGGTTGGTAATGATCAAACGAAAATTGTTTTGAACAGACCTCATTTTCGTCATCTTCTGGATACGATCGATAAAAAAGAAGAAGAAATTTTTCAAAAATCGCGTCATGAATACAACCTCAATTGCTGATTTCCCTTTAGGGAAATCTGCTCACAATTGAAGAAAAACTGAGAACAAAATGGAGTATTACTCTCTTTTTTGTATAAGCTGGATAAATGTCTGGGAGAGTGATAGGAGGCCATCCAGACAGTAGGAGGAATACCAACTGGTTTTTAGGTGTGAGCTTCGGGCTGAGTCGTTAATCTTACTGGAGGGACGGGAACAGCAATCTCCAGCCCTGTAATGACTTATGGACAGGCTCATTTGTCATTCCGCCCGCCTGGAAAGCCCCCTCCACAATCTGGAATAAGTTCAGATAAGAATGCATATCTATGCCATTTATTGCTGGAGATTCACTATTATTGGAATTCAACCTGATTGAGCACTTTCTGGGTTTAATTTTAATCCTGAAACTGATATGTAGTCGTTTGTCAAAGTTTAATTTATTCAGTATTTAGACTCCGTTGAAGCCAAAATTGATTGCTAATCTAGGAAAGGAACAGGACAGGACATCAGTTCTGGAGTGATACACAAATAACATCACCGCATATTCCACTCATTACTCATTATTATGCACCTTCAATTATATGTAAGAAAGACTTGATATTGAGCAAGACATGAGACTTTCTGACAGTTTTAATGACAACTCATGGCTACGCCTATCGATGACTGATGTTTCGGTTGTATATGTCTTTGAAACTAGAGGTATTCCTTTGGAATCTGTGGCTAACAACTCCAATCTATTTGTTCATTACTTCAATTGACGTTTTATACATTATAAATCTCTAACAGAGCTATTTTTAGGAGAATACGTTATCAATTTTGACAAACTTCTTCAAATGTCCATTGATCCTATCTAGAAGATGAAAAAAATTATGTATACATTTTGAACAGACCTCTTTTTTTTTTATGGTTACTAATTCTGATATTTAAGGGTTTAGTGTCAAAATTACGACCATGTTTGTTAACAGCTGAAATAGACATAGGAGGAGGGAGCAAAGGAGAAACAAAAATTCAAAATATCTCCGTTAATATTGGTCAATTAAAAAAAATCTTATGTAGCAAATCTTGCTACAAATTTAATTTCCTACAATTGTTATTCACTGACTCGGATATTATTCCAGATATGTACATTTTTAGTTTTCTCCATTCAGTATACGCCAACTCCTCCTCATTTGACAATAACAATTAGTCAATATATCGTGAAGCGATTTATTTCAAAATTAAAGACGACGCTTTGTTTTCATAGGGCAATGAAGAATGGGGATTTAGAACAGGGGTAAAATACAATAATCTTATTATTTCCGAACTAATCAGCCAGATCGAAAAATATATGCTGAAACTATTGTTCCATATATGATTCTCCAACTTAAATATTGCTTAAGGAATTACTAATGCTATATTCTCTTCGAGCCTCAAATTCACTAAACTTTTCATTTGCAGCTTCAATTTTAAGTCCTGGGTTTAAAATTACAGTAAAAGTGACGAATAGGTCATGTCGATCCATAGAGTATTCATCACATGGGAAATGAGTGACGGACGTTTTATATATAAATATTCTTTTAACTAACAATACATCCCCACGTCTGTTAGTGCGGTTTTCACTGTCAGGGTTTATATTACTATTTTACTTAAATTTTCATATACAAATAAATTTTGAAGTTTTGTTTTATAGAGCAGTCAACAAGGGGTATATCGCATGTGCCCCCTTCCCTGTGCACAACCACTGGATGTATTTGTAGAATAGAACGGATCAAAAGATCAAATATTAGCACTGCGAATATATTAAAGTCAAATCGTATGCGATTAATGCAGAGTTGGACCCGATAAATAGAGCAAATTAATATTTGACTGATCTAAATACGCTGCGAATGCCAACACCAGATTGTTTAAGCAACAGATCGTTGTTGCATAAGCTTTCTCATAAAAATATCATTCATCACATTTACCAGGCATTCGAGTTTTGTGCACAATGTAGATATTATTTTCGATCCAACGTATTTTGAATATAAGGGATTTTAAAAAGTTAAAAGGCTAAAATGTATGCAATGTAAATGGATATCTTGGCTCATAGCCGTTGAGCGATAACCATTTTACTCAAGTATTATCTGTTAACGATTATTCAAAAATACTTATATCAGTTAATTAGAGAAACCTTAGATCCAAACCGATTAGAAAGTCCATTGCGAAAGTAAGTTTAGTAACAGAGTGCGTTGCTTTAAAAGAAAAAAAATGTTCATATTTAAGAAAGATAGGATATCTCGAACAAAAACCTGAGATACTTAGCTTCGCTCCTCTCAGGAGTCCATTGGTTTAAGTTTAACAATTTAAACTCTGGGAAAGTTATCGTGAAACAACCCTGTTATTCACCTTTCCCGTCCCAAATACTTCAGATCTTCAGGTGTCCATTTTTTTTAAACTACAGAAAAACTATTGTATTATGAACGAAAACTATTTCACACCGTTGCTGCCATGGTTGCTCATTCCACGTGTGAATAAGTTTGGGCTTCAGGGGTACATTTTTCTTAAACTATAAGCGATCTTACGTCAGTCATGTGAGTTAAGGAGTTGCAATAATTCACTTGGTGGATCTAGAGTTGTGAGTTCTATTCCCGCTTGGACAATAACAGTTTATTCGGTGACGAACTCACTAAATAAAATCGTAGTCCTGCCCTGGAAAGAAAAAGGTGGTAACATGTAGGCATTAAATTAACTTTTCTTAAACTGTAGCGGAGCTATCATGAACGTACCTTGTGACTTCCATTTACAGTTTAGGTCATGTTGTCTAGGCTTCAGGAGTCTATTTTCATTTAAGATTTCTATTTTTCCCCTGGAAATTAACACTCCCATTTCAGGTTCCCGAATCTTACTTAATCAAACTTTGGCCAAAAGTGCTGGTTTACTGGTAAGGGGTTCAAATTATCTACTACCTGTCTTTAACTATTTGTTCCTCCTAATTTGTTTTTTTCACTTAATTAAACCAAATGATCATCGAATAAGTAATAGTTTCGTGAATTTATTATTAATATCATCCATGTAAATAATATTGCCAGAGTGTTTAGGGAGGGGCAGATGGTATTACAGTGGAGTCCCGAGCTGCGGAGAATTACCAATTAAAAGAGAACTAATTGCGGGCATGGTGGAGGGGGGGGGGTTGGAATATTTCAAGGGAACCTAATCCTGGGGCTGGGGGTTGAAATTAAAACACCCGCGCGAGGGCGGGAATGCTCTCCGATTCACTATCCTTTACACCCACCGTTTAAGCATCCATTTTACACTTCTACACCCACTACCGGGCCCTCACTTCTTATTTCTAACACAGCCTTATAAATAGGTTTACCCTACTGGATTAGCGGATTGGTATAAGGATATTTAGATCGATACACTCTGAGATCAGTCACAAGAAGAGAGAGAAAACAAAACTTAGTTCGGGCACCACACGACTTCCTTGTACATAGTAACCCTGTGTGGAGGGATTTTATTTTCTGTACATCCCATACATATTTGCATTATATGTGCATTTTGTCAAAACATTTAACAACTTTTACATAATAATATGTGTACAAATTAAAAATGTAAATGAGAGCTTGAAAATTAAACTTGACAAAAAAAACCATTAAATGAGAACAATTAAGGAATACAATTAAATAGCCAAAAAAAAATACATTATATTAATATTTTATTATCTTCTTCTTTCTCAGCTTAAGAATGTCATAGGTTATTGCCTTTAATAAATTTAGGTGTTTTGAAAATAAAATATCGGGACTGATAGGCCATGCGGGAATATTAGTGTTTAACTGCTTTTAGCAGATTTCCCTTAAGGGAAATTCGTACTCATGACGCGAGTTTCGAAAAATTTCTTCAAATGTCCATCGATCCTACCCAGGAGATGACGAAAATGAGGTCCGTTCAAAATTATACATATATATATATATATATATATATATATATATATATATATATATATATATGTCTGTTAACGCTCTAGCGGTCGCAATTTTTGTTTGATCGTTACGAAACTCGGAATTTAATCGTTTTATGTAAAAAGGAAGATCAAGTTCGTTAATGGCTGAAATCGGACCAGTGGAAGGGGGGATTTTTGAAAATTCAAAATATCTCCGTTATTATGCATCGAATCGAAAAATTGTATAGAATCAATCTTATTTCAAATTAAATTTACTATAAATATTGTTCTATACATTTATTCTGTATCTTGAATATTAACCGAAATATTTGCATTTTAATTCTGTGCGTGGTCGGCAGGAGTCGGCTATGTTCGGGACTATCCGCCGAGAGCTATGGCGGCTGTTTCCGTAAATGGTGTTCGTCCCTCGAAAATAGGTTTAGAGATCCCTTACTACTACAGATGTTATTGGGCAGATTTCTCGACTGTAAAACTTCTCGTGGGAAATCTGCTTAGTTTACGCAGCCCCTGCGTGACGGGCTTTTGTATGTCTTGAGTCAGTCTCCATTCATAAATCAGGTGGGGAATGTCTGTGCAGTGTAATTGTCGCATTTACAAGTATTTGAGTAAGTTTGAATCTGTGTAAGTAAGAGTTTGTATTTCCCTGTCCAGTTAGTGTTTGTGTTAGATAAAATGTAGGTTGGGATGGTGAGATATTGGTTTTTAAAACAGGGATATACAATTTTATTTGTAATCCTTTATCTGTTTGAGTCCACCACTGTTGCCACAAATTAATACTTTTTTCTCTTAGTAAAGACATCAACACAGTTGGAGTAATTTTATTTTAAATTGCCTCTTCACCACTTTTGGCTTGGATAATTACTATTTCATTATATTAAATTATCAACAATTTTGGTGCAGTTCATTTGAAATTATTATATTTTTAAGGATTCCTCCGTGATAATAAACAAAAATACTTCTAATTATGTCTAACAGGCATGGCAGGAAGAATTGTTTTTTTTTTTTTTTTTTTTTATTTCCACCCTCCTATAAGCTTCCCCATGCTTCCAGATTAGTCTATTTTGTGCAAAAGCTATAACCAAAATTTAAAAGAATACCAGAAGAGAAAGGATAAATACTTCGGCCACGTCAATCTACTGTAGATTGACAGAGCTTGGTCTACTGAAGTAGATTGACAGGAAGATGAAAACTATTAAGTTATAAAAGACGTCTAGCCTAATAAAAATTGACCTTTTCTCAACTAGTAGTTGAGTTGAGCAGTGAAGCGGAGCAAGTGGCTGAGGGCACATAGGCTGGAGGGGAGCACCATGTCCTGTTAGGGCGGGCTAGCCATTATCAGCCAATTGTCTGGAGATTGCGTAATTCCCAGCACACGTGCTCAGGTCACCGGCAGCTTCCGCTCTCACTTACCCTCCAATAACCTTCCCCAGTGCCTGGATGATACTGTTCGTCAGCTGTACTGCTTCTCTTCCGGCTAGCCGTATATGTGTCACGCTATTGTTATATCAGGTTTACCTTAAGGGGAGTCAGCTGTTCAGCTTGTACTCATAAAGCGATATTCGAAAAATATCTTCAAACATCCATATAGATCCTACCGTGGAGGTGACGAAAATTTGGTCCTCTCGATACTGTACATTCATACATACATGCATGTTATATATATATATATATATATATATATATATATATATATATATATATACATACACACAGACACACACACACATATAATTGTAAACTCTGTCTGTGCATTGTTCTTTTTCCTCGTAATTTCAAGATACTTTTTGGTTTCACATATAAGTTAACTTTTCTCGCCTAAACTACTGAACCGAACGTGGTAAGTGTATTACTATTAACCCAACATAGACTATAGGCTTTACTAATATTCTCATACACGAACCGGAGTGGGGGTTACAAGAGGGGCCTGAAATGAAAAATCGCAATATTTCGTTTCCTATTGGTTTTTCAGCAAACGTGGACATATATTGTGATATTAAGAGTAACTTTTGTAATATACGATTTCGTCTTATAACGATGCATAAACGAGATATACTCTTAACCATTCGGTGGGAGTCAACAATTTTATTGAACAGAACTATTTGACTGAACCGAACTAAACAAAACTTGGTTTGTGAATTAGCAGCGACTCCTCCATTAAAATAAGCTACATTAACATTTCTAGGGGCGAGCTAGAGTTGGGGTTATAAGGGAGCCCTAAAAGAAAAAAATCGGGATATTTCGTTTCCTATTGTTTTTTTTTTTTTTGCAAACGTACACAAAACTTAAAGTTAGAACACAAAAGTTTATCGAGATATTTAAAGTAACTTTTGTTGTATAAAGGAGATATGCGCTAAAAGCTATAGCGGTAGTAAACAATTTTAAAGGTACTCATTAGAGTTTTTTTATATAGGTATATTATGACAAATGATGCTACATTCTTAGACTTATATGATAGTTATAAGTTTGATTCGGATTAGTGATGCTATAAATCTCTGCTCCCTCTCCCCCTGCCTACCCCACTTCTTATTTATTTTCACTAGAAAATATCTTGGTTATTTATTTCCAATTGAAATTTAATCTATAAGAACATTTTGATTATTTAATTTTTAAAATGTATTATTTAAACAAAGTCATGGTGAATTTGAACAACGTGTGAGAGCAGAAATTTTAAGGAATCAAACTCTTTAATTCTGTATATATTATCTTATTTCCTCCAAGATGTTAATTTTATTAAAATAACTATGTACTATCATAAGTATTAATGTTTACTTGGCAATGTCATTATGACAAAAGACATTATGCGTTTAAACTCAATATTGATTGAGATTGTCTAAGATGTTATTCAGGTTGCGGGGGGGGGGGCTACGATCTCTTCGCCTCACCTCGCTCATTTAATATAAATTAAATTATTTTTAGGGTACCACTGTTATTTATTTCGACTAGGTTTATAAGTTATAAAAACATTCGAAGCGTTTAATGTTTTGAATTTATCAAGGTTTATAAGTTATAAAAACATTCGAAGCGTTTATATATATATAAAGTGGGGGGCAGATATTAAATTTTTACCAATGTAAACACATCTTTTGTACAGAAGCATATACATATTAGAAAGAAAAATAATAATTAGATATAATTTCTGCATCAAGTTGATATAATTAATGACATCTTTATATTATTTTTTGATGTGTCAATTTAATATTATTCTCTGTGTCAAAAGGAATCAGCTAGTGTTTACTGAGTAATGTAGATTAATCTTTTATTGTTAAGTTCCGAAAGTTATGGTTTCAGCAAAATCGACGGATTTGTGTCAATTAAATTTAACCCTTAACGTTTGTCCTAGCTCCAGTATTACACAGGAAACCCTATAAATTCAGTTAAGTTCTAGTGAGGGTTCTAAATTGAAACCTGGCTGCTGTTTGACAGTCAGTCTAGAGATGTATTATGCACTTTAGAAACACGAAGGGGAAACTTGAAACGGTGCTGGTATAGTCGTCGCGCGAGTTCTGTTTACACTAGCTCTCGGGTTTCAGGCGTAGAGCAAATCTCCGCTTGCCAACACTTCCTTCACAGCAGTTTTTTCAACTCGGAGCTATAGTATTTCTGGTCATTCCCTGCTCTATATTTATATTATAGTTTGCTTAAACTAAGTGTTTAATAACCCTGCAAGAAAACGACACAAGGGGGAAAATGTATAAAATAAAAAAAAATTGTACTAATTTGAACTAAGTAATACCCACTAATATAAAGTTATAAAAAACCATCCAATCCATAAACTAAAAGATTTCCAAATACTACAACATTTGAATGATTATTGATAATATAAATCGGCTTTCAGTATAATGAAATATATCGAAAAATGTTGCACATCATTTGTAGAAGTCCCAAATTTGTTGTTCAGTACATTTTTTTGCAACTTGTTATTGGAGTTAGATGTATTTTTAATTTCATTTTTCTTTGAGGTATCAACACTACTTCTCATCGAGTTTTAACTTATAATGTCCCTCACGCAGATGACGCGTAAGCTGAGCAGACTTCTCCTGTCCTGGAATATGACCCAGAAGGTCTCATCTCACCATGTAACCTATTTTCCCACCATAGTAAGAAGCCTATGTAAACAGAAATTAAAATGACTGAACCTAAGATGTTTAACGACTGAGGTACTAAAAAAGAAAATCGTATGATTAGTGGTGTGAGTTTACTAAAGGCTGAAACCAAAAAAAAAAATACAAAAAACACAGTTAAGATTCGAGCTAGAGAACATGTGGTTGAAACTTGGTTGTAGAAAATTTGCAACAACATTGGTTATTTAATGTAGATAGGTCCAACAAATAATAACAGAGTTATTTAGAATTTTTTATTTCTGCCATGCTCTATGGGCCGATTGCCCACTTAAAATAGCTCAATTAAATGAAAAGTAATACTAATTCTCACCACACAGCTTAAATTCATAACTTACTTGTTTATAAATCCTGTAAATATAAAATATTTGGATATTCATTGCATTTCTTAAAGTAGAATTTAATGATATGGTGACATATTTGTACTATTTAAATGAATTTATGCTAATTTTTAATTTCAAAATAACATATTTTCCCTACAGTAATCGTACAGGATACCAGAGGCAGCGCATGTATATTTGCTCTTCTTTAGACTTCACTGTTGTAATGTTATAGATGGGCAGACCAAATGTTTTTAAATTTATGCATTAGAGTTTTTTTTGGGGTAAGAAGGTTAACATTTTGTTGTGGTTAATTGGTTACCTTTGGCTACAAGACACTGGGGCGCACCGGACCTTCCCAGGTCACACATTTGAGTTAAAGCGTTGACCTTAATCTCACATGGCAAACCTAGAGTGGCGAGTTCGATTCTCGCCTGGGCAAAGGAAATTACTTACAATAAATAACACCCTAACTCCCACCCTGGCTAGAAAAGGGTGTTGACCTCTAGATAACCCGTCCCAAATAGCCTCAGTTGTAAAACGTGGACGTTACTAAATAATAATAATAAAATTTATGCACCAAATCATATTCAAATAAATCATAACCATCTTTCAGTCAGCGCGTTTTCCATTTGTAAAGACTAGTTTCTGGAAGGGTTTAGAAAATGCTTGCTATAGGACCCTTAATGCTACACACGCTAGGAAAGTATTGTAACTTTCAGATAAAGAAGATGCTAATAAATAATATTTAACACGTATTCTGAAATAATTTCAGTCCTAAAGAATAATCAAGTGACGGACACATGCAATTGTCAACCCATTTAAAGTAACCAATGAGATACATATATAAAATAGCATTTAAAAATGATGGCACAGTAGACTGGAAACCTTGCTAAATAAATCATAGAGTTACGTTTTTAGTATTCTGTACTTTCATGTTAGAAGAGAGAACATAGCTGAAGAATTGAATGAAGTGGCGAGTGGACTAAAGAGCATAATAAATGAAAGAGAGTGGCCGGCCCCCAGTGTGCATATCCCTGGTAAAACAGAATTCATTTTCCTCTATTACCTAATCCTCACACTCTCATTTACCTTCGCTTTTACTGCCCTTAATCATACAGGCAGTTAGTTGTATGAGGGAGGTACCTCGCGTACATTTACCTTTGCTTTTACTACTCTTAATCATACAGGCAGTTAGTTGTATGAGGGAGGTACCTCGCGTACATTTACCTTGCTTTACCTACTCTTAATCATACAGGCAGTTAGTTGTATGAGGGAGGTACCTCGCGTACATTTACCTTTGCTTTTACTACTCTTAATCATACAGGCAGTTATTTGTATGAGGGAGGTACGTCGCGTACATTTACCTTTGCTTTTACTACTCTTAATCATACAGGCAGTTAGTTGTATGAGGGAGGTACCTCGCGTACATTTACCTTTGCTTTTACTACTCTTAATCATACAGGCAGTTAGTTGTATGAGGGAGGTACCTCGCGTACATTTACCTTTGCTTTTACTACTCTTAATCATACAGGCAGTTATTTGTATGAGGGAGGTACGTCGCGGACATTTACCTTGCTTTACCTACTCTTAATCATACAGGCAGTTAGTTGTATGAGGGAGGTACCTCGCGTACATTTACCTTTGCTTTTACTACTCTTAATCATACAGGCAGTTAGTTGTATGAGGGAGGTACCTCGCGTACATTTACCTTTGCTTTTACTACTCTTAATCATACAGGCAGTTAGTTGTATGAGGGAGGTACCTCGCGTACATTTACCTTTGCTTTTACTACTCTTAATCATACAGGCAGTTATTTGTATGAGGGAGGTACGTCGCGTACATTTACCTTTGCTTTTACTACTCTTAATCATACAGGCAGTTAGTTGTATGAGGGAGGTACCTCGCGTACATTTACCTTTGCTTTTACTACTCTTAATCATACAGGCAGTTATTTGTATGAGGGAGGTACGTCGCGTACATTTACCTTTGCTTTTACTACTCTTAATCATACAGGCAGTTAGTTGTATGAGGGAGGTACCTCGCGTACATTTACCTTTGCTTTTACTACTCTTAATCATACAGGCAGTTATTTGTATGAGGGAGGTACGTCGCGGACATTTGCCTTTGCTTTTACTACTCTTAATCATACAGGCAGTTAGTTGAATGATGGAGGTACCTCGCTTACATTTACCTTTGCTTTTACTACTCTTAATCATACAGGCAGTTATTTGTATGAGGAAGGTAGGTACCTGGCTTATAATTTATCATCGCTTTAACTACTCTTAATCATAGAGATAGTTGTGTGAGGAGGCACCTTATATTTATCTCTACTTTTATTATTATTATTATTTATTATCGACCACTTTATGCTACTATAGCTAATTGGGGCGGGCTAACTGAAGGTTACCACCATTTTTAGTCATAGTTGGAGTAACGATATTAATTAATGAGTTCGTCAGTAAATAAACTCCTATTGCCATGGCAGGAAACAATCTCTCCACTCCAGTTTTACCTTGTGAGATTATAGCCAACGCTTTAACTCACGTGGCATACCTGAACCCGAATATATTAATAAATACATCAATATTATTGGATACATCTGCCACTGCCCTCAGTAAGCTGAAGGTAAATTTAGGTGGAGGTTGGGACCCAGTCAAGGCAGCATTGGTTCTCGAGATCACTGCTAGAGCGCGCCAATGTTGCAGCGCTAAGGATGAGTGGGAATCTAATGAGTTCCCTGGATATAATGAGTGTTGTCAGTCTATAGGAGACAACAATTCCAGATTCTTCATGGTTAAATGGGGGTTGTATATCGACCTGATCACACACTACGTAAAACTCTGGATCACTAATCCTTCGAGATTCGCTCGTATGGCCTATCTCAATGGTCTATAATGCCAACAGAAAAAAAAAATCCCTGAAAGTGGTGGTTTAAATTATTATTTATTTATGTACAAAGGTTCCGCCACATTGGCAATTCACCCATAGCTAATATATCTCTGTGAATGGGACCTCTTTGCTAGTTCTGTATTAGTTAGTCTAATACATAAATAAATAAATCGAAAACGATTTATCACCTGAATGACTTTTCGCCACCAATGGTACTGGGAATTAATAACCTACGTAATTTTCCAAAGACGAACTAAATAAAGCCATTTCAATCATAGCTGGTTTCAAATATTGTACCAAAAAGAGTGGTTTAAGTTCCCGGAATTCTTGAGAAAACTCCTTCTCATTGATCGGAAGTGGATTCCTAGATTTCATTTGCCTAGATTCATGCCAATTTCGGTATGGAATAGAAAAACGCTTTTACTGGAATTGTATTTGACTGATGGAAAAATGATTTGGGGTCTTCGTTCCTTTTTTTCCAGTACTCCTGAGTGAATCAAGTACCCTTCCTATTTACCTAATAGCATCTCATTCAAGCAGCATTTCATTCTAGTTTCTTCTTAACATGATTAAATTTAGTTTTCGAAGGTCTCAGTTATCCATAAAAGGTCCTGTAAGTTATTATCTGTTTTCTAAAGTTTTTGAAGGAGAATCTTGTTCTTTTAAGTTTATTAACGAGATGCAAGATTACATTAGGAGGGGACAGTGTCACTTGTTAAATGTCAGCTTTCCTTTGAGTCTTCTTCTGACAATCTTATCCGCTTAATGAAACATTTATGAAATATCTAGTGTTTATAATGAGTATATAAATATTTGTATACGATTTTATATTAAACGAACTTCAAAGAGACGTATATTATTGATTGATAGCAAGAATTCACAGAAAACTATATATAACAAAAACATACCTAGATATCTAAATAATATAATAGTATACAATATTTTCTTATACTCTTGACATAGCAATGAAGGGAGTTGAGACTTAATTTACACAAGTCCTAAATGATAGGCTTTTTCAATTTGTAATGATGTTTTATGGTATTGAGGTTGAATTCATGGAATTTCGAAAAATATCTTTAATTGCCCAACGACCCTACGTGAGTGTTGACAAAAATGTGTATGCGTTTCATATACGTATGCATGGGTATATATATTTATACATGTGTGTGAGTGCGTGTGTGTGCACTGATTTAGCAACCAAAAATGTTGTTTTATCTTCACAAATTTCGGGGTTTAAACGTGTCAAGTAAAGCTAAAGATCAAATTCGTTTAAGAAAAAAATCAAAACTGCAGTGGTGGTTTAGAAAAAGAGTAAACTCAAGAATTCTAAATATCCAGGAATAGTTATGTGTTGGGAATTGATATAAACAGTTTTGCTTTAAATAACATACTGCATATTTAAAAGTTTCATGTGGAAGTATAAGATTTATTAATTATAAAAGTATATATATATATATATATATATATATATATATATATATATATATATATAGCTGGATTATTATGCATCTTATCAAAATATTACAGACCCGATCTTATTAACAATAAGTAATGTTCTAAAATTATTGTTTGATGCATTGTTTACTAATTTCAATATTAATGAAGTTATTTGTATTATCGTTTGTTTTGTTTTTCATCCAAAGTAGCCAAAACAATATATACTGCTCAAAAATGAATAGGGATATTGGTTATTGTTTTCTTATCCTATTAATTTTAATTAAATCGACCTCAATTAAATAACTTTTTTATGGGGGGAAAAGAGAATAATTTCTATTAAATATTAATGATATTTATAATTAAAAAAAAAAAAATAATGCTAGGACCCATAAATACCACAAAACCTACCAACCTACCGATATCCCTATTCATTTTTGAGCAGTTTATATTACACTTACAGCGGGACTTACAAGCCTTCTTTACACATTTTTTTTCTGGTATAAAAGATAAGAGTATAATATGTGTGAGGGCATTATTTCAGATTTTCTAAGCAAATCTGCTGAGCTTACGCAACAGGGCAGTAATGGATTTTCGGATTTCAGCCATTAACGAACATGATGATTCGTTTTACATAAAACGATTAAATATGAAGATTGGTAACGTTCAAACCAAAATTACAACCACTAGAACGTTAACAGACGTATATATATATATATATATATATATATATATATATATATATATATATATACTAGCCAAGGTACCCGGCTTCGCTCGGGAAATCATTTGAGACGGAAATATTGTATTTTGTTTTTGGCAAATGCTTCGACGTGTACAACTGCTCTTCCCGTCTGGGCTCATTTCTTCCCGTAAGGGTCCGTTGGGCGACTTATGGAAAATAAAATTTTAGATTTGAAGAATAAATGAAAATCTAATCATTCCCTCTCCACTGTAAGACACACCGTGAATAATTCAAATCATAATCATGGATAGCACTTATTATTATTAAATATCATCTATAATGTACGTATTTTCTGCATACAATCTAGCTAATATACCCGACGATACCCGGGAAATCATAGTTGACTGACTAATGATGGTATTTTTATATTTTTATAAAATATCGCTGAAAAACCAATAAGAATCACAATATCGCGAATTTTTATTCCAGGCCTCCCTTATAACACCCATTCCCGTTCTAACCTAAACATTTTAATATAGCTTATAATCATGGAAGAATTAATGCTAATTGACAAACTGAGTTTTTGTAAGTTCGGTTTACTCGCTTAGCGCTCAATGAAATCGTTGACTCCCGCTTTAGTTTATAGTGTATATCTCGTTTATACTTTGTTAAAAGACAAAAATGAATATGACCAAAGTTACTCTAAATAACAAAATTAACAACTTTTGTTATGTTCATATTTGCCGAAAAACGAATAGAAAACGAAATACCGCTATTTTAAATTCAGGCCTACCTTATCACCCCCACTCCTACCCGTCCCTAGAAATGTTAGTATGGCTTATTACAATAAAGGCCTTTGTGTTAACACACATACCGAGTTTTATTTAGTTCGGTTGAGTCTTTTGTGTCAAATAAAATTGTTCACTTCCGCTATAGGTTTTAGCGTATATCTCGTTTATAATTCGGTATACGAAAAAAGTGTATATAACAAAAGTTACTCTAAATAACAAAATAAACAACTTTTGTTATGTTTCTATTTGCCGAAAAACCAATAGGAAACGAAATACCGCTATTTTTAAATTCAGGCCTTCCTTACAACCCCCACTCCTGTTCATCTCAGAGAATTTTAATATAGCCTAAAGTCTAAGTTGGGTTAGTTCTAATATACATACCAAGTTTCATAAAATTCGGTTCAGCCGTTTATGCGTGAAAAGGTAACAAACAAACAAACAAACATACACGAAAGAAACAAAATGCAGTTATGGTGTCTATGACATGTGAAACGAAAAGTTATCGTGAAATTTCGCGAAAAAAATCAATGTACATACAGAGGTTACAATTTTATATATATATATATATATATATATATATATATATATATATATATATATTTACAATTATGATCGGACCTCATTTTCGGCATCTCCTAGGTTGGATCGATGGACATGTGAAGAAAAATTTCGAAAATCGCGTCATGAGTACAACCTCAATACCTGATTTCCCGAGCGAAGCCGGGTACCTTAGCTAGTATATATCTATATATATATATATATATATATATATATATATATATATATATATATAATTTTGAACGGACCTCATTTTCGTCATCTTCTGGATAGGATCGAAGGACATTTGAGGATATTTTTCAAAAATCGCGTCATGAGTACGACCTCAATAGCTGGTTCCCCTTAAGGGAAATCTGTTAAAATAATGAAATGTTCTGGTTATAAATAACGTCAACTATAGTCACTATATGAGAGACATTGGTAGAGATAGGCCGTATATCTCTTTGGAAGGTGGGTGTAAGGTAAATGCTAGCTGGAGCAATATTGCCCCTGACAGTCACACACTTCATCACGCTGATCCCAACTCCCTCTCCAACATTCAAATACATCCCTAACTCATATTCCACCATTTTTTTCTGGTCCGAATCCACCTACGTGTGCTTTAATCACTGGTATTTTTGATCCATAACCTGAACCGTCAATCAAGGTTCTGGCATTATTTGCCAATGGTCAACATATATTTTCTGTTTTTTTTTCTTTTTCTTTTAAGGCTTAACACCCCTAACTATGGTTGTTACCATTATAGTCCCTAAAAGTACTTATGTCGCGATTTTTTTTTGTCTATCGGTACTACCTAGAAGTTGCTGAAGATGAGATACGTTCATAATTATATATATATATATATATATATATATATATATATATATATATGTGTGTGTGTGTGTGTGTGTGTGTGTGTGTGTGTATAAATATATGGAAAGTGGGGTAAAACCGGGTAGCTAAGGTTTGAAGGCTACAATGTTTACCACAAATAAGTGAAGTTTTGTTGAAATAAAGTCTACTTATCTATTAACTACAGTTTCAAAAACAAAATTTAAATTTTAAAAAAGTTTTACCCTACTTTTTTTTTTTTGTAAAAAGTCATTTTGCCCTGTTTTACTTCACTAGTAGGGCAAAACCGGGTACATATGTTTTTCACATGGGAAAATAAAAAGTCCGTCACGCAGGGGCTGCGTAAACTTAGCAGATTTCCCATGTGAAGTTTTACGGTAATGAGAAATCTTTCAGTTAATTAAAATAAATTCACAACTGAAACGGCTTCTGAATTGTAAGAATAATTTATATTTTAATAACTCAAATTTTAGTAGTCCAAGAACTAAAGAAGGGGGGGGATGAACAGAACGTATTTGCATAAATCTCACAAAGTAACGAAGGTAAGGTAAGGTTAGAAACGACAGGTAAGGGCTAGAAGAAGCTTCCACCTGAGCCGAACGGTTACTAATATGGCCAACCTAATCCGAACTATACCCGACCACATGTCTCACAGACTTCATAAAAATGCAAATATCTCGGTTAATATTCAAGATAGAGAATAAATGTATAGAACAATATTTATAGTAAATTTAATTTGCAATAAGATTGGTTCAATTTGTTACAATTTTTCGATCCGATGCATAATTTAATTAATTATTAATTAATTTTGAATTTTCGAAAATCCCCCTCCAAACCCCCTCCTTCTAGTCCGATTTCAGCCATTAACGAACTAGATCTGTCTTTTTACATAACGGTTAAATATCGAGTTTCGTAACGATCAAACAAAAATTGCGATCGCTAGAGCGTTAACAGACAAATATATATATATATATATATATATATATATATATATATATATATATATATATATATAATTGTGAACGGACCTCATTTTCGACATCTCCTGGGTAGGATCGATGAACATTTGAAGAAATTTTTCGAAAATCGCGTCATGTGTACGACCTCAATAGCTGATTTCCCTTAAGGGAAATCTGCTAAAATGTAAAGGTTTTTAATCAAATTAATGTTTTTGTGTTAATAAAACATGTATTTTGATGCATTAAAAGAAATTTATGGGAGCAATACAAAAAAATAAAGTAAAAATATGAAAAAATAACAACATTAATCTTTTTAGCTATTTCAAAACAATTAAATACTTCAAAAAGTAAATTCATAGTTGCAAGATTTATCATATTGTTTGTTATTATACATGCTTTTACAGTTAAATAATTAATCAAAATTAGGTAAAATTATACTTTTCTAATTGAAATAGAGCGCAGAACAATCAAAAACCTTTTTCACTAAAATCATAAGCAGGTTCCAGGAAAATCTATTTATTGTCACTGACACAAATTAAGCACGACTAACGATTTGGCCTAATGCCCACTGCTTCTTCTTCAAAGGCCTGCAATCAGTTCCTCCGTTATCAGCCCGACTGCAGTACACACACCGGCTAAGAGGAGGTACCCGGTTTGCTCCCGACTACCCGGTTTTACCCTACTCTCTCCTATTTACATATATATATATATATGGAGTTCACAGAACATGGCACTGCACTGACCTTCTCAAGAACACGGCACTGCACGATCTTCACAAAACACGTCGCTGCACTGATCTTCTCAATAACACGGCACTGTACGATCTTCACAATAACATGACACTACACTGATCTTCACATAAACATAACACTGTAGTGATCTTCACAAAAACACTGCATTGTACTGAAAATAAAAACAATGTTCGCTAAAGCTGCGCTGAACGCTCTGTTATTCACTAGTAAGACAACTGAGAACTAACTGACTTTCGAGCGAGCTGGGCCGCTTTATTGATGGGTGGAGAGTTCAAAGAAGAAAGAGTCCAGACTCGTTTGGTACTATTCATTGATTGATTTTATTTGTTTTCAATTCTGCTCCAAAACACACCACAGAAAGGAATAAACATAGTAATCGTGACATTTTACAATCTATTTCTATTGATCTCCAAACTAATAAGGCAGCTATGGAAAGCTGGTTTTCTCTTTCATGAGCTAATGGAAAATTAGCAAGTAAACTTATAGTTAATAAATAGCCTTAGTCTTGGTAGCTTGGTAGTTAATGCAAATATATTAACTAATTAAATAAAGAATGCTCTGACAGAGAATTACTGTGCTGTAATGACCCGGCTAAACCGAGTGCCCTCTGGTGGGGAGACTAAACCAGTTGGTCCAGCTCTGAAATGTTTCTTCTTTTTCTTTTTCCTCATTTCTATTAATTTAAACAATATCTTTGGACAATTAGAACTTGTTTTTCTATTCTTTATTTGCGGAATTAAAAAAAAATGTAAATATTATCCAACAAAAACAAAAAATACTTGAGATATTTAGGGGTTAAGGATTTGTCGAACATATACTCCCCCCCCCCCCCGAGCTACAGCAACTACTAGGGTGGATTGTGTATATAAAGCAAATCATTATCATTGGCCGTTTTGTAACACTGAATAATAAAAGACTTTACCTAAAAGATAGAAATAAGTCAAATAATAGAAAAAGTAAGTGAATTCTGATAAGGACAAAATAAAATAAATTACAACAAAATTATTTTAAAAACAATAAATAAATACATTATAACATAATAATAGAACAAAAAGTAAATGATTAAGTAAAAAAATAAAAATAATATTAAAATGAAAATAGATAATAGCATATATAGGTAAATATATTTGTATTCTTTTCCATCGATTTAATCGACAATTAGCACGGAGAACCAATATTTTGAATCCTTCTCTATATGAGAATTTCTAAAACACCTATAACAAACGTCACATATAAGTATTCTTAATTTGTTGGCAGAGACAGTAGTACAATTTTTTTTTCTTCCCCTTAAAGTCTTTTTTGTTTTGTTCTTCGGGGCCCGTGCTGAATGTCAATTATTCAGAGCTCAAATCTTCGCTAAAAGTATAAACTAGTAATTTTATACTTCTAAAATTATAAATGGTCCAAAATTGAATTTACATTAAAGGCCCATGTAGGACAACATACAATAAAACCATTTTTAAGGTCGCTGGATGGTGGTAGAAATGTAAGAATCAACGAAAAAAGCATGGTACCTTCACAAACATATATATATATATATATATATATATATATATATATATATATATAATATATTCTAAGTTGTAAATCTCTCACAGAGAACTCGCTGCATTTATCTCTGTTCTGCTGGCAAACCCAAACTTTATATAACTTAATATAAACTCAGAAGGGGCGAAAAAATCATTTAATATAACAATAAAAATATGGTTAGAATGAATAATTACAATTAATATAAAAACACATATAAAATTAAATAAATAATGAAATATTTCAAATAAATACAGCCATAAAAATCAAGTAAATAGTCATGAAAAATCCTATTATTCCTCATCAGGATATATATATATATATATATATATATATATATCTCTGTCTTTGTTATTGTGCTTCCTATTTTTTTATATTTTTTAACGGCGATTTATCTATCTGGATTTTATTTGAAATGTTTACCTACTTATTTAATTTTTTAATGTGTTTTTATATTCCTATAGATTATTTGTAATTATTCCTTGTCATGTATGCATATTTGTAAACACTAACGAAGCTTGTATGAGGTTTTTAATGGTTTGTATTTTCCAACAGGGCACTGATGACGGCGCGAACCTGTGAGAGCGCTTTGCCCGCAAAGAATAAATTTTTGTGAAGAAACGAGAACTTTTTTGTTGATTCTTAACTATTAAGATACATTAAAGATTATTATAAGGTGAAGAAAATAATTTTTATTTACTGGTCTGCTAATAAATTAAAATGATTTATCAAATAGTTTGGGTCAATAATAGTACGTAGAGGAATTACCGAATTTAAAAATGATATTACTTAGTGGTGTGCTTTTATATGAATGGGTTAAATATTGAGTACCGATCAAGTAAAAATTGAGCTGTTTAGAACAGAGAATGTAATTTATTCATGAATCCACTTAGCAAAGGTTCAATTAAAACAAAATGTGGAATTTAAACTTGGAATGAGAAGTTGCGAAATATATTGGCTATTGTCAACGTGAGATGAGTACTTTTATAGTTGAAAACAATAAAAAAAAATACAAATAACTTGGATAATATTGGAGTAATATGTGTAGACCAACAACTGTTTAGAAGATTAAATGTTTAACGAGACAGCGAATTACATTTTTTGATGCCGCTCAAAATAACGGACATTATCAAACCTTTACGTACTGGAGATGCTTCAATATAGAGCTTGGTAGTAATAAAAAATAACTAAAAGTCTGTCACGCAGGGGCTGCGTAAACTAAGCAGATTACCCACGTGAAGTTTTACAATAGAGAAATTTCACGAGAACCGAGCCAGTCCAAGAAACGGCCGAACTAGCTTTTGGCGGGAAAGTAACTCTCGTTCGTTAGGCTCAGAGATTAAATTAAAAACAATTCAATCTCAAAAACAACAAGAACACAAAAGATGGACTTACCGTTAATGATAGCAGCACTCTGTACACTTATTACACCAACACTAAATAGTACCACAGAATATCTATTATTTGTAAGACTTAATACTGCTGTGAATATTAAGTAAACAAATAAAGGGCAAGTCAAATGGTAAGAACCTTCCTGATAGCAAACATTCTATCTCAATCACTCAGAATTTTGTAGTCCAAGAAAAAGGGGGGGGGTCAACAGAACGTATTTGTTTGTACCTCGTAAAATAAAGCTTTGTTGAAAAGAATATTTTGTATTTAACCTAATAATGAGGTGGTTCATTAGATATCAGCTTATTATTAATATGTCCCTAGTAGGAGTAGGGGTTTACTGAAAGCGGAACTCATTACAAAAAATACGGTTAATACTCATTATACGGAAAATATGTATACAACAATATTTATAGTAAATTTAATTTGCAATAAGATTGATTTTATACAATTTTTCGATCCGACGTATAGTAACGGAGATATTTCGAATTTTCGAAAATCCTCCCCTCTAACCCCCCCTCCCACTGGTCCGATTTCAGCCGTTAACGAACTTGATCTTTCTTTTTACATAAAACGACTAAATTTCGAGTTTCGTAACGATCAAACAAAAATTGCGACCGCTAGAGCGGTAACAGACAAATATATGTATATATATATATATATATATATATATATATATATATATATATATATATATATATATATATATATAGATATATGTATATACAGTTTTGAACGGACCTCATTTTCGTGATCTACTAAGTAGGATCGATGGACATTTGAAGAAAAATGTCGAAAATTTCGTCATGAGTACAACCTCAATAGCTGATTTCCTTGAAGGGAAATCTGCTAAAATGATTGCCACTAGAGCATTATCACGCACCCAAATATATATATATATATATATATATATATATATATATATATATATATATATATATATATATTATTGTATATTAACGTCTACTTTTTGCTGTATAGCTAATTAGGACGGGTTATATGTAGGTCATTAGCCTTTTCTAGCCAGAGTAGGACCAAGGATTTTTATTTAATGAGTTCGTCACTAAATAAATTTCTATTGCCCAGGAGGGAATAGTAGGGTTAGTACCTCCAGTATAAATGATACTGTTGTCATGCTTATCGGCGAAGACGATCGTCACAGGCTGAACGAGTACAGCTGTCATGCGCTTTCGATGGGAAGGCACCATCTTCAAGCCCGTCAAGATACCAACAGACGGATGTGGGAAAACCTACTTCTTCTTTACTAACACAGATATTCATTCAACACATAAAAGATAAACACATATAAGAACTAATGGACAAACACAACATAACAAAATACTTGAGAATTGTAGATGACAATTTTCGTATATCCGAACCACACCACATTAACAAGATACTAACAGATCTCATCAACATACGTTACAACATGGAGGCGGAAAATGACAGAACACTTAACTTCCTCGACCTCACAATTACCAGACAAGCCAACAGTCTGGAATACGGACCATACAGAAAACCCTCATCCACAGACATAACTATCCACGCCACTTCAAATCATCCAACTCAAAATAAATTAGATACTTTTTGATAACGTATATGCTACTCAGACGAAAAACTCTACCGCTTTCAAGGACAACTATTACAAAGAGTGGGAAACAATCGCTCAGTGACGGTTACAAACGACAGTTTAGTTGACAAAAAATTCAAGAAACTACCAGTAACGCAAAACGAGACACGCACACCCCCGCAGAACCAATCACGAAACGTCACGTACACAGGACCTGACACATATAAAATTATCTACTTACTATAGAAAGAAGGACTCTACACTACTTTCAGAACCAATAACACATTACGACAAATGCTGACAAAGAACTTCGAGAACAAAGACGTTTACAATATAAACGGAGTATACAAACTACCGTGCAGTTGAAATAACACGTACATTGGACAAACTGAGAGGACACTTAAAACGCGTTGCACATAAAACATACGACCATTCAGACTAAATAAACGAGCCTCTTAACTTTGCCAGCCATTTGAACGATCACCGTCAGACCCAACAAATATATACGACAGTATGAAACTCCTTCAAGACAAAAAAAAACGACGGAGATTGGACATACTAAAGAACATGGAGATTTACAAACAGACATTCGACGGAGACATTATTAACGAACAGCTCAACACTAGTTCAGACACGATATTTAGACCTTTCCAACTACTTAAAAGGAATAACAAACGAAAGACGTCAACTGACTGACACACGCACGGATATCAACTGACGAAGCGACGACGAACATAGGTCCATATTCTAATAATTATTATTATTTATTAACGTCCACTTTTTGCAACTCAGGCTAATTATAATTATATAATATGGCTAATTTAATTATGTAATATGAGCTTTGCTTATAACCATAAAATTGTTTATATGTTTAAATTGTTACATCATAACATTATATTAAACCTCTCACACACAAGCAACTATACCCAGCAACATACGGATATGGACAACAAACTACTACATTAAAACAATTCACCTGTGCGCAAAGCTAAAACCACCCTTCGTTTGACAGATCTAAGATGTAAATAAATAGACCCAGACTAAGAACGTAAACAACCCAATACAGATGACCGACGTTTAAACGGACTACTTAGACCTACGGACTACTGACTAACGGACAACTCAGTACTACTTTTGACGGGCTTGAAGATGGTGCCATCGCCTCGAAAGCACATGCCAGCTGTACTTGATCATCAGCCTGTGACGATGGTCACCGACAGGTATGACAACAGTAAGTAGGTCTGCTATATGAGATTAAAGCCAACACTTTAACTCACATGGGTAGCCTGAACCCCTTTAAATATATGAATTTGAAAGGACCTTATTTCCTTCAGATTTTACAAGTCTTCCTGCATAAAATCTTTATTTATGACAACCAGTTTCAGTGACATATTCAGACCTATATTTTACAAAAGGAAAACAATACTAAATGTCATTACTGAATGGGTTGATAATGTAGCTTACACTTCCGTGTACGGGTGCCCCACCAGAAATGACGTAGTGCATAAATTTAAGTGTCTGAAAAAAGAGAAACTAGTACAAATAATGTAGGAGAAAAGTGATATGGTTTAGAGCCCCATACCTCTGAAGAGGGGTCCCCATTTCGAAAAGAATATGTATTGGTATCAGGTAAACCCTACCAATCTGGAAACGATACTGATATAGATTAATTGATGGCATGGGACTATAACTAAGAAAACGGTCATTTACGAGGAACGCTGAGTCTAAAGATCCACTAAGTTCTGTTTATTTGCCGAATTGAAAATTTTTACACATGTGAAGAAGAATTCAAAGGTTTTGTGAGGCTATGGATGTCATTTTCAATTCGGATATTTTCTGTCTAGGGTTAAGAGTACTCTGCTATAAACGAAGAGTAGCCAAATTACCAGAAATGCTCAGATTGAAAAGCTGTTAAAGAAAAATTAGCACCTCGCCTAGTCTCCAGTCCAAAATATCTCTAGTAGTAAAATAATGCAAACCTTTTGACTAATTAAACAAAGCAAACCCTAGACAGACAATAAACTTTATAGTAATGAGTGGGCGAATAGGAGTAGCTTCAGCTGACAAGCCAGGCAACAGCTGTTCCTGCTCCTTATTTAATAATTCAAACAACTCGAGGGATATTAGGACGAGATAACTTCGTTCAAATGACTCTCCCAACAACTTAGACAAACTTTCCCCGCTAAGTAGTGGAATTTTATTTTATAGCCTCATTTCCATCTTAACTGTACCACCTTCAATTCTTCCATTAGAACAGAAGTTCCAATAATTGCTTCTTTATATCATAATTGGGCTAGTTCTCATTTAAACATTAAACCTCCTCTTATAATGGGAGTAATTTTATTTAGAAAAGTCAATCTTTGCTATGCTACAGTCATAATTGATTTCTTCAAGTCAAATACATATTTCTATACATAGGGCGTATCAAAAGCAGCAGGCAACACTCAAGAGATATAATCCCATACTCAAAAATAAAAATAAACTGTAGGATATTGATTACAATTTCTTTAGTGATTTACTGAGTAAAACGAGGATTTTAATTATTTGAAAAAAACGAACGTATTTAAGGATTCATACCGCCACGAAACCATTTTATGAAGAGATGCAATAATATGAAATTAATGAAATCCAATTATTTCAATTTTCTGTGAGTAATGTCTGAAAACGCGAAAATCAAAAACGCCTAAAAACAAATATTTGGAAAAAAATGTGCTTGTTTTTTGAAACTATTGTGAATTCGCATTTGTCTGTTACTCACCGAAGTACTTCCTTCAACGATGTTCAAAGCAAGTAATTTAAAGAGACATCTCCAAATACCATACCCAAAATATAAGAAAAGACTAGAGGGCTACACGGACTGATTTTTTTGAGATATTGTAGTTTCTTGTATCTTGTAAGTGGGAAAAGGATTTGGTCCAATTAGTGCGAACATAATGAAAGAGCAAGTTCATACTGTAGGTATACCTTATATAGATATCACAAATATTTATATATCACCAAAATAAAGGTAAACTAGATCAGCAAAATTTATTCAATTATAAACATTACATTAAATCATCATTAAAAGTTTCATTAAGAATCGCCTATCGATAAAAGAATGTTTATTAATTAAAGAATTATACAATTTTGAATTCTAATTTCCAATTGTATGACAGGAAAAGGTATAGTCAATGTAAACTATATGATTCTATACTAACACTTTCAGGAGTAGTTTTTTCTTCGAAGCAAAACAAAGCTTCTACTAAGCAAGGCATTGTAGCATTTATTACAATGCCTTGCTTAGTATTGATTTTTTTCAATAAAATGTAAAGAATTAATTGTCTTCAGTTCAAATTACAATATATGATCCTAACACGTGGTTCAGATTTATAATTGTGAACTTTTTAATTCCAATTTCCGGAAATAAAAAGTTTTGTTGAAAATATAGGGGTTATTGGACCATTTAAATCCCAGCCATCTGCTCCAACGGTCGGGACATCTTCTATCGTCATTGGTCCAATACTCAAATAAAATATGCATTTTAAACACAGAATTTTATCCCAGCTGATGAAGGTAGCAGGAGTCTAAAATTCCTGTGGCTAGTGAAGATGTCAGGTAGCCGGGATTCAATAAATGAGTCCTTTCCTAGCGATGCGGTTTTTGAGGATTTATAAGAGGTTAGTCAGTGCTTACCTTGAGCCAATCTTTATATATATTGACGGTAAACCATTATTATCTCAATGTACTGATAATAGCTATTCATCCATAACAAGCAAATAAGAATTTTTCAAATTTCATTTTTTACTTCTAGTGTATAACAAATGAATGTCAGGTTAAAGTACTTGCCACTAGACATTTACGTGATGTCACAGGATGATTTTGGTCTTTGCTCAATCCAGTCTTTATATTTCTATGGGAAACCATTTCTATTTCTTCCCGCCATAAACGGGCAAAATGTCTTCCGTGGATGATAAGTCTGAAAATAATATCCTTCCTCCGTGTAGTTTTGTACATTTAATGTCTGTTATTGTAAGTAGGCTCAGGTCCAGCGAAGACAATAATACAAATTACTAAGAATAGGGACAACTCAAAAGTTTATGAGTCAATCTTGCTGTAATGAGACAATGGTTGTAGATGTAGAAATACTTATATTGTTTCGTAATGTTTCGTCATTGAATGATAAGAGCGGGGACCACCGTTGTGATAAGGATGAATCCTGAGTTTAGGTTAGAGAAGGAACTGAAGAGGGGAATAAGTTGACTGTTAAGAAAGAGAATTCATGGTTTACTAACTATTAACGCTTTCGTGTATATTGTGTTTGTAAGACCCGGTTGTTTTTATCCTGTTATTAAAAATAGGCTGTATCTTAATGTATATCCTTTTTGTTATATTGAAATATTTTTTAATAATCCTTGTTGTCTCTTTTAAGTTTTACAGATTAAGGAACATTGTTAAGTATCTACCATATAAATGGTAGCTTGTTGTAGTTGTATATTTTTCAGATGGCTTGTGTGTTGAGATGGCACTGATAATGGAGATCTTTCTCTGAATGTACCCTGACACTGTTAAGTATACTGTTTGTGGAATGGAAGACCTATTTTTTTGTCTCCTTTGTAATTCCTGGTTAGATGCTGGTCGTCATAAGTCATGATGAAAGCTCTAAGGTTGGCGACAAAGATGGACGTACATAAGTACGTCGGCCTAGATGCTCCCAAAGTCCTGGCCCCTTTGATTCCAATAGACGTACTGTATACGTGGAGCAGTGGAGAGTAGGAATATAATATATTGTAGTTACTCCAAAAATCTAATAGAAACTGTATTTGTTTAATTGTATCGTAGAATAAGAACGTGCCTGGAAGAAAAAGTTAAAAGTTATGTCAATATTTCCGGAAAAAGAAATACCTAAAATATCCTCAACACCCTTATCTTGAAATGAAGATGTACAGAATGAGATTTCTACAATATGCAGGCATAGATAATAAATATAACACGAATGTCCTTTGAAAAATGGTATAGTGAATGGGAAGAAGACGCTTCAGCTAATATAATTGTGTGACAAAGCTTCTGTTAAGCGACGTTCTGGATATTGATTTGCAAACTTCTAGTTTGGAATAAAAAAGACTCTGTGAAAGCTTAAATTTCAACACAGGAGGAAGGTCAGACTACACTAATTGCCCACTATTTCCAAAACGGCATTCTACTTGGAATTAGTACAGAGACAGGACTTTTAAAGTTGTGAAACCATGATGGAGAGAATATTCTAGAGCATGCATCCCCTGATTCGAGGGAAGCAGTATATATTTTATTTAGTCTCTATTTCAGTTGTGGCTATACTGACAGGACACTTAAAAAGAGTATTGAGAAGATATAAACCCGAAACTAATAAACCTAATGCCTTAAATACGCGAATTGTATACATTGGTAAACAACTGTCGTGGATAATCTTACCAAGGATTTTAGAAGAAAGAGTGATACCTGTGAAATACTTCTAATTGAAAGAAAGCTCTTGTTTTGGCTACTATGTTGTAGGTTCCAAGTTCAACCTTAGGATAGCAGTGTAAAGTTTAACATTTTCTTTGCATTTTCCAGGCTTTGATTTTGGACTTCCATCCGTTTCCTCAGTGACCACTCAGCATCTTGAGGAAATCGAGCAGCAACTATAATAATACTCAACTTGAATTTCGTATATAATGCGCAAACATTCGCTCGGAAATGAGTAAAACTGACAACTTGACCATTTGACCTCCCACCAAACCTGTGGCGGCAGACCCGAGGCGGCAGACCTAAAACACAAAATTGTATGCAGCATTTAGGAGGGTTTGAGAGGATTACATAATTAAAAATCTTATGAGAAAATACAAGATGTAATTTTACCACTGAAGTGAAATAACACTATCTTTCATGAATGAATGATAAAGAATATAAGGAAGGTTAATTAGAGATATGGATACAATGAGTGCTAAGAGGTCGTAAAAATTATTACGTTACATAGACTGGTCCACTTCTGTTTAAGGATTAGAGTGTGATGGTATTGTAAAATTAAATCACTTTCAGGATATTATTATTATATAGTTAGCATTTCGTAACTGAAAATATCAATTTAATCCAACTAAAGTCTTTATTCCATAAGTAATTGTACAAATTCTTGTCTTTAATACTTTTTTGGAAAACACACATAGCCCCATTGCAGTCTTAAAACTAAATTGGAGTAATTACTGACTTGAAGAATTAAAGATTAAACGCCGGGCACTCTAAACTAAAGCGGGAATTTCCACACTTAATCCATTTGTTTAGTGCTGGCGCGAAACCTTGCCTGTTATCAAGCCTTATCACCACTCAACCACACTTAGCCAGAGTGACCTAACTGCTAACCTTGCTACCCTCCCCCCTGTGTTAAGGGCCACAAACTTAGTTAAGTAGTTCAGTTTATCATTTATATTAAGTTTATATATATAATTTATATAAGTGTTTTACTAATACAAGAAGTTAATTGAATAAAAAAACGTTATCTTAATCCTAACTTTGTTGATTTCCCATTCTCGATGCACCCCCACCCCTTTCAACAAGGCCTTTGCCTATGTGTGCTTGCTTATTTTTACCTTTTTCAACATTCACCGCTCAAGAACCGCCGAAAAACATTGCAGGGTTAAAGGTCTGGAGGAAGAGGAGCCGATAAAAATTAAATAAATAAAACCTCCTGCTACACTTTTTCAGTGTTTGAACCAATTTGGAAAAGAAAATCAATTGGAATTTAGTGAACTCGAGTAAACTGCAAACCAAGCTGATATGGATGGTATGTGACCCAAGAAAGTATTAATGCCTATTTTCCCCGTTTTATGTTTTATCCTCTCCGAGGCAAACCCAAGTAAGAAAAGGAGAACGGACCGTCCTTGTCAGCTTTTATCTCTCTCCTAAATACTAAACATCTAATTCTTTGCTCATACTTTTCTTATACCTCCCATTTATCAAACGTTCCTCCATTTTCTCTACTTCCCCGTTGGACAACACCATGTGTTTTAAGTATCCTGCTTCCTCCTCGTTTTTTTTTTCCTGAATTAGAGTTAGTTTTAGTAGTCTACCCACATAGTACAACACACATGCAATTTTATAGGGAATGGCGGAACGAATCCGTAGCTATTAGTAAATCTGTGGTTGCGAGCTTCCAGAAAATTCCAAACTCGTGTTTTCTTTCTGTTTTTCAATTTCCAAGGTGAATTTAATCTATCCAAGCCTTCTCTAAGAAAAATAGAACGTGTTTATTCATGCGCAGCCATGGGCAACCAGTTTCCCTTGAAGAGTTCAGAAGAAGACTTTTTGAGTCCACAGATCCTATATGTTCTTTGTATTTGCCAAATATGCGGACTTTCCTCAGACGAAGAAGAATTCAAAGGTTTTATGAGCCTACAATAGTGCAGTGAGACCTGCCGTATGGAATGCCAATGATAAGGTGCTCAGCAATTAAGACTGCAGGTGCTTAGCACTGCATGTGTTGAGGTGATAGTGGTTAGGAATAGGAGTCAAATGAAGTGGGAAGAAAGTTCCATTATGATTTAGGGCTGGGGGCTTCTCCAAAGGAAGAAAGCTCTTCAATCTGGAAGAGAATATATACACTGGAAGCTTGTAAATGGGACCATAGAGGATCAGCAGACCTAACAGACATAGTTAGTGCTATTGAGAATGTAGAAAGCATTAGGGATAGTAGACATCATAGGACTCAATTACGAAATAATGAAGGTGTAATTGTATACAACGATGGAAGAACATGAACATTTATTATCAGGAGGAAGAAGCCCCTAGTGATCCGATAAGCGCCAGCCAAATTATTGGATTTTATTCAGAAGAAGGAGAAGAAACCAAAAGTTTTATGAGCCTGTATATCATGTTGTAATGAGGCCATCCATATGGAATGAGGCGTTGACTGCATGTGCCAATGATAAAGACGTTTGGGATAAGGATGTAGTGGGAGTAAGGAGGTTAGAGGTTAGGAATAGGAGCTAATACAAGTGATATATAGGTGGTAGGAAGGAGAGCTCCTGCTAATATGATTGTGGGCCTGCTCCTGATAAGCCTGCACATGACGGCTTTTCATCCCCCTCCCCCCTTCACTCTTCTCCCCAATCCTCCTTTTTTCTGCTCCACCATTCGGCCCTCATACTTATTCCCTCTATTACATTTTGCCTTATTTTCTTCCCTCAAGAAATCCTTATATATCCTCATATCTTGGATATCTTCTTCCAAGGAGTGAGACCCCTTCTGTTTTTTTAAATTTATGACCAAGTTTGTCATTTCTTAAATTCCTCATTATGTGTGCAATACTTCAATAGAACATTTAATTCTGGGCTACTTTATTCATTCATTGGAAAGAGCTTGCGCTGATATACTGAGGCTTTGTTAATGATGATGATGTTTTTCTACCCAGATTTCTACAAACAACTTTAAGTGAAGCATTTGAAAGTGATATACGATATCTCCGTTCCAATGCATCTGATCGAAAACGTTATAGATTATAATAAATAGGTCATTTTATGGTAAACAGAAAAGGAGCTACACAAATCTCAAGAATACAGAGAAATTTGCAAGTTTTTGATTCCGCCTCTTATGAACCTCCTCCTTAGACAGTCTCCATTAAAAGGATCAAAATGATAGTAAAAATCTTACAAACGATATGAAGAAGGAGGATGAAACTTATTGAATATATCTTATGGCATAAACATTTCTTAATGCATAGTGGATTAGACAGGGGAGAACAGAATGTTCAAATGACGTCGTCTGTGTTTTTCCCAGCTGCTCTATGTATGTTATGTTACTTATTTACGTCCACTTTGTGCCACTATGTCTAATTAGGACGAGTTGTCTGCAGGTTCCCACCCTTTTTTAGCCAGGGTAGAACTAAGGATTTTATTTAATGAGGTCGTCAATAAATAAATTCCTATTGCCCATGCGGGAATCCAACTCGCCACTCTAGGTTTAACAATGTGTGATTGTGCATTATTCTAGTTTATGCATACTTGACTGGCTTAATTAGTTTTATAATTGCCCTTGCAACTAAGAAAGATTTCTGTTCGTGAACATTGCTTGAAAATGCCAAATTCAGAGCTGCGACAAGCCAATCAAAAGCGTTCATATTATTCCAGGGACTCCTTGGGGTCTCCAGTAATATTATTCTTAAAAATTACACGACGTTAATTGCAAAATACACATCAATTACATAAAACAGATCTATTCGAAATATTGATTTTTGAATGTCCTAAATAGTCTATAATTAATCTGTTTAATGGGATAGATAGTAGATATAAACGGGCGTAATTGGAGGTAGGTAAGCGGTTTGTTCGCAGGTGAATGATTATAGGCGATCCCTTTCATTATGTCCAAACGCCGCCATCCAGTATTGAACTGTCTCTCCCATACCACTGCAAATACTCACTCATCATATTTGTGTATTTCCCCTGATCTGTCTTGTGGAAATTATTTAACCCCGTGTCCGACACTAGGCTGAAAGGGAGTTAGAGCTATTTTATGTGCTATCGGGATTGAAATGTTTTGGCTGAAGTATGCTTCTGTCTTTATCCTTTGAAATACGCCGGGATTGTTTCAAGGTTACAGTCACAGTATCTGTAGATGAGGTCGAGGAAGTTTGGACATTGGTACCAGGAAGAATTTTTTCCAAATATCGTACTTAGTAAATCGAACCTTGAAAAGATAGACCTTGGACAATTTCTTGTCGTCCAAATAGTAATGCTCATGGAATTTGTCGGAGCATGGCACACCTATAGGAAGAATGTAAAGGCTTCAACAATGGAAGACATGGAAATAAATTTGTATTCAGATAGAAGAACAACAATTACGATTATATATATTTTTATATGAATAGAGTGTGGTGTTCAATTTGAATATATTTTGTTTTATCATTTGAGACAACATTAGCTGCATTATTACAATAGAGCTATCGCTATATAGTGGTTAGCTACCGATTTGTACCTTACAATAGTAGAGTACCGGCCTTAAATTGAATTTTTATAATTATGTGAATTTCGTTGACTCAATTTTTGAAAGAGCTGGGGGCTTCTTAATAAAGTATAAGATGATATATATATATATATACTTACAATTAATTTCTTTATTAATTGCTAAGAAACGGAATTACCGGATTAGATACGATGGTGTATTCTGGGATGGATTTGCAGGTTTTATGGGAAGAGGACTGCAAAATGGAAATTTACATAATACGGAAACTAAAATACTGTGCATGGACAAAAATACGGAGGGAATACTTTGATTTCTAATTTTCAAGGCTCAGATTAGCCATTTGAGTTAAGGACGTAGTATTTATTACCTTGGTAAACGGAGCGTTGTGGGTTCGATTCTCGTGCTGGCAATATGAATTTATTTAAGAAATAACGCAAAACAAAATTAAAATTAGCATCAAATGGAAGTGTATAAATTACATCTAACGATCATCCGCAGAACATGAAGGAATTGCAATGAGAGAGTCTGCTCAAACACATGGGAATGTCTGTAAATGATTCCATGACTGCATGAAGTGTATGTTTACAGGAGATAACGTAGGATCAGCAAGACAAAATGCCAATTGGGGGGCCATATACTTTCTAAAAATTGTCACATTTTATAAATAACCCTTCGATCTTTGATAATTACGGAAAAAAAGGTTTAAAATTAAAAATTAACTTTCTATTACAATTAATGAAGACGAGGTTTGTTTCCGAGGGCATTCTAACTTATTGGACGTCTTTTTGTCTGAAGAAGCGCATGAAACACATATTTTTCATGAAAGGCTACGGAAGTCGGGTCCAGAAGGATTTTCTCGGCAATTAAAGTTTCAAAATATTTATAGAGGTCGAATATTGTATTAAGAGGTGTCCTAAATCACAAGCTCTCAATTCGAATGCCTACTCCTATTGAAAATGATCTTCCGATTCTTTAGAGAAGAGTACATGCAGTGTATTAGAAGCAGAAGTCCCCTGAGATTAAGAGTGGGTCAGAAAGTGAATATCATTATGAAGGATCGCTATATTTATATCTCTTTGGCTAATTGTAAGATATAGGTTGGGTGTAAACATGTGTTTTATAAATTAGGATATATGCTTTTGTGTTCATCGTATGAGATAAAGAATTAAAACATTCATAAAGACATTCAGATAAAACATGCTAAACGTTTTTTGTAATTAAAATCAGGGTGTGAATCCCAAAACTGAAAGTCCGTCACGCATGTACAGCGTAAACTTAAAAAAAAATGAAGGTTTCTCAGTTCCTGGATTGTAATGTCATCTCAGATTCCATTTTCTATCTTTTAATATAAGTGGAAAATGCAGTATCAAAATAGCATATAGGAGAATAGCATTTTCAACTTATATTAAAATATTGAAATTTTTAGAAAATATAATTTCGTTAAACTCATCACATATAATATATTTGTATGTTTCGTACATAGTAAAGATTCTATTAAAAACCACGTTTTGCTAGGACATTGTTAATATGAGATGAATGGGAGTGGGGTTTTGTTAGGTGAAAACTAAAAAATAAAAATATTTGGGTTAATATTTGAGATAACAATTTTTTCATTTATTTATGGTCATCACATCAAAGATGGTTTGCTCTTTAAAAAGTCATTCAATACCTATTATCAAAAGTAAAATTTTAAAATAAACATCGTACGAAATTAGTTTAATTATATTCAGAAAAGGCTGTCACTACTACATCAGACTAGCTCAAAGAAAAGGAAAATATAAAAAAAAAAAAAAATAGGCTAACTTTGTCATTCTAAAATAAATTGAACACCTAATTGAAAAGATTTGATTATTTGAAATGATTTCAGATAACAAAAAAATGTATAAAATGCCATTTGTAGAAAATTACATTTGTAACATGATCGGTCCTTTACTATGTTTCGATCCGACTAAAAATAACGGATTTGTTTCGAATTTTCGACTTCCCTTTCTAATCCACCCTTCTAATTTCCCTCAATTGCTTTTCTTTAGAAAAACTCTGCTAACCAGAGACATATTTTTCACTATGTACTATCAAGCTACAAAATAGAAAAAAGTATAAACAATTTCAATTTAGTATGCTAACTCTTTTAAACAATCTTTTTATAAAAAAATATTAAACCGTTATTGGTTAAAGTTTCCTGAATATAATTCAGAAGATATCAATATAATCCAATCTACGGTAGAACCTGGCTTCGTTAGCATTTAAATGGAAAAGAATCTGTTATTATGCTTCTTAAACAACTTTGGATTATCTGAATCCTCTTAACTTGTGGTCATTGACATAGAAAACCCATACCCAAATACCCAAAAGGCTTAAATTATTAATTAGCCATATCTAAGCCTGGGACCGAAATAACTTTTTATTTTGATACTCTTTGATGACAACTCTATTTGTAAATGCATGCACGAGTCTGTGAGTGTGATAAATGTCACCGTTCGAATTATGAAGAAAATATGTATAGAAGAAATTTTTATCACTAAAACATTGCCAATTAAATCATTTTCAATCCCCACATTCTTTATATTCAAAGCAAAAATAAGTGTCCTCCTACTCAAGGCATAAAAAATAATCTCTGACTAACAAAGTTTTTTTTATTTTTATTTTGCTTGATAATGATGAATGATTATTCCCTCTCATTGTAGGAAATGAGAAAGCTGAAAATTCAGCAAAAGAAGCTAGTAAAATGAAAACCTTTCTAAATAAGGTTAGTATTCTGGGCTCCAAAGAGTAATTCTAAAGAAAGTTCTGAATTATTTCGAACAGTTGTGGGAAGAAAACTCGCTGTAAGAAAATAAAAAATCTTCTAAAAGGTATTAACCAAATAGTTAACCTTGTTTCGAAAAAAAGAATCGACATAATACGTACTTTTAATATGTGCGTCTGCGCATAGATATTTATTGAGAAACCTTGATCTCTTACCTTGATGCACAACTCATTTCACTGTTTTCTTTCAGTGGAGCACCTGTTATATTAATTCCGGAAACGCATAAAAATAAGGGAGTAATATAAACATGGGGTCTCTCTCAAGATATTAAGTATTTTGTTTTCACGTCACCTTCAACCCCCATTTAAGATGGATATATATAATTGGAAAATTGCATATAATTTTTCTTCTTTGTTAATAAGTAATAAATATTGGAATAGATCTTCATTCGCATTTAACGTCAATTTTAGGTTTTAGATAGATATTGTGTATTATTGATAACCATATGTTCAGAAGAAAAATCACTGAGTGCGCAGCTTCGCTGTGATGGAGGTAATTTCTTTTTTCTAAAAAGCCAGGTCACTTTCATTCCTAGGGAATTCTACTCCCCCAAAATAGCAGACTTCAACGCGAAAAAAAAAAGTCCGTCACGCAGGGGCTGCGTAAAATAAGCAGATTTCCCTCGGGAAGTTTAGTAATAGATAAATATACATACTGCTAACACAACGACACCGTGAATAAATACAAACGGAAATAAGAAATGTTTCATCCAATTTCAATAACCTGCCGACAGGAAGCGTTAGGTTAGAAATGTAAACAAACGGGCCGGGCCGGCTCACACCGGAAAGAAAAACAATTACTGAAATATATCAGAATATAACACATTATTTTATTGAGAACTATTTACTGTATCTAGTACTGTAATTAATAATGAGTCAAAATAATTGTTATCTCAATCAATAAAATTTTAGTTGTCCAAAACTTTAAGAAGGGGGGGGGGGACACTAGGGAATATTTGCAATTATCTCGTATAATAAAGGTCTCTGGAATACAATATTTGTTATTTGAACTTCCAATAATGTGATTTATTATGTAGCAGAGTATTGTTTACTTAACATGAGTAGAAGTGGCGGTTTGCTAAAAACTGAAAAATGCAAATACCTTGGTTAATATTCAAGATAGAGAATAAACGTATATGACAATATTTATATTAAATTTAATTTGCAATAAGATTGGTTATATTTTTCGATCCGATGCATAATAACGGAGATATTTGGAATTTTCGAAAATCCCCCCCTTTAAACCCCCCCTCTCTCTGGTCCGATTTCAGCCATTAACGAACTTGATCTGTATTTTTACATGAAATGGTTAAATATCGAGTTTCGTAACGATTAAACAGAAATTGCAACCGCTAGAGTGGTAACAGACAAATATATATATATATATATATATATATATAGATATATATATATATATATATATATATATATATATACAGTATTGAACGGACCTCATTTTCGTCATCTACTAGGTAGGATCCATGGACATTTGAAGAAAAATTTCGAAAATTACGTCATGAGTACAACCTCAATAGCTGATTTCCCTCAAGGGAAATCTGCTAATACTGAAGCATTTCCAAGCCAAGCTCATTTAAAGACTAACCCATTGCCGAGTCTTGATACATCTCATCATCTTTTCCAACGTTTTACCTTCATCAAAAAGCTATGTTAAGCTGAAAGCTGGGAATAGAGCATTCCCTGATATATTTGGTTACTGGGATAAACAAACGACAAAACAAATCGAGGTTATTCATGGCTGAAAGCTAAACTAAAATATTTTATTCGTTAATATTTGAATAAAAACAAATGCATATACTACAAAATATTAAAAAAAATCACTTGTTTAATATTTTTAAGTATTTCATAATAATAGAGATAACTACCATTTTTCCTTTAAACTCTTATCTCTACCATGTTCGTTTTCGTCCATTAATGAAATTATTTTTATACAATCTCTCACTTATTTTTGATTGCAATGATCAGTAAAAATTAGAAACTCAAATTTACGTGCACGGGTCAATTCGTCCAAAATAAATTAAGTTGATTGCTTGTCCTTCATTATGGCGATCTACCTATCATAAAAGAATTAATTTTTTATTCCAGCCTCAGATGTGGAGCATTGATTAATAAATAAAATCTTCAATGTATGTCGTTTTTCATATTTTTATAAAAATTATTAAATATTTTATATTGTTTGCAATTATTATTATTATAGAGTCTAGCTTAAAGTATTGGTCTGAATGATAATAGATAAAATCCAGAGTTTGGTTTTCACGTATGCATGAGAACGTATTTCGTTAAAATACGTATTTCATTAAATAAAAGTCCCTGACCTGCGTAAACTAAGCAGATTTCCCATATTTTGAAACTACAAACTAATGATCTCATCCCACCGTATACTCTCTATTTCCAAAAAAAAAAAAAAATATAAAAATCCAATGAGTAGAATAAAATATGAATTGATGACGTCGTAACACTTGCCATTTGCATTTCTCTCAGATAATAAAGGTCTGGTGAAAATGATATTTGGGATATAAACTTGGAATAAAACGTTTCATGAATTATTTACTTATTTTAAAATTGCCACCACTAAAAGTGGGGGTTTACTAAAGGCTGAAAACTAAAACAAAATGCAAATATCTCCGTTAATATTAAAGATATTATTATTTATAACCCACTTTTTGCTACTATGGCTAATTGGGACAGGTAACCCACACCTTTCTAGCCAGGGTGGGACTAAGGATTTAATGAATTCGTCACTAAACAAATTCCTATTGCCCTGGCGGGAATCGAACTCGCCATAAAGATAGACAATAAATGTATATAACAATATTTATAGTATTTTTATTCGTAATAAAATTGGTTCTACACAATTTTTCGATCCGACGTTAAATAACGGTGATATTTTAAATTTTCGAAATTCCTCCTCTTAACTTCCCCATCCCTACTACTGATTAAACTTCAGGTTTTAGTTTTACATATCAAGTGTCGATCATACAAAAATTCCGACCACTAGATCGGTAACAGAAATATATATATATATATATATATATATATATATATATATATACTATTTTAAATGGATCTGATGTTCGTCATCTCCTAGGTAAGCCCGATCGACATTTGTGGATATTTTTCTAAAATTGCGCCATAAGTATAACCTCAATAGCTGATGCCCTTAAGGGAAATCAGCTAAAATCCTATTCCGGTAAAGAGTAAAGACCTATAGGTAAGCCATTCTTATTAGTTATAATTTAAACAAAAAATATTTATAGTATATTGCTAATTATTTATGGTGATATTTCCACTGTTTTTCCACCGCAATAACTAATTTTTTAGGCAAAAAAAAAATTCCATTGCAAAGTAATTCAGAATACTTTGGGGGAGTTGATAAGAAAATAAGGGGAAAATGATAGGGCAATAAGGTTGGGGAGTGTTGACCATTAGACGGAGTGCCAACAGAAATTTACATAATTTATGTCTGCGGGAAGCAATAGATGGAAGACATTTTTTACCGAGCCAAGAACTGCAGAGACAGTTTTATAAGGAGATTAATGTATCTCTTTAGCATTAGTTATTGGTTTGGGTGGGGGGTGTAATTATTAACACACTGTTATTGTTTTCGCAGCTTATCTCTGTTAAGTAAATATTATTTGTCAATTGCTTATTACTACGTAATAATAAATGGCAATGCCTATTATTGCATGTATTTGTTAAGTGACAGTGTGCCTTTGCTTATGCAGCTAAAGATGACGACATAGTGTCACTGAAAACGCCAAGCGATGAGTGCCAATTGAGGAGTTTGTGGCTAATGGTTATTACCTCAATGTAAATTGTGTTTCTTTTTGGATATATTGGGTTAATTTAATAAAATCTATTCTTTTGAAACTAATTTTATTTTATACTCAAACGTTTTCGTTTTTTTTAAAATTGAAATATTTATATTGAATGAAATAATTATTTAAAGAAAAACAAAGCTATAAATTTAGGAATTAATGTGGACTATGAATGGGCATGTTGTTTGGATGATCAGGGATGCCTAGAGACACAGCTCTTTGCCTATTGGCAGAAGGAAAAAACACTCAGACTCATATTTGTCCAGCCAACTTCCTTTTCTAGCCCCCCCCCCCTTTGCAAGCAATATTCTAGCAGCTCCCCCTTCTCAGACGGTCATGCAAATACCACTTGCAAATGCCGGATCAAATAGACTCGGCGCCGCCCTATATAATACCGGCTTCCCTCGTGGGTAATTCGAGCACATATTGGTACATACCACCCGATAAATATTGTATAAAGGAGATCCCTTGCGATTCTATTAAACTGGTCAACATTTTTCATGCCTCGGGGGCAGACTATTCTTTCGGAAAATGTTCTGGGTAGTATAATCACAAAATAAGGTCTCATGATTCCACAATCACAAGTATTTGAAGCCTTCTCCACTAAACACATAAAAAAAAGAGATATTATCCTTTAAGTTACTACGTTTGGAATTAATGAAATCGTGTACCTCAATAATTTGTTTCATTTGGTCTTATTTTAAATTTTGGAATTATAATCCCCGTTGTAAAATAGATGGCTCATAAAACGTATCTTTACAATTATTTTTTAACAATTTTTAAACATGGCGCAGTCAAGCAGTTACGAAATAAATTCAAGTTAATATCGTCGGATGAAAGACGTGAAAGAGGACGAAGGGGCCAGAATTGAGTATAGAACTAACTAGGCATTACAATAATTGGATTGAAGTCACTATATGTCGGAAAGAAGGTCACACAGGATTGAAGAGTGTGGCGATGAAAAGGTTCTAAGAACGAGTAGTCTGCAGATATAGAGATCCTTCAAAACTGCATTTTTGAACGGTAATGTGAAGCATAACGCAGATGTACTTGGATAGAAGGGAGAAAGTTTGCCGAATAGATACTATAAGAAGCTCCTCCAGATTCTCTATATCAAGAATCTCGAAATCGTCCATCAGGGGTCCATATTGTAATTATGTGAATGTATGTATATATATATATATATATATATATATATATATATATATATATATCTTTATATATATAATTCTACTGTACGTGTGTATGTCACTGAACTCCAAAACGGCTGGCCAATTTGAATTAATTTTTTTGTATGGGTTTGGGTGACGCCCTAGATGGTTTAGATTCACAAATCAGCCCGGCAGATGGAGCAGGAGCGGAAGTTGTAAGAGAGGCCTAAAATTAAAAATAGCCATATTTCGTTTCCTATTGGTTTCTCGGTAAATATGCACAAGACTAAAAGTTGTTTATTTTGTTATTTAGAGTAACTTTTGTTATATTCACTTTTGACGACAAAGTATAAACGAGATATAAACTAAAACATTAAGTGGGAGCCAACAATTTTATTGGGCACTAACGATTGAACCGAACTTAACAAAACTCTATATGCTTTATAAGCTATATACAATTTTTTTGGTTCGAATGAGAGTGGGGGTTATAAAGGAGGCCTCAATAAAAAATTCGCGATTTCACTTTCTATGTGTTTTTAGGCAAACGTGCACTTAACAAAAGTTGTTATTAAAAGTAGCTTTTGTTTCAAACATAATATTATTAAATTTAATCTCCTAATCGCTTGAAATATCAATCAGGACAACGTCTGCCGGGTCCATATATATATATATATATATATATATTCTTCTGTCCCATGATGGCTAACACTTCGTAAAATTGATCAAGAGGACTACAAATATATATATATATATATATATATATATATTATATATATATATTAGTATTCCTCTTGAGCAATTTTACGAAGTGTTAGCCATAATGGAACAGAAGAATAAATCGAAGAGCTTTCTTCAGTGCATAGATTAATTTCACCCTTCTACCATTCCAGCATCAGTTCAAAAATATTGTTGTTAATATTCCTTTCAGGTACAAGTAGGGAACGTCTAAACCCATAAAACGATAGCCTTCTGCCTCTCTTGTCTATCTAGACGATCTCATGTTCATCGTCTTATCTTAGTACTTACTGTGCTACAGCACTGACCACTGAAGCGCTGGTACTAATCATAATTATTAAATGGTGTGCATATGTGTTATCCTGTGTAAACATATTGTATATGCACCACCAGGGTAGTTTTATTCCGGGCGTTGATTGCCACTTTAAGGGCAGAGTCAAACAACAATGGTGATATTTGGCGTTCTTTCCCCTCCCCCTATAAACCTCAGGACTATTTGACTATTGGTCTTGACTTTACAGAATCTTATAAACTGAGATTATCTTATTCATTGGATTTTAGGATATGTGAAGAACGTCGATAGTCGATTTACATCCTGGATCTGATGAAAAAAATAGCGCAAAATAAACAAGAAAAAAACTAAGTGTTGCACAAAGCAAATCCTCTCCGAAGTGCATGTTTGTGTAAAAAGCCATTGGTCAGAGCGCTGTTGTTGAGCTGTGAAAGAGGGAAGCTGTTTTGTTGCGTGCTATCGGGAAAAGGGCCAACGCACGCACCATTTGTCTGTGTTCTGCCGTTCGGCAGGGCCGGCCTTTATAGAAATACCTCTCTCACAGTCAATTTCCCCAGGGATCATCCTCTAGAGCCCTTCCTCTCTCTGCCCTCTAGAATACAAATGTGAGGCTCAAGGGTCACCGCATAGTTCAGCTCCTTATAATATCTTTCCTATAATGGCCCTCCGCCATACTTTAAAACGCATGAAATGTTAAATAAGCCTCAGCGAATTTGCTACGTTCTGGAGTGAAATGTCACCTAAGGTAATATACACCCTGAAGAGATTTTTACTTCTCCTTTCGAAGTAAAGTAAACCTTGTAATCACGAAAATTTTTGGTTTTCACATTTCAATGTAATTATCCGTTTTGACCTGCTCTGAATCAATTTTGACTGGTTTTCGCAAGTCTACCGTATGTATTATTTAATAAAACTTAAAAATACAATTAGAAAAAGTCCATCGGGCTGCGTTAGCTAAGGAGATTTCCCTCGTGAAGTTTAGTAATAGCTAAATCTACATACTGCTAACACAACACCACCCTGAATATTAAGTGAATAAATACAAATGGAAATAAGAAATGTTTCAGTCAATAACCTGCCGGCAGGAAGCGTTGAAATGTAAACAAACAGATCTGCCAGCCTCACACCGGAAAGAAAAACAACTACTGAAATATATCAGAATATAACATATTAATTTTATTGAGAATTATTTACTATATAAAGTACTGTAATTCATATTGAGTCAGAATAATTGATACCTCAATCAATCGAATTTTAGTAATCCAAGACGGGTGGGGGGGAGGCCACCAGGACATATTTGCATGTATCTCGTATAATAAAGGTCTCTTGAATACAATATTTGATATTTAAGCTTTAAATAATGTGATTTATTATATAATAGAGTATTGTTTATGTTACACGAGTCGAAGTGGTTTGTTGAATGCTAAAAACAGAAAAATGCAAATATCTCGGTTAATATTTAAGATGGAGAATACATGTACATAACACCAATTATAGTACATTTAATTTGCAATAAGATTGGTTCTATACAATGTTTCGATCGGACGTATACTAAGGGAGAGATTTCGAATTTTCGAACATTCTCCCTTCTAAACCCCTCCCCCTTGTCCGATTTCAACCGCTAACGAACTTGATCTTTCATTTTACATAAAACTACTAAATATCGAGTTTCGTAACGATTAAACAACAATTGCGACCGCTAGAGCGGTAACAGACAAATATATATATATATATATATATATATATATATATATATATATATATATATACACAGTATTGAACGGATCTCATTTTCGTCATCTCCTAGGTAGGATCGATGGGCATTTCATGACAAATTTTGAAAATCGCGTCATGAGTACAACCTCAACAGCTGATTTCCCTTAAGGGAAATTTGCTAAATCGTTCGTACTAGAGCACAACGGTGTTAAAGATCGAGAGATAGTCGAGAACTAATTAGCCCCACGGGAACGCGGTAGTAGTAAAGCCCAACGGATTAAAACAAAGAGCATAAAGAATTAAAAACTCAATACTTTTATTTTTTTTTTCCTTGGCCCCCCTCTCTCCCCCACTCTCACTTACTCTCTCTCTCTCTCACTCTCTCTCTCTCTCTCTCACACACTCTCACTCTCTCCCACTCTCTTTCTCTCTCACTGTCAAATGCACATACCCAACGTCGAATTTTGAACCAGCAGTGATCAAAGTGCAGTGATCAAAAGTATGAAATAGGATTAATTCTTTAGAACAGCAAAGCTTTGCAGCCACAAATATAAATTGTTCTTTTCTCAATGCTCTTGTTTAGCCAAAGTTCTTGGGTTCGATCCCAGGCTTGGGCCATAGGAATTTATGTAATCCCGGTCATTAAATAAAATGAATAAGCTTACTCCTGCTGGAGAAGCTAGTTAGCTGCAGATAACCCTACCAGATATGCTGTATTCCCTAAAAGCTCATTCATAGGCTTCTACTCTTACGATTTTCACTTATATCAACTGTACGAATAAACCGGTTAAATTTAAGTCCTGCTTTTGAAGACTTCATATTACGAGAGAAATAGAGAATAGAGTGTGAGGTGGCTGACGTAATCAAGGAGGCTTTGAAATGACGGAAAATCTGCTTAGTTTAAGCAGCTCTAACGTGATGGACTTTTGTTCAGTCCCTTGTCTTCTAGGCCTTACCACAGAGTCGTGAAGGTGGATAACCATGGTGATTGTTCTATCAGTTTGTAAAATGTTCTCGATGTGAGAATTGCCACTGAGATACTGACGTTCTTGATGTCAAGACCAGCTAAGATTGTCTTGTCTAGAAGATTGACTTGTCATTTTTTTTACTTCTTTCAAAGAAGTAAAGGAAGTATTATTCGCGAAGAATTTCAAATTTCTATGAAATTATCCGTTTTGACCCCCGTAAATCCATGTTGAGTAGTTTCTAAGTGAAGTCTGAAAATACCTCGCATAACTAAAAACTACGAGGCTTAGAATGTTGAAATTTCATATTTAGGACTATGTTAACACCTAGTTTCGTACCTTAGCTTTAAGGGGAGTTAAACACTCTACACCAGGGGTGAGCAACCTTTTTAATCGAACGGCCAATTTAAATTTTAATTTTTTTTGGCGGGCTGCACATAAAGTAACACTTATTAATACTTTACAAAACCGCAAAGGGTTTCATTTTTTTGCCAGTATTCGACTGACAATAAAAATAGTCTTAACTGCTGTATTTGATATATTAACTTGATTTTTAAAAATAATCCGTTGTTTTCCCATGTTTTTCTCCATTTGATTAATCTTATCTATCCGTAGTTGTCCGGTTAAGTTTTTATATTGTTGTTCATGTTTTGTATCCTAATGCCTTTGTATGTTATATTATTTTAATGTCGACACAGTCTCTGAGCATATTAAGCATACAGCTTTATCTTTGAGGGAAGTGAAAAAATAATCAAACTTCCGCATTTCTTGGAAATGCCTATTCTCATCCGCAACCTTCTGTTTTTCATTGCTTTTCCGGCATGCAATTATGGATTAAAAATTTGAAAGTTAAAAAAACTAAAAAAAACTCTAATATTACCTTTTTGACATTAATATTGCATTCACGTCTTTCAAGAAACACAAGAATTTATAATATTGCTAGTTAACAGCTTACCAGATTGATTGAGTGACAGAAGCAAACACAAACGAGCACAGACGTATTGAATGTTTGAACAAGTCGCCGACAAGTGAGTAACTCGTCACAAAAAATTGTTTCGGTTTAATTTGTACAACCATTTAATTATAATTAATTATTTACAATATATTGATGGGAGAAAGTCGATACAATAAATTCAATTTTAGAAATGCTTGGCGGGCCGCATAAATATGTTGAAAGGGGCGCAAGCAGCCCGCGTGCCGCGTGTTACTCATCCCTGCTCTTCACTTCTCTTAGAGCTTAGGTATGTACCTCCATTTCTGCTAAAGTTCACGTCCTATTTACATAAGATTCTGACTACAGCAGAAATAGAGTATGTGGGACGAATATAATAGGAATCCGCATGACGGAGTTTTACTCTTGCCCTATACTTTCATTACACTTTTATCTATTAATGCATATTTTGCATTGCACTAAAAGAGGCAATACCACCTCATCCAATCTAAAACAATTTGTTTGTTGGATTAAGTGTAATCCTCCCATGTTGGATTATTTAAAGATAGCGTGTTGAATGTAGAGAGACTAATGGGGTTTTGATAAGATCAGTTAATTTGATATTATCGTCCCATTCATTATTTGAGTATTATCCAGAAATTGCTACCTCCAGCGTAAGCATTAATCAACCTTATCATTTCAGATTTATTTATTAATGATCAATAGTTACATTTGACATTCAGTATTTATTATTAGTGACCTGTCACCTGTAGGTTTTGTTATTCTTTTCATACCATTTTGCGTTTATTTATTTTCATTCTTTCTATTCATACCCATTGATTTATTTTCAGAGATCGCTCTAATAATTTAGAAGTTAACGGCCTAAAACCAAACCCTAATGATAATTCTCCATTCTAACTTACAATTTTAAAATTGTGATCTATGACTGCCATGTTTTGATAATAATATTTTATTAAACTTAACAGACTTTTTTTTAAAACATTATAAAGTGAATATCTTTATAAACCGTGTGTCAATGCAGATGAGAAGTTACGGATTCACTGTGTAGACCAGTGTTATATGATATATATATATATATATATATATATATATATATATGTATATATATATTTATTTATTTATTTCCTTCCTGAAGTAACCCTACAGGAAGGGAGTTTATTAGCCACACGTCCCGTACATAATTAGTACATAACGTGTCCTTGATACATTTTTTTTTTTTTTTAAACTATAATAACATAAAATATTTGTACAATAAAATTATTTACAACAAAGAAAAAGAAAAAAAAAAAGAAAAGAAAAACAACAATAAATTTTGAATTCAATGCTGAATAATGAATTAATTAACTGTATTTCATTTCAAATAATACAGGAAGTCATACATTTCTTCAGCAAACTGTTTTGGTGGTTTATTATGTTTATAAAATAATAGTTTTTCCTCAACAGGCCAATTTTTTTTTTTCGGCATTTTAGTTGGGTTTTAAAGTTTTCTCTTTGGTCTGTTAGTAGTCTGCAATCATAGAGCAAGTGTCTGTCTGTTCAGTAGTAAAGTCGCAGTAACAGTTTGGTTGATCTGTTAGGGCAAAACGATTAAAATAAGAATTTGTTGTTCCGTGTTCAGTTAATAATTGTGTCAAGTAAAAGTCAGTTGATATTAATTTTTGTCCTAAGTACTCTATAATGTCTGGAATAAATATTTTTAAATGTTGTCCTTTCATAGTCGTATTCCATTTCTGGATATATATATATATATATATATATATATATATATATATATATATATATATATATATATATATATATACAAGATATATAGACTTAGCGGTTAGACTCTGTTGCCCTCAGCCACTCAGCTCATGTAATTTAATATCTACATTAATATACAATTAGCTAGCATTCTTTCTGTCAAGCTATCATAAATAGGAGGAAACAGGTATAGCTGACCATTTGACCCCCCACCCCAAACCGCCCCTTCGTGTTTTATATGAGAGAAAGAGAGACAGAATGAGAGATAGATAGATAGAGATAGATAGATAGATAGAGATATATAGATAGATAGATCTATCTAGAAAACCACTATAACACTGTATTCCCCGACGACATAACACGGTGGCCCGGCGATATTTATCAGAAGTATCTTTAAGTTTTTTTTGGATTCTGTTATTTTTTACAAGGAAGCCTGTTGTGATTAACAAACAATTGATTATGCCTGGCACTTATACTTCTATGATATCTAAAGTTATATCATTCTACTCACGCCGTAACACCCATGCACCCACCCACACGCACACACACTCACTCCCACACAAACACATACACACACAACCTACACTCACTCAAGTGTTGGGTTAATCAAAACGATTAAGCAAAATGTCGAAAATTCAAGCATATGAGTTTTACTCGTTCGGAGGTTTACTTCTCCTTTCAAATGTTCACCATCCGTCAAGTCCAAGGTTTTATATGACAATAAAGTTATGTAAGAGTCCATATTAGGCCGATATCAAAGCGGGTTTTCTTGGAGAAACTAACAGTCAAATTCCGCCAAAATATTTAGGAAGAAACTTTTTGAAGTATCTTTATTTAATATTTAGATTTTTCGTTTGTTCCACATTGCAACTCAAGGCGTAAAGATTATTTTTGAAAATGCATCCATTAAATCCGTATAGTATTAAATTTTACTTAAAATCATATATATCCAGTAATTGTCTTTAGAAATGACTCTACGCCATGTATATCTGAGTGTGCGTGCGTGTATGTGAGTGAGTGAGTGAGAGTGTATGTTATGGGAGGTGGGGGTTGGTAATTTTGGCGGCCACTCTCCCCCTCTTCATATCCCATTAGGATTATGATGGAATCCGAGCCAAATTGAGCGTCAGAGATTGTTCTGCTCGATTTATTAAATCAAAATCGATTGCATGAGGGGTGAGCTATAAATTTAGTTGAAATGTTGCAAGACAAAATGAAATTGTGTATTGTGTAATTTTCTTAGTAACAAATTCCTTTTTTTATATTTTCAGACCATCTATAATGTGTTGTTTGTGCATGATCTTAAATATATGGCTCAATCTTGTTCTCTTGAACGAATTAACCGCCATAGAATGATGAAATTCAAGCTGTTTCTGGGTATTTGAGAAGGCGACAAAGAAACGAAGCTGAAACATGATATTTATTAAAGTGCTATTATGGAAAATTGGTACTTGATATTCAGATTGCTACAGATTTCTCTGGGGTTTTCATGTGAGATTATGACCAACGTCTTAACTCACATATTAGTAAAAATGAAAATGGTACAAAGAAATATACACTTCTTGCAAATGATACTCTAACTAAACTATAATACAAATAAATTAATAACGGAGAACTCCTTTATTAATTGCTCATTTTCGAAGTAACTTTGAAATCAGTAGAAACAGCCAGCCAGTGAGCAAGAATGAGGGGAGTGTAATTACTAAGTCCGAATTACAAGGTTCAGCCCACTTATAGCCTTAACTCAGACTTCGATCTGGAGTTCTCAAGTGATGTAGAGGAATCACAGGGGAATTATCTACTATTCTGAATTAGACTTATAATTGTGGCGAGTTTAAATCACGAGAGAGGTTAGTTCCTTAATTACGGAAGTTATAAATTGTTCATTCATTATATTATTTATATTTATTTACTCTAATAGTAATCGAATTTTGCGACTGGGGTGATTGAGCGACGTTTCAGTTAAATTCGTATCATTTGTTTATCATATTTAGGTAATATGCTCATTTTTGCAAATATTTTCAGGATTGTCCTACATTATAATTTTTCGAAAATGTTATGTTTCAGGTAGAGTAATAAGCGTTCTCTATACTGGCTACGATCATGTAGTAATTCAGTCAAAGTGTATGGTAGGACTATGTGAGTCCTTAGATAGCAGTCAGTTAGTATACGTTTTATATAGTCTACAGTTACAGTGTTGGCAGTAGGGTTCGTCTTCCCCTATAAGAATGTGTGAGTGAGTCGTCAATGGCCAATTATTAACCTCGTTAATACTACTTCTTCTCTTCTAAATATCCTTTTTGAGACATTAAATTTATATGGCATTGTATGAAAGAGTGTTAATAAGCAGATTTCCCTTAAAAGGAATTAGCGTTTAAGGTTGTATTCATGTCTTGATTTTCGTAAAATGCTTTCAAATATCAATAAATCCTATCCAGGAGGAGGCGAATACGATGTCCATTCTAATATATATGTTTTAACGGTCTAGAGCTCTCAAATATTTTTTATATTTACCAAACAGGATATTTTAACGTTTTGTCGAAAACTACAGATAAAGTTCCGTAATGACTGAAATCAGGATAGAGGCAGGGAAGGGGAGGAGTCTAGAGAAGGACCAAATCGAAAATATATCCGTTATTATGAGTGTTATCGAAAAATTATATATAACCAATCATATAGCAATTATAAATTTTTACAGATTTCGTAAAATTGATTCTAAATCAGGTGTGGTCTTGTTGCTAGGCCAAGATATTTTTATTTATTAGTTGTCACTCTACAATAAACCCACACTCCTTCTCATTTAACACTTAACAATTTTTAATATCCATTGGTTTAAAACTTAGAATGTTAGGGCATTTGGAAATTTATATTATGGCATAGAGTAAATATCTAGATAGTCAATTATGAAACAAATTCTCAACTAAATTGTTTCAGAACATTTATTATTATTATTATTATTTATTAACGTCCGCTTTATTCTGCTATGGCTAATTAGGACGCGTTATCTACAGGTTACCTCTATCCTTTTTTAGCCAGGGTGGAACTACGGATTTTATTTAATGAGTTCGTGACTAAATAAATTCCTATTGCCCAGGCGAACCGAACTCTCCACTCTAGATTTACCATGTGAAATTAAGGCTAACGCTTTAAATCATCAGAAAATTTATATTTTTCATTGAGTTGGGTATTAAAATGTGTATAATATACATATTTGACTTGCTTTAAGTTTCTTGGATTGTACTATTATTTAATTGATTGTGTCGATTTCGTGCAGTATTATATACAGTACATCAGGCAAACGGTTGACCGCATTTCCACAGAATGTCTGTAAGCGTGAACCATAATATACACTCAGGATGGTAGGTTTTATCCTGAATGTATGATATCTGGAAGAGGGTAGAGTTAGGAAGAGGGAGGTATTTATTTTCGCCTCTTGAAATATTCATGTCCATAATACAGTCGATAGATTTCTTCTTCCCACGTTCAACATTAATGTAATGTGGATTCAATTTCCCCACAAATCTGTGTGCTATCTTTCATCGTCGGGCGCTCCTATATTTTCCTTGCATTTAGCCTTCAGAAAAGGAGTGGTGGAAGTGCTCTTCCAGAAAAGAGAGTATTTACAAATTGTTTCGGAGAAAGGTTCCAAGTGATTGAACAGAAGAGCATTGAAGAATAAAAAGAAATGATATCTTGATCAATCCATCACCTCTGTAAAAAATACCGTCGACAAATATTAATCATGAATAGCATTCATCATTATTAAGTACCATTACTACGGTAGCTTTTCTTGGAAAATATTAAGACTGAATAAATGGTGTGAATTTTATTCATTGAAAGGCTATAATAACTCCTTTCTATTTAAATTTCTTGTATGCTTATTTACTTTTATTAAGTTTTAAAGCGTTCTGGAAAGATGGAAAATCGAGGTACTATTGCCGAGTCCTTCGTACTAAACATTAAGCGGTTAGTATTCAATACCAATTCGGTGTTTTAAACATTATGAGCAAAACCACTCCCTACTCAATCCCTCTTCATTATTTAAAGTAATGATGACCAAGTAAATTTGTTCACCCCTATGTTTACCATCAGCACCTATATATATATATATATATATATATATATATATATATATATATATATATATTTACATAATATCCATTTAGTGTATTGTAAGAAATGAACTATTAAGCACCTTCTCAATCTCAATATACATTTTGAAATGAGATCATTAAATTGAGCGACGTATCAATTATGATGTTGATATATTCGAAAGGAATGTACATTGTAAATAATATCTTTCACTCCCAATATGACCAACATATTATTATTGTGAAACCATTGCAGAAAACCCTTGAGGTAGAAAATAAAATAGACTAAACAGGCGACGATGTTTGGATGATCTGGAATATCAAGACAATAGTCAGGAACAATATAGATTTAACTTTGGTGCAGAGGTCCAGTTTCTTCAAGGATTATAGCGCCCAGTCAAGAGTGTTTGATTGAAATCAATTTGAGTAAATCCCTTCTTTGGAGTAGAGTTTTTGCCTGTTTGGAAAATCGGTCTCTGGTTTCCCTAATCTGTGGTTTAAATAATACTTCTTTCACCTTTGTCTTTAATTAAATTTTAAAGAAAACTGATTTAATTTATTTTAAGTTATACTGAATATAATTAAACCTACAAATAATTAGGGCTTATAAATTAAATAAGGTAAATTAATTAACTCTTAAAATTCAAGCATAGTCCATACAAGAACCCGTAAAACTTTTAATTACTTTTATAACACTCTTGACTCCACCTCTTTGCTAATTTCTTAATATCACCTTTGATGTAATAATTCTGGGGATCCTCTCTGATATCTCGATTTATTTCATTTCATTCATTTTGGAAAGCATAAATTTCCATTTCACTGAGAAAATTTCAAGAAAACTCCTTATTAATGTTACTGGACAAAATAGTTCTTGCTGAAAGACGAAATATAATGGCCATGAATGGCTGAACGTTATCAGTGTGGTTTCATCGTAATAGATATTCTCTAATGTTTGGAGATTTAAGGCTTAGTAAATGATAATGAAAGGAATAGACTACGTCTTCTATGCACTTTTATGAACTTAAGTGCATTCGGCTACAATATTATCATCATCTCTTTGTCTTATTACAAAAACTATGCGAGCAAGAAAATGCTGATCAGTAGTCAAGCGTCTAAAATAAATTACAAATAAAAGTTAGGCTAATAATTAGAGTCTAAAGATAAAATGTTTTTTCCAGTCTAGGTAAGTTTTTGAATTTTTAATTCTTACGTTAATTTTTTTTTAAAATACACCTAGTAATTTATTTAAGAAATTTAAATGTTTACAGTGCAGTTAAGACAAGGAGAAGGAGGTAACATATAAATTCCAAGAGCTTGAAAGCAGGAAATTCTAAAATTGAAAAAAGTGGGAATCAGTCTAGTAAATACTCTATACTCTAGATGTCCTATTAATCCACATCATAGTTGGAAGACCTCCAAACACTCTATCGACCTTGGGCTATTTGTTATTACGGATTCCCAACTACATAAACAACATTCTGTAATGAAGATCTCCGGAAATCATGATGATAGAATCCCTAGCAAAACATTAAAAATCAAGACGCCACTTATTTAACTACCACCATCTAGCAGGTAAATTCTTTCAATGCAAATATCCAAAGATACAATCATCTGGCTACAATGTAAATTTTGTATTTATACGTTTTCGGTCTTGAGTAAACTCCCATTCCCATCTATCGGATATTCACATTAAGCTGTTAGGTCACTTCAGTCTTCTTTACATAAGGCACTTAAGGAAAATAGGAATTGCAATATGCAGATAACGTCCTTTGGACGGTATAACTCACTGTGACATTGTCAAGTGGCATTCCTGTATTTAAGAAATCTGCTAAATTTACCGCAAGAGTATATGCATGGCGTTCATTTAACAGATTTCTCTTAAGTGAAATCTGCTATGGAGGTCATACTCATGACGTAGTTCTGACATATTTCTTGTAATGTTCAATGATCCTGCACAGAGGCTATGAGAGAAAAATGAGGTTTGTTCTAAACTAAATGCATGTATATAAAATTGTAATTTCTAGGGGCGGGCAGGAGAGGGGGTTATAAAGGAGGCCTGAAATTAAAAATAGTGATATTTCGTTTCTTAATGGGGTTTCGGCAAATATGCACACATCAAAAGTTTTTGCTCAACAATTATTTTCAATATGAACTACCAGGTGCCTCACCTGGAAAAATTAATTCAAATGTATGTTAATATTTTGTCCTTAATAATTCAAATCTATGCATAATGCACAGGGAACGGGAAATATGGCAATATAAATATGGGACAGTGAAGTCTTACATAAAATATTAATTTTATTATTAACAAATCCACAGAAACGACGGGTATTAATAACCCTAAGCACTGGGACGGGAAAATATCAAAATATTGTCCAAAATAAAGCCTTGGCAAAAAAATACCATCACCATTCAGCCATTCGGGAAATGAATTCCCGAGCGAAGCCGGGTATCTGAGCTAGTGGATATATATATATATATATATATATATATATATATATATGAGTATATACACTCATACGTATACTAGCTAAGATACCCGGCGCCTCTCTAGAAATTATTTAAGGCTGAATGATGATGGTATTTTTTTTTTTTGCAAGGCTTCATGTTTACATCTAGACTTACCGTCTGGGCTTATAGTTTTCTATTAAGGGTCAGGTAAGGTCTTATAGAATAGAAATTTTAGTTTTGAAAATTAAATGAAAGAGAGTTCCTAATCAATCCCTCTCCACTGTTTCGACACATCTTGAATAATCCAAATCATATCCATGGATAGCATTTATTATAATTAAATATCACCTATAATGTACATATATATATATATATATATATATATATATATATATATATGATAGTTCAAAGTTATTTTAATAATGTTAACATATTGGAGGAAATAAGATAATATATACAAGAATTAAAGATATATATATATATATATATATATATATATATATATATATATATATATATATATATATATATATAAACTAATCCATGGCGGAAGGTCAACAAAAAAAAAGATTATTCAAATCATTTTTATTTTTCAACTAGTTTCGCGTCCATACGACGCCTCATCAGTAGAAATTCTATTACACAAAGCATCTAAACTACCTGTTACGTCTTTTTGTATGACCTTCCACTTGCCGTACCAGTCGGAGAATACAACAAATAATCTGTTAGAGCTCTAGCAGTCATAAGTTATTTGTATTTTTTTTATTTTCAGCCTTCACTTAAAATAAAATAAAACTTATCAGTCAAATAAGGATTTCCTCTAGCGAGTATTTAAAATTATCCTATAGAAACATGACTCAAATTATAAAAACTGGAGAGGTACGTAAATGGTGCCAAAAATATATTTACCTACATTTGAATCATTTACTGTTGTATTGCCCCGCTTTTACATCACACAGAGTAAAATTCTTTGACAAATATGTAGTGCCTCAAAGAGAATACCTATCATTGGTAAACATTCTGGATTACAACAATGAAAGTAAAGTTAATGATATTTTTTGTTTCTTATCAAAAGTTTGTAAAAAGTTAACAATATAAAAGAAAAAATTTTATTATTTTTATGGGGGTGCTTATTTAATAATAATCGGCACATTATTTATTATAAGCAGTTATACTTATTATTAGAAGAGTTATACTTATCTTAGAGAATAGTTATGTTAATCTGATATGTTAGAAAACTGATCTTTATTTAGACATTAAAAAAGAATGAATTAATCTACATTTACATTAAATTATGACCTATTGAATTCAGTATTATAATTATTTAGATTAATATTAATATTGTATTACGTGCCAATGTATATGGTGTTCAGTTGTAATTCTAGGAATTATTATTATTTTATTTACACATACTTTAAGAAGTTATAATATATTAATAACCATACTAACACTAATTGGCCAGACTCTTGGCAACATGTTGTAAACATAACCCACTAAAATATCTATCTATCAGCCTTCACTTATCCTAAACTCCTTCTTTGAAGTGGTTTTCACTTATCTGCAAATGTATCACCACTCACCTCATGTCTAAATTAAATTTGAATTTGTGGTTAAATAGACTTGTTATGGCATCCATAATTCGAGGTGTCTCGTTAACTGGTGATTTCGTAGGCCCAGGTCCTTCAAGGATTGTTGCGCCTAGTATGTACTGACGCCGCGTGGTCCTAAGGAGTCCTTATTTCGGTTTATTACTATGCATGCCGGCTCTTTTATGATGAGCCTGGCGATAGGCCTCTCCTAAGCCTCTACGTGCGCAGCTTTTCATATTGCAGATTGACGCAATTCTAGTGACAGTGAACCCATCTCTAGAATCTATAATAATTCATTGCTACACTCCCAGGTGTAACTGGGAAATTTAATATTTTATAAGCATGGATGACTACGAACTAATATTCAGATACACTAAATCGATTGTGTTCTTGGAGAACAAACATTTTTTTAGAGCAATTAATTAACATATTTTAAAAAGTCCGTCCCACAGTGGCTGCGTAAACTGAGAAGAATTCTCATGTGCTGGATGTCACGTTACTGTCCTCATTCTCTTATTCTAAAATCCGTTGAGTAGTTGTGGAGGCTGTAACCTGTTGTAAGGTTGTAATCTAGAATATTTGAGTTAGGAAAAAAATTGCACAACAATTGAAGAACAAAAATAGTTCAACTAGATTGGTTCTACAACATTTTTCGATAATCTACTCATAATAACTGAGATATCTGAATTTTCGATTTCCCCTTCCTCGTCCGATTTCAACCATTAACCATTAGGACCTTTAGTGTTGAATAAACAATTAAAAATCGCGTATGGTATAGATCAAATCAATAGTCGAGTTAAGAACGTAAATCATAAATAATAACATCATCAAACTTCGTATTTGAATGTATCTCACACAGTAAAAGTCCGTCACGCAGGGGCTGCGTAAACTAAGCAGATTTCCCTCGTGAAGGTTTATAATAGATAAATATACATACAGGTAACTCTACCGTGAATGCTCAGTGAATGTACAATACAATGAATTGTAAACAAACAGGCAAGCCAACCTCGTAGTGCTGCATAGATAGACCGGAAAGACAAACAATTAATGAAATATATTTGAATATATCATATTAATTTTATTGAAAACAATTTACTATAGCTAGTGGTGTAATTTGTAATGAATCAGAATCAGTTTTATCTCAATCACTCAAATTTTAGTAATCCAAAACAAAAGAAGGGGGGGGGGTCAACAGAACGTTTTTGCATATATCTCACAAAGTAAAAGTTCAATGAAAAAAATATTTGGTATTTGGGCTTCAATTAATATCTTTTATTATATAACAGAGAATTATTTATGTAACACAAGTAGAAGTGGGGGTTTACCAAAGGCTGAAAACTGAAAAATGTAAATATCTCGGTTAATATACAAGATAGAGAATAAATGTATATAACATCATTTATAGTGTATTTAATTTTCAATAAGATTGATTCTATCCACTTTTTCAATCCGACTTATAGCAACGGAGATATTTCGAATTTTCAAAATACTCCCCCTCTAAACCCCCCCTCCTTCTGGTTCGATTTCAGCCGTTAAGGAACTTAATCTTTCTTTTTACATAAAACGACTAAATACCGAGTTTGGTAACAATTACACAAAAATTGCGACCGCTAGAGCGGTAACAGACAAATATATAGATAGATACGATAGATAGATTGATATATATATATATATATATATATATATATATATATATATATATATATATATATACATATATACAGTTTTGAACGGACCTCATTTTCGTCATCTCCTAGGTAGGATCGATGGACATTTGAAGAAAAAAATCGAAAATTCCGTCATGAGTACAACCTTAATAGCTGATTTCCCTTAGGGGAAATCTGCTAAAAGTTCAATGAAAACAATATTTTTTATTTAAGCTTGCAATAAAATTTCAATAACATAGCAGCTTATTGTTAATGTAACATGAGCAGGAGTGGGTGATTACAGAAGGCCAAAAAGTAAAATATGCACACATCTTCTATAATAATTAAGATAGAGAAAAAATGTATATAACTCTATTCATAGGACATTTTTGAATTTTCGAAATTCCCCTATTTAAACCCACCCCTTTTCACCAGTTGGATTTCAGCCATTATCTTGATCATTAGTTTTACTTAAAAAGATAAATATCGAGTTTGGTAACGATAAAGCAAAAGTGCGACCGCTAGAGCGTAAACAAACGAATGTGTGTATATATATATATATATATATATATAAGGACATTTGATAAGCATCTTCTAAAATCTCATGTTAAGAATAACCTCAATAGCTAGCAGATTTCTCTTAAGGAAAATATGTTAAATGCGATAATATTTCAGGTCAACTTGAGCCTGAGAACAGTAGTGTTCATAAATTTTACTGACAACGATATAACTGCGAAAATGAGGAATGTCGTTTTCTATAACCTTTCACATTTAAAGCTAAGCACTCCCTCTTTGCTATTTGCTGGAATCGTGCCATGATTCAGCAATAATTCAGAATAGAGGGAGTCATTACTGCCACGTTAACATAAACCTCCGCTTCAACATTTCATTTTATGGCGTAGTAAATACAGCCAAAGGAGAAGTAATTTAGTTTGAAGTCGTCTCCTAACAATTATGAATATGAAAATGATTTGGGGTTTTTCGTAGAAAATGATTTAAACATTTAGCACTACATATATTTGAAGATGATCTTTGTCTAAGTTCTTACTGACTTGGACACTATATTAAATTTGTGGTCTGCTTAGTGAAGCTCACCAACCCCTGTCCTATAACAGAAGAAACTACAGAAGAACCTGTCTTATGCTACAGAAGAATCATTTCTACAAATTCAATTCTGGTCACGAGGTTCCGGATTGTCTTAAGAAATGCAAATATCTCTGTTAATATTCTAGGGAGAGAAAATATTTATGAGCCATTAAATTAGTAATACAATTAGTTGTAAACAATTTTTCGATGTGGATAATGGGTATTTTAGAGAAATAGGTGCCACCCGGTCATTAGATTTCAGGAATCAACGAACTTGAGTATTAGTTTTACACGAAACGCTTATGTGTCGAGTTTGGTTACGTTCAAACAATATTTGCTACCGCTAGAACGGTAACAGATAAATAAATAAATATATATATATATATATATATATATATATATATATATATATATATATATATATATATATATATATATACGACGATAGTATATATAACAAAAGTTACTCTAAATATCAAAACATACCAAGTTTCATAATTCGGTTCAGCCGTTTATGCGTGAAAAGGTAACAAACAAACAAACAGACCCCAAAGAAACAAAATGCAGTTATGGTGTCTATGACATGTGAAACGAAAAGTTATCGTGAAATTTCGAGAAAGAAATCATTGTACAGACAGAGGTTACAATTTTATATATATATATATATATATATATATATATATATATATATATATATATATAGATAAATATATTCGACATCAATTAAGATTTTATATTCTTCACTCGAAAATATTTGTTTGATATATACCTTCTACTTCTACTAATCGGCTTTTTATTTATAAATATATAATATATGGTCATCCCAGCAGGTGTGAAATCTGCTTAGTTTCTACAGGCTCTGTGTGATGGATTTTATTTTTAATTTTGATGTAATTAATCAATTATTTTAGTCGTTCCTAATACTCATAATATTAAATGTGATTTGCCTTGTTTAAACTTTTCAAAGAGCTTTAACAGAATAATTTATTTGGCTTGTTCGCCTTTAGAGGATTACCTTTAGTGAATAAATTTAAGGAATTTATGAATTAACTATTTTTTTCAAATATAAAACTGAGGCAAATAATTACCATAGAAAAATGTAGCCAGTTAAAGCACCTAAAGTAGTATTACGCCTGCCTTGCCACAAACGGATGAGAATGACTAGAATCACTTTTTAAATTTTATATTTAACAATCTACAAGCTATTGTAAACCGCTTAAATTAAAATAGTATAAACGAATCGGAAGTAACCAGGCGCCTGATTGCATTATTGCGTCCAAATAGGGTGACTGAAATCAGTAGCGATTTTGTAATTTTGAAGATGAATTTTTCAGACATGATCATTATATATGTAGATCTAGAATTTACATTGTATGGACACTATTCTTTTATTTAAACTAACTGGTAACATTAAAATGGATTCTCCTTGACTCCCTGCCTTATTTGAGTTTTTGACTTTTGCAATTAGTTTGTCAACTTCAAGGGTTGATTGACACGTGTTCTTTTGTTACTTCATGTTTATCATAAATATTAACTCCAAAAGCTACTGACAAAGCTCCTGTGTATTTATAGCAAAATGTCCAAGTGCAGTTAATTTATTTGTATAAAAACGTCGACAAAAATTGCCCCTTTGAACGTTTTTTAGGACTTTGGCAGAATCTCAGATCCTTCAAAGACAGAGTGGCAAGCAGTAAATAAATCATTAAATATGTTTGTACACAATTAGAAATTGATGTCCCACTTAAATCCGTTGCCAAAATCCCAGGATGGAGCCACTACGGGGCTCTTATGTCAAGGATGTAAACACTACATACTAATTTTTGAAAGGGATGGCATCCCTTTGAATTGTCCTTTTGCCCCTCACTTTGAATCAATAAAGGGAAGGTCTCCCCTATTATGAGAGTGAGTGAAGACTGGAATAAAAAACGCCTCATCCTTTGCTGTCTAGAGGCTTTGTGCCTCGTGATGGGGGTGAGTCAGACAGCATGGTCGAGGGTCTTGTTAGTACATCCCGCATTTTCTTTCACTAATTATTCCAAGATATTATTCTCCCTAGAGCTCTCTTGCTTATTTTAATAATTCCCCCCTCCACTTAAACCAGATTTATTATATGAGCATATTTAAATAATGCTGATGTTATTATAGGTAAAGTTTTCCCATGAAAACGAAGTTCTGATTTTAAGGGAAATGTGCAAGGTAAGCCGTCGCCTTCTCATGGAGGCTATGCAAATTAAGAGCGTGAGGAGGAATGGAGATATTTTTACTCGGGTCTAGAATTCTTAGAAAGCCACCTCTCCGGAGCCTACAGCCTGCACAAGTTGAGGCGCTAGCTATTGTGAATATGCAGGCTACAACCTCTGGCCTTACCTCACTCAGCATTTATATAATTTAGCAGCATTTATAATAACTCAGAATATCTCGATTACAATGAGTCGGATAGAAACATTTTATAGTGACGAACAGGAGTGGAAGTTGTTAGGGAGGCAAGGAATGAAAAATCGTCATATTTCGTTTCTTATTGTTTTTTTGGCAAACCTGCACATGTCAAAAGACGTTTAATTTGATATTTAGAGTAACTTTTGTTATATACATCTTTATTGTAATTTATTAAGCAAGTAATTTGCATAGACGTTTTGTTATAGTCATCAATGCGTATCCATGTATGAATTTATTCAACTTAGTACTTCCATGGATTAATACACTTTCATTAAACTTAACAGCCATTATTAACAGGTTGAAACGAGTAATATAAAAATATTGTGTATTTTGTAGAATTAAGTATATAACAAATACTTTTATTATTAATACATCCCCAGCAAGCCGGACTCGGGTGTACCCAAATCCTAAGCATTGAGATGGGAAAATATGAAAATGCTGTACAAAGAAAACCCCCCAAAAAATACCATCAACATTCAGCCTCAAATGATTTCCCGGGCGAAGTACCTTAGCTAGTATTCTATAAATGTCGTTTTATACAGTTTTCCCCTCTCTTGAATATTAACCGAAATGTTTGCATTTTATAGTTTTCGTATTTCATTATACCCCCCCCCACAATAGTTATTGTAATTTAACAAAAAGCTAATATTTTCGTATTGCAGTAAAACCTTGTGATTTTCAAATTAATAGATTATCTCTGTAAACAACTCATTCTCAACTTGAACTTGCGGTTTTCTTCACATTTATTTCTAACTGAGGACAAAATACCGAAGACTGAAAAATGTCTCTATTTTTTTCGCAGATCCTGGGTTTGAGGTTTTCCTTAAGGTTATTGAGGTTATACTCATGACGTGATTTCTGAAAAATTTCCTTAAATGTGCATCGATCCTACCTAGGGGATGACGAAAATGAGTTCCGTTCAATAGGATATGTACATACGCTTATACTTATCAGTTATCGCTCTAGCAGTGCAACGTTTGTTTGATCATTAACAAACTCGATATATAAACGTTTTATGCAAAAATAAGGATCAAGTACGTTAATAGCGAACACCCGGGGCTGAAATCGAACCCTTGTGAAGAGGGGGGGGGGCCTTAGAGGGTGTTGGAATTAAAACTCGAAATATCCGAGTTACTACGAGTTGAAACGAAAACTTTTATATAATCAATGTTACTTGGATTTGTTTTGTAAGTACAAAATGCCAGGATCGGCGCTTTGCTGCGGCAATTGACCCATTCAATATGGCAATGTATAGAAGGAATTTTGTAAATAGTATTATAATATGAGCATTAAAAACGCGTTTGGAAACATTAAATACATGGATTTTGTCAACCATATGTAAATGTAGGTCACCGCTCCAAGTGGTGGCTCTAAGGTCAGTAAATAAAATGATTTGGTATTGTAAAATATCTTTTTCATACTACCGGGATCACATGTAGTGATAGAAATTTGAAATTTTGCACCCCCCCCCCTCCCCGCCACGTTTCTCTAGATCTTAACCAATTTCCCATTATTCACTTTTTTTTCCGAAGGCTGAGACTGTAAATTTGCCACGGTGAGAGTATTTTCTCATTAAATGTTTCTTTAGACAATTTTTGGTCAAATAACAATTAATAATCCATGGTTCTCATTTCTCAGTTAATTCATATGATCTTTATTTTTGTTTTTGACCGAGGGTTACTACATAAAAGGATGTTCATTGGACAATATACGATCTCACCTTATCCATGTATATTTCAACATTGATATGAGAAAGAAAAGTGGCATATACACATAATGAGATGATTAATGGAACAGTTGTCACGCGAGCTTGTCCTCGTTTATCTTGTCGATTATTCTTTTCTTATTTTAAAATGGATCTTATTAATTATACTCAAAGGTCATGGTGCCAGTTTGTAATTTTTGTCTCTTAAAATTTTTTGATTGGTTGACTATATTTACATGTATCCAAAAAGTCCGTCACGCAGGGGCTGCGTAAACTAAGCAGATTTCCCACGTGAAGTTATACAATAGAGAAATCTGCCTAATAACAACTGTAGTAGTAAGAAACCTCTAAACCTAAAACATTATTTAGGGCGTAATAACCCAGAAGTTTTTAACTCCAAAAAACAGTTAACCTAACCTCTAAACCTATTCACGAGGGACGAGTAGTTATGGAAACGGCCGCCAGAGCTCTCGGCGGAAAGTCCAAACATAGCCTACTGGTGACCACACGCAGATTACAAATGGAAATATCTCGGTTAATATTCAAGATAGAGAATAAATGTGTATAACAATATTTATAGCAAATTTAACTTTCAATAAGATTGGTCCTATACAATATTTCGATCCGACGTATAGTAACGGAGATATTTCAAATTTTCGAAAATCCTTCTCCCAACCCCCCCCTCCCACAGATACGGTTTCAGCCGTTAATGAACTTGATCTTTCTTTTTACATAAAACAACTAAATATCGAGTTTCGTAACGATCAAACAAAAATTGCGACCGCTAGAGCGGTAACAGACAAATATATATATATATATATATATATATATATATATATATATATATATATATATATATATATATATATATATTACAGTTTTGAACGGACTTCATTTTCGTCATCTACTAAGTAGGATCGATGGATATTTGAAGAAAAATGTCGAAAATTACGTCATGAGTACAACCTCAATAGCTGATTTCCCTTAATGTAAATCTGCTAAAATGAATATATACAATGAAATGGTTCATTAATGTTATGGTTTAACATGGCAACACCATCCTGTGATATTAACATATGTCATGTTTTTTTTAGGTTAGAATAAAATATGAACACGTTCATGTATGTTGTCTAATTATTTTAACAAATTGTGGGACACTTTCGATTGGAAATATGTTTTAAAAAGTGTTAGAATGAGTGGTGGGAATTTGATAAAGTTAGAAGCCTTGGACTGGGATCTTATGATACAATTTGGATACATGCAGATAGACTTCACGCAGGAATAATAAACTACTTAGAATTTTACCTAATCATTCTTATGTTAATTTATTCGAACAAAGCATTTTTAAAACATTCGGTGCTTTAACTGGCTACACTTTTCTATGGAAATTATATGCCTCTGTTTTATATTTGGAAAAAAATAGTTAATTCATAAAAGAGTAAAATATTAAACAAATCAACAAAATTTAAACCGGGATTAGTTAGTGCATTAAACCAAATAAATTATTCAGTTAATGCTTTCCGGATAGCTAAATGCCAAATTGCATTTAATATGATGAGTATTAGGAACTACAAAAATAATTCGTTAATTACATCAAAATTAAAAAACTTCCGTCACGCAGAGGCTGAGTAAACTAAGCAGATTTCCCACGTGATGGAATGACCATATATTCTCTATATCTAAATAAAAAAACTGATGAGTAGAAGTCAGGGTTAACTGAATTGTAAAAACAAGCAATAAGAATAACTCGCCTAATATTTGAATTACGAAACAAATGAATAGAACAAGAATGGAACCCCAACATGAACTAATGTAAGATATAAGATTGTTTTTATATAATTTTTGGATCAGAATCATAATAACGGCGATATTTTTTATTTTCGAATACCCCTCGCCCCCCCCCTATTAGTGGTTAAATTCCATCCAACTCTTAGTAACCGAGAAATCTCGAATTTTCAATTATTCCTACTTCCAAATCTTCCCTCTCCCAAGGTCGATTTCAATCATTACCTAATATGATCTATAGTGTTGACTGAAACGGTTAAATATCGGTATTGGTAACGATCAAAAACTAATTAAGACTTCTAACGTGATAACAGCCAGTATACATACATATATAGCTCTGTACGGATCTCATTTCATCTCCTGGGCACGATCGATGGAGATTTGAAAAACAATTCTTCGGAAATCGCGTCATGAGTACAACCTCAAAAGTTCATTTCCATTAAGAATTAATTCGTACAGGATCTCGCGATCTTTTTCGATATAACGTCAATATCATATCTGGGAATGAGAAATATAATTAATTTACTATTCTGAATCAATTTCAGTCGCAGTCCTGAGGTGTTGGCAGTACGTACCCAGTATACTGGCCTTGTCCCAGGGGCGGGTCGGGGCTGTGAAGGGTCAGGGTTAACGTTCAATAACTGTGACCTCTTCAACGTTACAAATTAGCTAGTGAATCAGGAACAACTTCACAACACGCCATTTCCAAGAATGGTTTCTCTTTATTAAAGCGGTAAACAATATTTGTTATTTATTTACCGTCTGATAAAATCAATATCAGCCTTGGCGTTCACGTACCTTATACAAAATTAATAGCTTTTTGCCGGCGTTTGCTCTACCAATAATGAATATTTTGCTGTGTGGATTTAGTTCTAGAATTTTTTAATTGCCGTGTAAATTTAAATCTCTTAACTTTACACTCTAATCATAGCCATAATATTAATTGTTCGTCAAGAACAGTAAATATTGTTAATAACTAACCAGCTAAGGTACAGAAATCTTTTGTTTCAACATCGTGCACATGGTCATACTAACAGTTGTTAGTTTTCTTGACGATCTTGACTTTAAGATCTTCACTCAAAATCTCTAACTTGACAATACATAAACGTTCAAATATAAAACCACCAAAGCATCTTGCGAGCTACAAGAAGTCAAAAGAGAGAATACATGGTGGATTTTACAAAACCCAAATTAACTTTTTGGCGTAAAGGAGGGGTTTTTCATTTTCTTTTGCCAACAGAGATTTTTTTTTATACATCCCATCAATTTGGCAGGCCATCTCTGTGCTTTTCCGCAGAGTGATTTCATGATGAGTTTCAACGTACTTATGAGATGTTCTCTTTAACTTAAAAAGAAGTGAGACTCTATATGTTTGTTTTAAAATTTGTTTAATACATTAAGCAGGGACAGGATGTACTCCAAGAAGTACAAGCCTCCTGTGTCTATATTAAAAAGTTTAGAGGGCTTTAAATGTGCAATAAGGTTGGTTCTATACAATTTTTCGAACCTACGTCTAATAAAGGGATATTTTGAATTTTCAAAATTCCCCTCTGTGACCCCCCACCCGTCCCACTGATCCAAATTTACCTTTTAACGAATTTGATTTTCAGTTATACATAACTCGTTTAAATATCGAGTTTGGTAAGAATCAAACTAAAATTGGGTCCACAAGAAACTTTGTATATATGTGTGTGTGTGTGTGTGTGTGTGTGTAAATAATAGTTTTGACCGGACCTTATTTTCGTGATATCCCGGTTAGGATTGAGGGGCATTTTAGGACAACTGAAAATCTCTTCATGAGTACGATTCTCAATTTCTCTTAAGTTAAATCTGCGAAATTAAGTAGGATTTTCAGAATATATCCGTCTGTAGTAGTGTGGGCGGTCAACATCTAGATTAGCCAAAGATCAAATAAGGCCAACGTCTCTATAACTGACCGGAAAAGAAAAAAACAAGTATGAAAATCAGCTAGAAGGGAGGGCGCAATAAAATCTAAAAACAATAAAACGCTCGAGCAAACTTCATACAAAAAGAGAGGCCAGTCAACAATGAACAAGAAACGGAGTCAATAGAAGAAATAAATTTATTCAATTTCATTACGAATGAATATTTAAGTATATATAAAATGGGTTGAGGGGACCTTTGAGATTATTACACATTAGGAGAGCCTGAACTACATGTAATCACAAAAGTCCGTCACGCAGGGGCTGCGTAAACTACGCAGATTTCCCACGCGACGTTTAGTCATTTATAAATTTATATACACAACACCAACGTGAATATTATGTGAATAAATACAAACGAAAATAGAAAATGTTTCAGTCAATTTCAATAACCTGTCGACGGGAAGCATTTGAAATTTAAACAAACAGGTCTGCCAGCCTCACAACGGAAATAAAATCAATTACTGAAATATATCTGAATATAACATATTACTTTTATTGAAAAAGATTTACTATATCTAGTACTGTAATTAATAACGAGTAATCGTTATCTCAATGTTGATAGTTACAATACTACTTATACTCAGAAACTAAGAAATTTAATTGCGTATGTTTGACAAAACATTTCACACTGTCTCTTGAAAAAAGTCCGTCACGCAGCGGCTGCGTAAACTAAGCAGATTTCCCACGTGAAGGTTTACCATAGATAAATATACATACAGGTAACACTACCGTGAATGTTCAGTAAATGTACAATACACGTTGATAATCTCTACAACTGAAAGCGCCTGAATTGTAATGAAACAGGCAAGCCAGCCTCGTAGTGCTGTATAGATAGACCGGAAATACAAACAATTAATGAAATATATCTGGATATAACTTATTAATTTTATTGAAAACAATTTACTAAAGCTAGTGCTGTAATTTATAATGAATCAGAATCAGTTTTATCTCAATCACTCAAATTTTAGTAATCCAAAAACAAAAGAAGGGGGGATCAACAGAACGTATTTGCATATATCTCACAAAGTAAAAGTTCAATGAAAACAATTATTGGTATTTAAGTAACGAATAATGTGGTTTATTATATTACAGAGCATTGTTTATGTAACACTAGTAGACGTGGGGATTTACAGAATGCTGAAAACTGGAAAATGCAAATATCTCGGTTAATATTCAAGACAGAGAATACGTAAATGTTTTACCAATATTTATAGTAAATTTAATTTGCTATAAGATTAATTCTATTAGAAGATTTCCCTCAAGGGAAATCAGCTATTGAAGGCGTACTCATGACGCGATTTTCGAAAAATTTCTTCAAATGTCCATCAATCCTACCCAGGAGATGATGAAAATGGGTCCGTTCAAAATTATATCTATCTATCTATCTCTCTCTCTCTCTCTCTCTCTCTCTCTCTCTATATATATATATATATATATATATATATATATATATATATATATATATGTGTCTGTTAACGCTCTAGCGGTCGCAATTTTTGTTTGATCGTTACCAAACTCGATACTGGTACAATTTTCTATGGTAATAATATGCCTCTATTTTATTTTTGAAAAAATAATTAATTCATAAAACAGCAAAATAATTATGAATCGGGATTACTTAGCGCATTAAGCCAAACTGCCTGGTGTACAATGTGGCTCTTAAATTTCTTCACAAAGCATAATCCTCTAAAGGCGAACAAACCAAATAAATTATTCAGTTAAAGCTCTTCGAAAAGCTTAAACAAGGCAAATCGCATTTAATATGATGAGTAGTAGGAACTACTAAAATAATTGAGTAATTATAAGCAGATTTCACACCTGCTGGGATGACTATATATAACATTTTTATAAATAAAAAGCTGATTAGTAGAAGTGAGGGTATATATCAAACAAATTTTTTCGAGTGAAGAATATAAAATCTTAATTGATGTCAAATATATATATCTGTTACCGTTCTAGTGGTAGCAAATATTATTTGATCGTAACCAAACTCGACACATAAGCGTTTCATGTAAAACTAATACTCAAGTTCGTTGATGACTGAAATCCAATGACCGGGTGGCCCCTATTTCTCTAAAATCTCCATTATTATGAGCCACATCGAAAAATTGATTACAACTAATTGTATTACTAATTTAATGCCCCATAAATATTTTCTCTCCCTAGAATATTAACTGAGATATTTGCATTTCTTAAGTCAATCCTTCACATGGAACCTCGTGACCAGAATTGAATTTATTTCTAGAAATGATTCTTCTGAAACATAAGACAGGTTCTTCTGTAGATTCTTCTGTTATAGGTAAGGGTTGATGAGGTTCACTAAGCAGACCGCAAATTTAATATAGTGTCCAAGTCAGTAAGAACTTAGACAAAGATCATCTTCAAATATAAGTAGTGCTAAATGTTTAAATCATTTTCTACGAAAAACCCCAAATCATTTTCATATTCATAATTGTTAGGAGACGACTTCAAACTAAATTACTTCTCCTTTGGCTTTATTTACTACGCCATAAAATGAAATGTTGAAGCGGAGGTTTATCTTAACGTGGCAGTAATGACTCCCTCTATTCTGAATTATTGCTGAATCATGGCACGATTCCAGAAAATAGCAAAGAGGGAGTGCTTAGCTTTAAATGTGAAAGGTTATAGAAAACGGCATTCCTCATTTTCGCCGTTATATCGTTGTCAGTAAAATTTATGGACACTACTGTTCTCAGGCTCAAGTTGTCGAAACAAGCGAGAACTCAAATATTATCTCTTTTAGCAAATTTCCTTTAAGAGAAATTTGCTAGTTATTGAGGTTATTCTTAAGATGAGATTTCAGAAGATGCTTATCAAATGTCCTTATATATATATATATATATATATATATATATATATATATATATATATATATTTGTCTGTTAACGCTCTAGCGGTCGCACCACGCCGTAATTGTTCGGCTCTCGTATGGAGATTTCTCTATTGTATACTTCATGTGGGAAATCTGCTTAGTTTAAGCAGCCCCTGCGTTTATTTGTTTATTATTTATATTTTTTCGATCCGACTTATAGAAACGGAAATATTTCAAGTTTTCAAAATTCTACCCCTCTAAACCCCACCCCTTCCCCGGTCCGATTTCAGCCGTTAACGAACTTGATCTTTCTTTTTACATAAAACGACTAAATATCGAGTTTCGTAACGATCAAACCAAAATTGCGACCGTTAGCGTGGTAACGGCAAATATATATATATATATATATATATATATATATAAATATATATATATACTGTTTTAAACGGACCTCATTTTCGTCATCTACTAGGTAGGATCGATGGTCATTTGAAGAAAAATGTCGAAAATTCCGTCATGAGAACGACCTCAATAGCTAAAAGAAGTATGTCGCTAAGGGACTCGGTTGGCTAATCAGATTTCTACTGCTGGAATGGCATTTTGATGATGTCATCTTAGATTCGATTCTCTATTTCTCTTGTATTACTCTAATTCCCCCTTTCCTCTGGTCCAATTTCAGCCGGTCGCGAACTTGACCTTTAGTTTTACAAAGAGAGTTAAATAGATATGGTTACGATCAGGGAAATCAGCTAAATATTGGTCACTCGTCAATAATTATTATTTTAGATAAGTAGTACACCTTCAAAACTTGTTGTTGTGAATGAACTTTATTATCATCATTGTTAAATAATAATTATTACTTTATGTAATTACGAATTAAAGAAAGTATGACTTTAGTTCCGGGGCTTTTTTCCCCATTCCTGTATCTTCATATTTACGATGGATATACTTTTTCTAATATGTAATTGAATAAACTATAAACCAACATATATTTTTAGAGCATACGTTAGGTAATCATTCTTTAAAGAAAAGTCAAGCATTGGATGCATTAACTAAGCAGACTTCCCACGTGCGTGTAATACAGGCTACACCTCTCAACTCACCATATATTCTCTAGTAATAAGTAAAAAAACAATGACAAGAACTGGGGGTTTTCTGGAGATTGAAAACAAGAAAGTACGAATAGTCTGGATTCATATTTGAGTTACGAAAAGTTACAGAGCAATTGCAGACCGTTAAAAGTTTATCAAGATTGATTCTATAATATTTACCGATTCCACTCATAATAATTGGTTTCATAACTTCATAATATTTTATAATTTCAGATCCCTCACTTATTCTTGCACCGATTTCAGCCATTAACGAATATGGTGTTTTGTAATGTACATAAATAAAAAAAAAATAAAATTGTAACCTCAGTCTGTACATTGATTTTTTTTCTCGAAATTTCATGATATTTTGTCATTTCACTTTTCATAGACACGAAATCTGCATTTTTTTTTCTTTCGTGTATGTTTATTTGTTTGTTTGTTACTTTTTCACGCATAAACGGCTGAACCGAATTTTATGAAACTTGGTATGTATATTGATGATATATATACCCAACTTAGACTTAGTTTTTCAGTCACTGATGGTCTTTGTAACGTATCAAGGGAAAGGAAGTCTCATTCAAACATAGTTTGGCGGACAGAATACTTTCTATGATTATGAATTATATACATAAAAAAACTAAATGCACATGAGACGGGAAATATGAAAATATTGAGGACAGTGAAGCCTTACATAACAAATAATTTTATTATTAACAAATCCTCAGCAACGACGGTATACATCGTCGGGAAATGTTAAAATGTTGTTGTGGAAAGTAAAGGCTTGCCAAAACAAATACCATCATCATTCAGCTCCAAATGAATTCCCCAGCAAAGCCGGGTACCTAAGCTAATATATATATATATATATATATATATATATATATATATATATATATATAGATATAGACACGTTTAAATATCGAGGATAGTATGGAACAAAAAACTTTTTCGATTCATGATATAAAATGTTAATTGATGACTTCATGACAACGTATTTGTCATTATAGCATTATCTCATGTAGTAAAGAACTGTTGGAGAAAATATCTGATATTTGAACTTCGAATAAGACGTTGCATAATATTGTTAATGTGAGGTGACGAAAAGTGGGAGTATACTTAAGGAGGAATAATAAGAAAATGCAAATATCTTGGTTCATATTTCATTCATATTCATAGAGAACAAATGTATATAAACTGAATGTACAAAGTAGGCCTGTTTCCCCTTTACAAAGAGTTTATTAAGTTTGAGTTTTCTTTCAGAGCAACATCTCCAACTTCAGTGCCTGTTGACGTACGCAAAAACCAAGTGAAAATCATGCAACCAACAGTATTTAAATTATTCAACAAATACAATATCAACCTTAGCCTAAATAAGTTAGAAAAATCGAATTAAAATACAAGTTAAAGATCGACCTAAAAATAGAAATAAATATCACAGAAAAAAAATTAGGACTGTTATTACTTAAAAGCATACAAATAGCTAGTCAACATATAAAAAGACTCTCCTCCTTCCCCTACCACCCAGCATCCTTGGAAGGAAGTATATATATATATATATATTATAATTAAATTTCCAAAAAGATTAGTTCTATAAAAATTGAGTACAACCCCAATAGCTGATTTTCCTGGAGGGAAATCTTCTAAAAATGATATGCTATTCTCAGAATATTTAAATTTGTGTTTAAGGGTTTAAAGCATGTAATTGTATCTTGTTTTCTGATTATGAGTTTAGTATAAAGCAAAAAAAGAAGGCAATATTGTTGTGTAATGTGAATGTGACATCGATAGAGGAGGAGTGAGACATGTTTGGTCTATATTAGGCACCTAGTTGATTGGATCCTTGAGTTAGGGATACTTGTAGCCATCCCTAGATTAATTTATATCATGGAGGCTTCTCAGAACCTACTCTCATCCGCCTAGATCATCTACCCTTTATCATCTCCCTACACAATATCTCGAAATAACTCTTGACTTTCTGCCAAATTTAATCGTACTAGCAAGGTTAACAAATGTCCAAAACGCAAGGTCAGTGTAAACTAACCACATTTCCCAAGCGTGGAAACAATACAAAGATTCTTCACCTTTGAAATAAAAACACAAATCAGATCACCACATTACATTATCTACGATTTCCTCAGTAGTCTTTTTTCGTTAGCAGTAATTCTACATTCTTGGAACTTAAGCTGGAAAGGAAATGTAGAGTGATATAAAGGCATTATGTTGAAATTGTATGAGTCAGAGTTATGGTTTTCTTCAGAAACTAGAAATTCCTTATTATCTCCGTTAATTTTATGGTTAGACCGTAAATGTGTACGCCAGTAATTCGATCAGTAGGAATTATTGTACAAGCTACCAACTAACCCATAATTCGTTTAGTATAAATTGATATCACAAGTTAATTACCAAAATACTCAGTTTTTTTAATATGATCTGGGGGGCTCAGGTTAGCCGTGTGAGTTAAAGCGTTCGTTGACACTAATCTCACATGACAAACCTAGAGTGGCGAGTTCGATTCTTGGCTGGGCAGTAGGAATTTATTTAGTGACGGAAATCATTAAATAAAACCCTTAGTCCCCTGGCTATAAAAGGGTGCTAACCTTTAGATAACCCGTCCCAATTAGCCTTAGTTGCAAAAAGTGGACGTTAATAAATAATAATAATATGAGCTGTAAAGAATATTAACAAGAGCGTTGTAATAAAATTGCAACATAACTGTTTAAGTTTCCGCCTACCTCATTCTTTGAAAAACTGTTGTTGCTGCTGCTAAGTACATTCGGAAATTGTAAGAAATTCTTTTTCATTATAATAATTGAACAAATATTTATTTATGTGTCATTTCTTAAAAGATTGTATAGCAATCGCGAAGAAGTTGGATTTTCAAATTTTAGCGGAGTTAGCCGATTTTACCCACACTGAACCAACTTAGTCAAGTGTCGGAGCACGACTGTACGTAAAGGTGAATGTATGTGTGAACGCATGTACGTATGTATGTGCTTATGTATATACGAAAGCAAGCGTGTACGTATGCAATAATTCATTTAAAAAATAAATAATAAAAATATACGAACTTGTTAACAAAATGTGTAAAAAGAAAATTAATGTGCCTTTTGGAATATCTAACACGACATTGAAAACAACTATTTATTACCTGTATCGACCGGTCTACATCGCTCACCTGTACCCACGTCAAACAAATACGCTATCCAGTAGTTAAATTTGTATAACCACTAACCGACCACGGGACTTTGTAAATACTGGAGATTTTATTCAACTACTCATAGCAACGCTACAGGTTTGAAAATCATTCACCCAACGGGCTTGGAAGATGTACTCAGCGATTAGACTGTAAAGACTACGTCCACCAACAGATTTGACAATATTATTATATATTCCGATGGATCGAACCAACTACTTGACATCCTACTTAATTATAAGATGGTTATTATCAGAAATCAGAACAGTAGGGCTCAAGAAAGAAGTCGGAAGATTTAAATTCTCAATGCCTACTTGTTATGCAATAAACATTACATAAACAATCATCGTAACCAAGCTTTTCCAACAATTATTGCCCTATGTACCTATTTCAACTGAAACATTAATGGGGCCATTTGCATTTCTGTTTAGTTTTTAATCCTCTGAATTTAGACACTCACTCTTCTTCTCATACTATATTCATAACTAAATAATCTACCTCGTTTTGTTTTTATGGCTAGCTCAAAAACACGTATTGCTTTTTACTAACAAAAAATACATGGTCCTTACTAATGGAGTTAAAGAGAATTGAATGTAAATTGGGATAAGATTTCATCCGTGAGTCATTCCAGGGAAGGCATTTCCGCTTGTGCCAGTCTTTTGTAGATGTAACATCGATGTCGACTGACGACTTTCAGTTCACACGTGTCATATGTTCAGTCAATGGCCCAACTATGAACTGCTTATAACTTCACTAACTTCAAAACGATAATATTGTTGTCGACTCCTTCCTTTCTTTCTTAGAGACAAGTCAAAATAAGCCCAGACAGTCAAAATGTCCGAAATAATTAAAATTATGTTCCTGTATTTAATGATAATATAATGTTTAAAATTAAAGGTTTAAAAGCAAAATAATAGGGGAAAAATCAGTAAAAAATATTAATTAATAGCATTAATTATCTGTGTCAAGAACTTTATTTATACTTTTTAGTAAATTTTGGTACATATGTTAACCTTTTTCAGGTGTTGGATTATTGTGTCAAGGTATGGACTGCCATCTGTAAGTAAGTCAGTATGTGTTTAATAGATATGGGCACATTAGCGAATAGACAACAATGCATTAGGCAAAAATTAAAGAAACACTTAGGATACATTATTTTCTATATTGAGACTAAACATACAGTATTTCAGATTGCTAAATTTTGACCGCATTAAATTCTAAATTATGGCATGGTGTACACTGAAAAACACTAAAGTTTTCTTTATTGTTTTTACCGGCTTTACTTAATGTACAAGCAGAGTTCTGAATACCCTTATAGACATAAAGGAATTAACTATTAACTACAATAAGCATTATTGCTATCGGGTTATTTGATGACCTTCAGCAACAAGTAACATGTTTAATCTTCTACCTGAAAAACATTCTAATTAAGAGTTTAGGCTTTTTATTTTTGTTTTACAAATGTTAATTTAGCAGTGTCCTCAAAAAGGTCTAAATATAATTTTCATTAAAGTTTACGTGAATCTAATAAATTCCATAATAAAATTAACAAGATAAAATTTTCTTTTCCTAGTTTTGATTTCGTGACATGGAACATGACAATGTAACATAGTCCAATGACATTTCGTTGAGAGCTTTCACCCATAATATAAACATATCTAATTACTATTGCATTTATAATTTCACATGACGAGGACAACGACCTTTCTGATAAAAAATTTTTTTTTTCTCTCACCAAAGGTCAATCTTGATCATGTTCAGTTAACAACATAAGTTTAATACTTTAATTATTTTTAATTTTAGTTTAACATTTAACAATTTAATTATTTTTAATGTATATTACTCTCCTGAATTTAATAATGCAATTATTTCTAAATAACTTCAAGTGTTTCATTAAAAAATAATAGTGGCTGGTTCTAGAATCAAATGAAAACAATTGGCTCAACAGCCCATGAAAGTCCAAGGGATGGGAAACGGTCTGGGTGGGCTGTCAAGTAGTATGCTTGGAGCTCTCAAGACCAATGATACCAACCTCTTCATTCAAGTAGCTACTCAATGCCTTAAGATGCTGAGTGAGCACTCCATGAATGTATAGAGCTAATAAATAAAATTTATAGCGCAATCTATAGTAACCAGGACTATTACCATTTTTGAGGTGCTGGATGGTGAAGGAATTATTATCTCAGGTAAGAAAAAACGCCACGTTCCTTCACTGTTCTTTATTCGCTGTGAAAGAGCGCTTTCAGCGCATACCAGGGAACCCTTGGTTCCTGTCACATCATTGTGAAGAGCAGGGCACTGATGATGGAGCGTACGCTCTGAAAGCGCTCTGTCACAGCGAATAAAGAACAGTGAAGGAACGAGACGTTTTTTCTTACCTCAGGACTATTACCTCTGTCCCAGTTCCGTTCCCCCAGATGGTCATGAAACCCCAAAATTATGTCGGTTGTCATTTTCTAGGAACACAGTGTGAAATGTTTTGTCAAACGTACGCAATTAAATTTCTTACTTTCTGGATATAAGTAGTATAGTAAATATGAACCTAATTAGGAAAACACTAGTCCATTCATTTTGTACTTTCACACTGGTCTTAATACAATTCGAATGGCTTTTTTAAAATGGCTGTAAGGCTATTGTGAAAATACTCCAGGGACCCTAAAAAATTGCCGGGTAAGGTGGAAGAATGAAAGGTGAAAGCCAAAGTGAGGGAGCGAGAGAGAGAGATAGAGATAGATAGATAGAGAGAGAGAGAGAGAGAGAGAGAGAGAGAGAGAGAGAAATAATTGGAGGTAGGAGAACAGGTGGCTTGAATTTATGCTTCCATTGTCGAATGGGAGCGAGGCCCAGCCACTTCAACAACACAAACCGACATAAAACTACGTCCTAAAATACAGCTAGCACACTAGCGTTCTCCCGCTCTTTAGGAGGCTACTTTCCAAACAAATCATGGTGTGTCTTTTCCACCTGAAAACGTGATAGCGCGAAAATCCCTACTCCAGTTTATTATCGCTATCATTTTGCTAGGATATTGACTGCCATATGAGACTCGTGAAAATTCACACAACTACAGGAAAGTATGGTGAATGATCCTACTCGTATTATTTGAAAATTCCAATAGAATCAGACCGTGATTTCATCATTTTCAGTTACCTGTAATATTACGGGAACCAATTAAATATAAAAGATATCAAATAAATTCTGTTTAAATCCAAATTAGTTAAGCGGTGTCTGTGGATCCTATTTCCCCAAAAAGAACTCTTCTCCCCTATGAATTTTATATACTAAAATAGTTAAATAGTCTTCATTTTCACTGTTTAGCCTATTTGCAAATTTAGTTGCATAAATAGTAGATTTTAGTTTGCATTTGTAGACACGCGTAAATAAATAGAATGGTTTTAGAATAAACTAACAAAGCTAAAGTCATTGGTAATATCCCGATATCCAGGGGAAGGCACGCCATTGGGATCGAGATTAGACGTTTCTTGTCCTGAGGGTCGTACTGAGGAACACTTTTTAGGTACGTAGGTACGAAGTAAAGTATTATAATTCCAAAAATTTACAGATTTAAGATACCAGTAATCAATTTTAACCCTAACTGAATCCATTTTGACTAGTTTCGTCGTGACATCTGTTTTTATGAACCAATCTACCATCAAAATAATGTTGACCTTGTAAGGCTTTCGGTGTTTCCATAAACAGTTCTTTTTTTGAACTATGTTCCCGTTTAAGGGGTCTTTTCTGAGTGGTATGCAGTGAAAATAGAACTGGCTATATTGACTAAAGGGGGTGGGGGGGGGACTGGCTTACTGGGTGGTTTAGGGGTAACCTCGGCCCTTTCCAAATATTTGACGGGAGTACGAAGGGACTACCCTGGTACGGTGTTAAAACAGTAGTATTTCTTTTTCCTTAGACTCTAATGACTTTGGAAAAATTCTGCTGCGAGAGAGATTCGCGATCCATATTTTTGCACAGGGAGTAATTAACTCCACCCGGTAAACCCCCGATAACCATGAATGATTTAGAATTAGTTGCCCCTTGAAGTAGCCGGAGATGCCAGTTTGTCTGAGGTTGCCTGTAGAGAGGTTCTAAGAGAGTCAAAGGTATTACGCCACTAGTTTCCCTACCAAATATCTCTACAGCACTAGTGTGTTCTGACAACGAAAAATTGAGCTTAATTTTTCCATTAGTGGAAATTGAAACTGTACTTTCTGCTCCAGAAGGTCACAGGCAAATGATTTCACGCCATACCACCCACTGTCATCAGTAATCCATTTCGGAGGTCCTGTCTATCTAACGCAAATCCCGTTTGGTGTGACAGTATCATGAACAACAACAGGTTATCCAAAATAAGATTCTATTTATGGCTTTAATAGTGGAATTAAACAACAGCTTCATAAGTAGCTCTACCAAATCCACATTAAATCTATACTAAAGAGACATCTCATGCGATTATAGTTTTCAAAAGTAGTTGTTGCCTTTTGGATTGCAACACCTACGCTCAGACGCATGAAGCATGAAGTCCAAACTCTTGCAAAATCGGCCCCTCTGAATCAAACAAACTAAAGTTATTTTCGATTCTTTGTTTATTATTAAAGAGACATTTATCTTGTTTTATGTCAAGAAATTTGTGACAAAAGCAATAGTTTTTGTTCTTGCAAAACATATTTTTTATTTTCTGATATTTGGTGGTAAAGTTCAATTCATTAGATTACACACTTTTTAAGAAGCTAAGCCGCCAAAAATGGTACTTGCCCTGTCAGTAGGCTGCAATAACTTTCTTATTTTTTCGTTAGTGTTTTACTGTTCTAAGAAAGTTCTAATAGCAATGCAAATCTCACATACAGGGGAACAGGTGAGCAGAATTTCTTCACGGTCAAGAGCTGTACTGCTTGTCCTCTGTGATAAGGAGTTGCATGCGCTACTCTGCGCCCATCCCCAAATTTAAAAAGAAAAATAACGCTAATTTTATTTTATTTTTATTTTTTTTAAATACGTTTTTTGGAGCATGAATTAAAACACTTTAGGGACATTTTAAGTTTTAAACAACCTGAAGTTGCTCTGAATACAAACATTATACTTGGATTTTGTAGGAAATGACATTTTATATTCTTTATATAGGAGCAGGCATATTGTTCCAAATGATTTGGAGCATTGTCTTTATTTTCCCATCACAGTGTTAACATATTCATGCTAAGTCGTAAGTTTCTTTATTATCATTTTAAGCTGCATTGCATTTTTATTTATACTATGTGTATTAGTATATTTCTAAGTATAGTACTTTCATTTCGATTAATAATAGAATCTCTTTTGGAACTGTAGTGATTGAGGAGGCACTGGTGTCAAGTTAAGCTAGGAGCCTGTTGTTAAATCCACCTGGTTCTTTCGTTGTAGATAGCGTAGACAGACTTCCCAGTGTTTCCTGCACATCTCCGGCATTATTTATCGTCAATACTTAATCTATATTCAAGGATTTATAGTGCTTATATGGCAGTTTATACTCCAATTTCTGAAGAAACGTTTCTTCAGCTCAGTCGACCTAGCATTTCCCTCAACCATTAAATATTGTGCGTGTGAGCGCCCGCGCGCATGTCTGGTAATAGTAATTTTCGTTTGACCGTTTATAAACTTAATATCTGAACGTTCTATATTAAGCTAATGATGAAGAGTGCCAATGGGTGAAATGGGACCAATAGTGAAGGGGGGAAGGTATCAAAAAAAGGGGTAAAATAAAAAATTCAGTATAATAATATTACACTGTGGTTATTATCACAAGTGGGTTTTCAAAACCATTACAAACATGTTGCATTATATTTCCTTTTATATTCTGGAGTAATTAAGAACAGGAAATTCTCATAAAAGGAGCTCATTGAAAAGCAATTAGTATTATTTAACCTGGAGAGAGTCTGCTTCTGAAGAGAAAAATTATGCAAATCCCTTTAAAAAGCGTAGCAAACAAACTGAAAACTGGTCTTTGGTGTAAATAAAATGTAAATTAGGACACAAGGAGTTATTTCTGCCCTTCAAGACCCTACTCATCAGTTCCGAGCTCCCTCTTTATTTTCTGAACTTTACAAATAAATATAAAATACCCAGAACCAACGTCTTTCCATTGATTTGTGTTTAATAAAAATAAATAATAAAGCAGTACTTTCTAAGTTAGTGATAAAACATTTCACAATATTTTAGCACATTTCCCTTAAGGGAAGTCAGCTATTGAGGTTTTACTCATGGCGTGATTTTCCCGTGATGATGTTGATTTTTGATCCTACTTAGAGATGACGAAAATGAATTCCTTTCAAACATTATCCTTTAAATATTCGTGCCTTGGGGTCGTAATTTTTGTTTAGGCACTACCACGCCCAATGTTTAAGCATTTCCTGTAATGTTAAAAACCAAGACAGTTATTGCCTAAAATCGGGCAGAGTTGATTTCTAAATATCTTTGTTAATAGAACTGAGAGCAAAAAATGTTTCATAACTAAACTTGAAAATTTAATTTCCAAACATAGTTCTTATATTTATTTTCCCTTTAACTCTAATAAAAATCTGACGGGGCCGCCACGTGTCTTCCTTGAACTTAATATTAAGTTAAATATACAAAATATTTTGCTACAATGTATTTAAAATTATTTCACTTGAAAGCAAAATATGACATCTCCATCCCCATGCTTCGAATAAAAATGGCAAAGAATATAATTTGTAGATTATTTTTATGGCAAACAAAAGTTGGTTCTATACAAATTTTTGAAGGTTCTATACACAAAGAAGTATAAAAAATTGACAATTTATTATTTCCACTCACCTGAAAAATCCATTTTTATGAAAAATGATCAGAATTACTAGTACAAAAGTCTGGAGTATGAAATTTCAACATTCTATGTCTTGTTTGAGTCATGTGAGGTACCTACTTTGTGCACTGATGCCAGGCTGAAAATAGTAAACATAGGGTTTTAATACTGTAATAACTGATATATATGCATTTTTAGTTCCTACCCACAAGAAAATTAAAAAAAAATGTAATGCAAAAATATTACTTTTTGAATTAAATGCTAATTTATTATTTTAACTTTTAAATTGTACTTCATTTTTACTCAGGGAATTTTAATGGCACATCTAGAATCCGTATTTTGGTTTATGTTTGATAATAATAGAAATTTAAACGCGTGTACTTATTTTTTCATAAAATTGGCCTATGGTCCAAACAACTTTTTTTTGTGATTACGCCATTTTTCGTTTACACACACACACACACACACACACACACACGCACACACACACACACACACACCACACACACACACACACACACACACACACACACACACACACACACACACACACACACACACACACACACACACACACACACACACACACACACACACACACACACACACACACACACACACACACACACCAAAAAGTCTTTGAAACTGAATATGGAAAGAAATAAGCAATTTAAAACACTTTCTTTAAATTTTAGTTTATGAGTCGATATACAAAATATGCACCTTATCAAATGCACTACTATTTATGGAGCGTACGTTATTACCTCAATGGCGGAAACTATTCATAGACTATTAGAACATGACATTCTGAAGGCCTTGAACTTTAGACAGCCTAATCTCCTGTAGGGGTGAATCCCGCAGCTAGATACAGGGTAATAAACTTCAATATAGTTGCTACTAACATTAATCTGCCTATTATTACGTAAAAGGAATTATTTTTAGTTTTTTAAGTTTTTACGTTGGAATTTAAGAGAACAATAAGGCAATAAATGGATAGCTTTGAAGGAAAGTTTTATTAGGAATTGACTATATAATGAAATGTCAGTCAAAAGTATAAAGAGTCATCACGGAAACATTAAAGCAGCCAAAAGAAAGAGTCAAATCTCGGTAATAGTTTGACTAAGATTTTACCATCATTAGCTACTAGAATACAACTACTTCGTGGGGCAGACAAATGCAAAGATATACTATCAAGTGAATAATTAATTAAGGGACTCGAACTTTATTAACCTCGTTTAAGAAAACGAATGATGAAGATTACCTTTATTGTCTTTGCTCCATGTGTTCATGAGCGGTGAAAGGTAGTTGCAATTACATTTTTCCCCATAATTTCTATCATTAATGGTGATTAATGTCAAAAGGTAGTGTACAAACCTATGTATATGTACAGTTTGATATTATTGATAGATGCACGGAACATGATATAAATCACAAACCTTAGATTTGTTTCTTAAAGATTTGGGATAGTTCGAATAGTAGCCGCTTCAATACTGTGCTAAGTAAACAGGAGCGTGCATTTTATTGTCGGATTTAGGAGTTCAGAGAATTTCTTGTTAGAAATAATAATATTCACTTGAAATATAGCAGACGAACTAATTCAGTCGTCAGGACAAAGAAGTTACCACACGTCTGACCAGTACAGGAGTATCTCAAGGACTTAGAACCGATGAGTTTTATATTTGAAGTGGAGAGATGAAAGTAATTTAAAAATATTTGAGGAACCTGTTGAGCTTCACGCAATAAAGTCTTGTTTTGTTTTGTATGTGTGAACAGGACTGAATATGAAAATGGGACAGCAAAGCAATTTAGATTTTTAAGATTTCTATTTTTGGTACATGAAAAGTAATTTTTTTCATAACATCTAGCTTTTCACTTTCCAGGAATCTTATGTTACTAGTTTTTTGTGTATAGTGCAATAAGGTAACTAAAATGACATAACTCAAATAAATAGATTGGGATAACTACATAGACTGCTAAAATGGAAATATCACTAATCAATACACAATAAACTTAAGCTTTACGACCCACTCGTCAAAGTAGTCTTGACTTACGGTACTGAGTTTTGGGGGATGCTGAGCACTACAATATTAACCGCATTCAAATACTCCAATATAAACTCAATCCGACAATTGATGCACCCCTATAAATTACCAATAGCTACATCCATAAAAACCTTGATGACCCTCTCGTCAAAGTAGTCTTGACTTACGGTACTGAGTTTTGGGGGATGCTGAGCACTACAATATTAACCGCATTCAAATACTCCAATATAAACTCAACCCGACAATTGATGCACCCCTATAAATTACCAATAGCTACATCCATAAAAACCTTGATGACCCTCTCGTCTAAGTATCAATTCAATTTGGATTTCCACCCAACATTTTGCAAATCATCCAATGACAGCCCTGAAGTCGAAGCCCTTTTTTACAACATCCTATTCATCTTCACCTCTAAGACATATTGAACGGCAGTAGGCTTCGCTACCTAACAGTGTGAGTGTAGTGACTGGTGAGATGACACTATATATATATATATATATATATATATATATATATACCCAGCATAAAGTCACGTAGTCCATGGCTCCTGCTCCATCGATCTACTGCTTGCAGATAGACCTGTGATTGGTTGACTCAGGGGATCTTCAGTTCTAAGAACTCTTAAGAGTAGTATTCGGATTACAGTTCTGGACTACTCCAGCCTTGTGCAAGATATACATAATGTAATCTTTATTATATATGAATAACTGATTTCTGTTTAAGGGTTCAGTTGTGAAACCATTATTTGGAGACACTTCGTACAATGAATATTCATAAAAATACAATTTTAATATGAATTTATTTAAATATATTGTTACGAATAAATATAAAAAATAAAATAAAAAAAAAAACGAATTACCCACATTTTTCTTATATACCTTAAATAACTGATTGCATCTTACATTAAACATTGTTGTTATTTAACCAAGTAAGTACTTAAATTTTTAGTTTATTTCGAATTTTGTCATATTACATGAAAAAAGAATATTTTGAAAATATACAAATAGATAAATTACAAATATATAATATTGAAAAAAGAATTTTATTTTATAAATTTATACATCGCATACGTAAAGAGCAAGCCATTTTGGCTCTACAGTTTAATTGGATTACCCTTTTTTCTCTTAGGATGGGAGGTTTACAGTATTAGTCTAGAGAATTGGATTATTATGGAAATTTGAATGATTCATTTAACCACAACACTTTTTGGCTCTATAATAATTATTTTCAGGTCATTAAACGAAAACGACTAAATGTAAACCTCCCAAATACAAGAAAAATATAAATTTAGTTAACAAATTTTAAATCTAAAATGGCCAATACTTTATTTACCCAAGTATACAATAGTAAAATAAGGCTTGGACACGTAGGAATTTATTTACTTACTAACAAACTAAATAAAACCCATCGCCCCACCCTGACTGTAAAAGGGTGGTAACCTTCAGATACTCCGTCCCAATTAGCCATAGTAGCAAAAAGTGGACGTTAATAAATAATAATAATAGTAAAATGGAACCTTCTCTAGAATTATTATGATATTTCTTAAAATTATGTTGCATTTTAGGTAAACAGAAATCACATGAAATATAACATAGCTCAAAGATAAGATTTCAGGAAATGATATTGTATATAAAATGACAAAATTTGTGATAAGCAAAAACTTCAACGTGACATGTTATCAATTATTTAAGATGTATAAAAATTGATGTGCATATTTTATAAGTGTAGTCTTATGGACATTTATTATATGCAGTGTTTCGTTTTCGCAGGAACCTGGGTTGAAATCCTAAACTTTATAGAAATTAGTGCAGTAACTTTATCAAAAAACTAAATTAAGGTTTAAATTACACAAATGCAATATAATCTTATTAAAAATACAGTGTGTTCTATAATATAATGTACAAAGACAAATAAAGCTGATAAAATTAAAATAAAATTGATATTCAAATCAGAAGAAATGTGCTCATATCATTAATATATTTACACATTGATTGACAAACACAAATTGTTCAAACAAACTTCATCACAAGAAAGATAAAGTACCTACTGCTTTAAAAGTTCAAACTGGGCTTGAGGCCAATATATATATATATATATATATATATATATATATATATATATATATATATATGAACCATTATAAATGGAGCATTATTTATGAACTGTTGGTTATTACCTATTTATAGTTATCTAATAGATCACGACATTCACAAATCCTTGAACTTTAGCCAGGCTGTAGGGGTGAATCCCCTAGTTAGATACAAGCTAATAAACTGCTATATTAAGATGTTACTAATATTGATCTACATATTATTAGGTGATAGGGATTGTAGTAAACCCTCCCTGAACCCTGGTAATGTCTGCCTTCACTCTATCCTGATTAATGGCCCCACTTCCTCCGCAAGATATATTGACTTTCAGCTACTTTTTAGCTCTAATATTCCTCAGGAAGTTCCACCGCCAAAATAGATTGGTTTTTTAGGGGCTTTTAAGTATATAACTGCCTTGGGATTAAACTGGGTAAAGAGTAATGTGAATAAATTGGGTACGTAGAACAATCTTATGTGCCATACAAAATATGAAGCACATTAATCGTAGAAATCAGAAAAGAACGAGTGAATATTAAATACCCCAAGTCGAGTTTTATAGTTAACTGTTTTTTTGTTGAATTAGTTATGCTCAAGTTATTGTTAGTTATTAAAACGCCCACTTTGTGATAATAAGGCTAATTGGGTGGGTTATATATATATGACAACCATATTCTACCCGGGTTGGGATTAAGGATTTTATTTAATGAGTTTGCACATAAATAAATTCCTTTTGGTCAAGGGATAATCAAACTGAAAGCATTTCTTATATATATATATATATATATATATATATATATATATATATATATATATATATATTAAAAAATATCAACTTATGATTCTTTTTAATGAATATAAAGAGAATAGAATGTGAGGTATTGCTATTTTGTGTCATTCGAGTTTATTGAAATTTCGCTTTGAGGCTTCTGCGTAACAGATTTCTTTCTTTTTTTATTTTTGGACGGTTGGAATTGACTTATATAATTTGGTTATCCTCTTCGATAGCACTGACGCGGTACACATCTGGGATTGTTGCCTTACAGAGAAAAAGATTAGAATTGGAAGCTTAGCTCTGGTTCTGCATTGAACAAGAAAATTATATCAGCCAGTAATAAGATAAACATATTACAAATAGTTATGCAATTTATTTCCTTCTTCTCTTTTCCATAATAGGAAACAAATTAGATAAATCCCTTCCAGAATAGATATTTCTGATCATATCCAAAAGTCAGCAGCAGAAATTGTTCTAAAGCTAGGTTTTAGATAAGGCTAAAGTTAATCTAAATGTCTATCAAATCCCAATGTAGTAAATTGTTATGATTTATATTCTTATGATTATTTTCATTAAGGGTTAATTGTATTATTTCTTGCCCCTACTTTGCGTTTCACTTTCTTAAATGTTGACGTTGGTAATGTAAGTTTATTCGAGCTATTCTTAATTTCTACTTTTTTCATTTTCAGGTGAGTTGAGATTTTTGGTGTTTCCTCTTCACTGTAAGTTATTTTTCTTGTTTTTTATTGCTTCAGAGTGTTTTGATGCTCATGATTATGAATAAGTTTTTTTAATATTCCGTAAGTGTACATGGTTAATTCTATCTCATTCACAAAATAGGCTACCAATCGCAAATTGGCGAATTTTATTTTATTTTAAAAGAAAAAAGTTTTGAGTCCCGCACGTTTTTAGTTTTAATGGTCAAAGAATTCTGCAATGTATGTTGAATATAAAGACATGAACATCTACAGAATAATATTGACCTTTACATCTTCACTCAATATGATAACATGGCAGGAGGTCAAACATATACATATGCATCACCATGCGTCTCTTCAGGAGCTTAAAGGCAGATAATATAAAATTGTACATTTACATGGAGTCAATAGATATTTTAGCTTGTTAGTCATTAAAAGAAATCAAATTTTCCCTAGACATCACCTGTGTCGTTGATCAGCTGTTCAGCTCAAAAAGAGCTACTTTCAAAAACAGCTGCCTTCAAAGCAGAAGTTAATGTTTTATTGAAGCAGATGATCAGTCATTAAATCATTAATAGTCAGCCTAAGCAAACCTTACACTACCGGATAAGTGATCCAAAAGTTTTAAGGGCATTTAAAGACGTATACTGAATTTTGATGTATAAGGATTATAAATATAATATATAGCATCGCACATATACGATTTCTAATCCCATATAAGGTATATAAACAATTTTATTTATAAATTCTGCCATATTGAAATAATATATTGAAGCATAAATGCGCCAAAATTCCTGAAGTATCTAAAATTCAAATACTCTTCTCAAGGCTGCACTTTAGAAGAATATGCTAACTAATTCTTCCTCTTTGTCTGTTCCGGTTTTTCTTATTTCTATCCTCTGAAGTTTCTTCCTTTTCTAGGTTTATTCAAGGCTCTTTTGGAAATGGGTGCGCTCTGAATAATGGAAGGAATGAATTTGAATCCCTTATTATATAGCTACTTAGCATTTGTGAGTCCTAAGGTCTTTAACAAACGCAAATAATCTGGATGAGGTGATAACAACTTCAACAGAACTAAATATACATTGACATCCTGGTTATCAGGAATAAGAATGTTTAGAGCTTTTTCTTTAATAAGCTCTTAATGGAGAGGATATTAAGGTTTGTAACTGTTTGTCCATTCACGAATAAAAAATATTACTATTTAAATTGGCATCCTGATTATTAACTTACTATAAGTACCTTTAATTAAAGACAGACATCCTACAATTTACTTTTAAAAATAACATAAACTAACATTAATTTACTCGTTCTAGCGTTTGAAGTTGAATTCTGTTACTTTTGAAACATTTCTTTAAATGTACACCGATCCTACGTAATATATATATAAAATTGTGTAGAAGTACCAAGATCAGTTTCGTCAAAGGCCACAACTGGTCCGAGAGAAATGTGGGTTTAGGGGAGTATTATATAGTACACCTTTCATCTATGTTTTTACACGAGGGGTCAAAACCTGTTGAATAACCAATCTTTTTAACAAGGCAATGTCCTAATAATTTATTGTTTTATATCTATAATTCAAATAATCACGATTTGTTATGAATCTCATGTAAACTCGTTACTAATGCGATTTTCTCTTCATAGTATTATGAAACTAAACATTTCATTTAAATTAATCATTTGAATTGTTCGTTATTTTGTTGAGCTTCCGGAATAAGTTAGTTAAAGTGAAGTTAGATAAGTCATATTTTCACGATAAACATATTATGCTCAGTTCAGTTCCAAGTTTTGTTTACATAGTAAATAAAGAAAAGAATGAATGTTTTTTATTATTTTGCTACCTGGGCTTTTCGGCTCATCTTTTCTTGTGATTACCACCCTTTTCTAGGCCGGGTGGGGATTAGTGAATTCATCGCCAAATAAATCTCTATTTCCCACGTGGGAATTGATCTTAAACTCAAGCTTAGACTGTGTAAAATAACATTGAATGTGGCCACACCTCCTTCTATTCCTCCATCCGTTTTTTTTTTTACACCATTGGAGTTCTCGACGTCTGACAAGAACAAGCTGAGGTAATGATCAATAAAAAGGCCTTGTCCCCTACTATTGTTTTTAATTTTATGCAAAGTGCACTTTCGGAGTCAGCGATCCATCGTCAGTGCCTGCTGATTACAGCAGTATAGTTAAGATTATTATTATTTACGTCCACGCAACTATGGCTTATCGGGACGGGTTATCTACAGGTTACCACCCTTTTCTAGCCAGGGTGGGCTTAAGGAGTTTATTTAATGAGTCCGTCTCTAAATAAATTTCTACTGCCCAGGGCGGGATTCGAACCCGCCACTCTAGGTCTACCACACGAGATTAAGACCAACGCCTTAACCGCACGGCCAACCTGAGCCCCTACAGCAGTGTAGCCTGGACAACCACCGCCTAGCGATTCTACCGAGAGTCCATCTGAGCAACGAAATATTTCACACTTTTTAATATCAATTCCTGTTTGTACATTACTCTTAATACTGAAAAAGATATTTTGAAAATTAACCAAGCACATTTCTGGAATATTAAATTATTACTCTATGGTGAATTCGCAGCATTAGTATGCATGAGACGAGGTAATTTGTCGGCAAACAGTGAGACAACCCAGTGATTTGTTGATATTATTCAAATTAAATAGGACGTCAGTAGTTGAAGTAATTGCCAGAGCTGTTTGAACAGCAGCTGGTGGCTGTCAGTTGACAAAACTGCCTGATTTACTCTAACGAGCAGCACCACTATCTCCAACTTGCTTTACATCTGCCTGTTTCAATTAGTAGGACACAGACACGAAGTATTCCAGATCCACTGAGGTACATTGCTGTATCTGACACTTAATAACTCCAGAACGGCCCATATCACTGACTAAAACAACAAGTTTAATCTTATTCATTGAAAACAATACTCTATTTGCTTTCCAGACGATGTTCCTGTTCGAAAATCAATCTGTAGGATTATTCTTATGATGCCATTTTCCACAAATGCCTTCAAAAGGACGTCTATAATACCTAATAAGAAAAGAAAAATTCCTTCAGGGATCTTTGATGCAAAACACATTCCAAAAGTCATTTTGCATTCAGATAAATATTCACATCTTAGAAAGATTTAAAGTTTAAGCTGGACAAGAGATATTATGATTACTTTATGATATAGTAGCATTAAGTGAAACTCATGGCAGTAGGAGTCGTGGTTTAATAAATGCTGATAATAATAGAAATACGAATAAGTCTTTCGAGAAAACTCCAGTCCTGTGTTACACAAGCAGCAACATACAAATAAAATACGGTATGACCAATAAAGTCCCACACTTCACCTGGGAGATTCATCCAACTGGATACGAAACAATCTCGCAACAAAGCCGTCTCCAGAAAACCAAGAAAGCACTCAGACTAATCCAATAGCAAATACTACAATAAAAAATGCTTATCAAATTCGACACTACAACACAGTCATCAAACCGGCAACCATCTACGAGAGAGAAACACTCACACTCAACAAGAAATACAAACTTGAAGAAATCAAGAAAGAAGAAAGAAAAAATATTCGGAAAATAATCGGCGCGAGACTCCCTCCTGATGGCTGCAGACTGCAATCAATCGAGACAACTGAAAAATACTCAAACATCGAAGTCTACATTAGAAAAAGACGAATGAAATTCTTCGGACACATAGATAGACTACAAGACACCCGACTAACCAGAAGGACACTAAACTACATATCACTATTCAAAGGCATAACACCATGGTTAAAAGAAGTACAAAAATTCGAACTGAACAAATGGGAAGTCAAACCAGAGCAAGCAAGACTAAAACCCTACAGACCTAAATGGTCTGATGAAAGAAAAATGGCATTCTCCAACAGAATCAAGGAATACAGGCGAAATAAGAAAAACATCAATAATTGCGTCAAAGTGCTTAACGCTTTCTAATTGTTGGGAAGATATAAAAAAAAAAAAAAAAAAAGAATACGAATAACTCTCGGCAGACACTTACGTTAACCATAAACTCCTTGTTTCGCTCGTTGCGCCAAATTCCTCTATTTATTTGTACATGTTTCGCCTGAGAGGATAAATGAGTTTCCCACACCTATTCTCCTGCATAGCCATTTCTTCTACCGTATATTGGACCGGCTCAGTCTCCAATGATCTACTCACTCTTTTGTGCTATATGCTCTGTACGGTCCAAGTTCCAATTTTTATCTTAAGTCCCTTCCTTGTGTTCTTCTTCTTTGAACTTCTTTTCCTCCGGGGGTAATACTATTGGCACACGCTCTTTCACCATTACTCTCCTTTCATAGGGCACGTTGCAATATCAAACAGTAGGAGATTACCCAGAGCTTACATAGGTATATATAGATAGATAGATAGATAGATAGAGAGAGAGAGAGAGAGAGAGAGAGAGAGAGAGAGAGAGAGAGAGAGAGTAAACGAGGAGAGAGAGAGAATGAGAGAGTAAACGAGGAGAGAGAATGAGGGAAAGAGATAAGGAGGCTATTCCATGCTCAAGCCACCTCTTTTCCCCAGCCTTTGGGTACTACTGGTTGATCGGATATAGTTCGATTTGCATTATTGTTACCTGAATTGGCAGAACCACATTCCTAGCTTGGGTCATGATTGTCGCCCTTCACGACAAGTAGAGCATACCTTGTGCGAATTTTACCCCATATAGTATATATATATATATATATATATATATATATACTAGCGGACCCGACAGACGTTGTCCTGCATGATATTTCAAGCGATTAGGATATTAAATTTAATAATATTATGTTTAAAACAAAAGTTACTTTTAATTACACAAAAACAACATTTGTTGTGTGCCGTTTGCCTAAAAACAAATAGAAAATAAAATATCGCGATTTCCTTATTCAGACATCCCTTATAACCCCCTCTCCCGTTCGAACCTAAAAAATTTAATATAGTTTATAATCATGGAAGAATTAATGCTAATTTACGTAATTTACGGTTCAATCGTTAGTCCCCAATAAAATTGTTTCCTCCCACTTTAATTTTTTAGTGCATATCTCGTTTATACTTTGTTATATTACAAAAGTGAATATAACAAAAGTTACTCTAAATAACATATATGCATATTTGCCGAAAACCAATAGGAAACGAAATATGGCTATTTTTAATTTTATGCCCCCACACCTGCTCCATCTGCCGGGCTGATTTGTGAATCTAAACCACCCAGGGCGTCACCCAAACGCGTACAAAAAAATTCATTCAAATCGGTTCAGTGACATACACACGTACAATAGAATTTTATATATATATATATATATATATATATATATATATATATATATATATATATATATAAAAGTACATTGTACTGGGCTCCACACCCATTGCTATGTACATATACTACACTTCATGAATTTTTCTTCTCGCCAAAAAAAAGTGTAAGGCCTGTAAAGAACGGTTGGATAAACTATAGTCACCCCCTTTTTTTCTTTTAGGCATTGGACCATAAAAGAAAAATATCCATTTTTTTTAAAGCTGTCTTAAGAAAAATAATGTAACAATCTTCTTTTTCAGAATGAGACGTTACTGACATTATAAATTAATTTGAACATCTTTTAATTAACTAATAGATAGCGTGCATAAATTAATTAAAATATGGATCGTTAAAAGTTATTAGGACCTCTTTCAAAAGCTTGATTATATACTTACTTACCTGTTGCCTCTTATGTGATGATTAAAATGACTCTATAGGTAGTTTTACGTAATTAATTTGAAATCTCAAGGTTGCTTCTGTAGACCTTAGATTACGTTTATCAATTAACTTTTCTCGAAAAAGTATTCTCGTACCAACGAAATACCACTCGTTACAGTATTTTCTGGGTGTTACCTTAAAACATTCAGTGCGCTCAACAAATTTGGTCCTTCATTTTTGAACCATCGCCTCCATAATCTTTCCTAGTGCAAGGAAACATTAATTCATTACAAACTGACTACAACAAGAATACAATTACATTTTAATGGACATCTAGACATATGAAAATAAAAGAAAATACTTTAGATAATTGAGAAATTCAGCGAACTTGCAACAGAAATTCGCAGACCCACCAATGACCAACTAAATATGATGCTAAAAGGGAATAAAATACTCCTGGTTAAACTTGGAAAGAGAGTGGTTACTGAAGGACGTAAAACTACAAGAAATAAAACACGCGACCTTAAAAGTAAGAAGTTGTACTTGCAAGGTTACAACGCGGTCATTCTCGGACACCACACAACTACCTTTTGACTAGGCCAGAACCACCAACTTGCGGAACATGTAATACGATAATGACAATCAAACATATACTAACAGACTGCAGAAGACCAACAAAAAACGCGCCTCACCTACTGGAACTTTTAGAAGACAGAAGCCACTCTTAGAGAGTATCTTTGAATAATTATAATTAATAATTAACGTACATAAAGAAATATATATAACCACAAGGAATAAATAGTATACTGGAGAATAATAATTTTTCCAAGCATTATTTTTTTTTTAAGTTAAATGCTTTTGACGTTTCTTAAACTTCAAATAGCTCTACCTAACTTTGTTTAGCTTGTAGATCACCTGTGTTGTAACACATCAGCAAAGAATAAATAAATAAAATTACTTATATAACATTTTTTAGGGGGTGGGGGCAGCGTATTGGGTTCGATGGATTCAATACCAGCGCAGTCTGCCAAGCATTAATATTTATTAATATGAGAGGAATAATAATGTAATAATAAGCGGGGAGAATAAATCCACTCACTATGGGAAATGAACTATTCAGGGTGAAATTATATTCCAATTTTTAAAGATATTTTCTTTTAAGTCCGTCCATCCTAAGAAATGAGGAAAATGAACTCGGCCCAAATTTCAGAACATATATATGCATTTGTGTAGTTGTTTGTTTGTTTCTTTGTTTACACCCACATTAGACCAGGAGAAGAGCTGGTTAAAAGGGGGCGGGGCAAAATTTAAAATAGCTCCGAATTGGAGTCGGAGTTATGTGACCTATCTCGTTTCAAATTTAATTTTTTATTAATGTCTTTCTATACACTTTTTCTCAAAATTCAAAATTACCAAGATTTTGCAATTTGCGTTCGTTTACAGCCCTCAGTGATTTCCTTACTCCTATTAATTTCACAATTAGCCAATGTATCACGAAACTGCTTATTTCAAGATTGGATAGCACTTTATATATTTAATATAGCAGCCCCTGCATGTTGGACGTTTTTATTTATATAATTCTTTAAAAATAAAAATAAAACCTTTGACAACAAACAGCTGAACATTCTATTTCTTTTTTTACTGAAAACTCCGCACTGCACATTCCAAATTTTCTTCATAATAAAAGAAAGCGAAGAAATGAATCATTAAACATTTCCAGAACCTATAATGGGCTTTTTATGCAATGCCAATCAAATGGTATTTTTAATCCCCAAAAATTATTATAAATTAAAGAACACTAATAGATATCAACGGAAGGGTATCAATGATAGTACAACTCCACCTCATAGAGGAGGGTTAAGAATGCAGGGCTGTGACCTATATTCTTCCGTTGATGATGGACCTCCATCGGCCAACCCAAATCCCTACCAATAGATATATATTTTAATATTGGCATACCTGTCGGGAGACAGGCTGATCATCGAGTACCCATGGCCAGTACTTATGACTGGAGGGGATTCAAGCTTGTAAACAACATATGCATTTTATAATTTTCAACCGTCCAGTAAACCCCCACTTGCTGTCAATAATAATAAAATTATGTATCATGAAACTTGTTATTTGAAGCTTAAATACTTCATATTGCTTTCAACGGATCTTTGCTATGTAAGAGAAATGCATGTGATAACGTCAACAATTATAATTTTATTTGTCTACACAGACGGATCAAAAACTGAGACAGGGACCGGTGCAGCAGCAGCTATAGGAAACGAAGGGTATAAAGTAAGATTAAATGATAAAGCCTCGGTATATTCAGCCGAACTTGAGGCTATAATCCTTGCTCTATCAAAACTAGAGCAATCCTCTACCACCAAAATACTGCTGTGTACCGACTCTCTCAGTTCTTTACTCTCCAATCTTTACAATTCACACCCACTTATTACACAAATCTACACATACCTGCACAATCTATACAATTATAACATAATTATGATGTGGCTACCGGGACATTCAGACATAAAACAAAGTACTGAAATCGACAGGCAAGCTAAATTAGCAGCCAGGAAAAGAGCTGTAGACATTGACAGGCTGACTGCACAAGACATGAAACGTGTAATTAAAACACAAGTACTCAATGACTGGACAACCGACTGGCTACAAACTGACAACAAACTCCGAGAAATACTAGACAACCCAAACAAAGGAAAATCTCTGGAAAATCTTACCAGACGAGATCAAGTGGTGTTGACTAGGCTTAGAATCGGACATTCACTACTTACACATTCATAGCTCATAAACCGAAAAGACCGACCTACATGCACTCACTGTAACACAGTACTGACCATTAAACATCTCCTGACTGACTGCAGACTACGTGAACATCTGAACTTACCGAACGACTTACACGAACTATTGACGGAAGGTAGCCCACATATAAACAAACTCTTAAATCACTTGAAGACAATTAACATTTACAACAAACTTTAAACCACACCTACTCCACTCATCACTCTGCGTTTTTATTTTAAATTATGCCACTAATTTGTATTTATGTTTTTTTGTGAACAAGGCTGTATAATACATTTTTAAACTTGTGCCTTAGACTTTCATCATCCTCAAGCCAGGATTTGTCGCAAAAATTATAGTTTTACATAGTTTTATTTTAACGGTTCCTTAGCTTTATTTTATTCCTTAGTTTTATTTTAACGGTTCCTTAGCTTTATTTTATTCCTAGTTTTATATATAGCTATACTTTATATTGTCTTAATAATTTTGAAAACATTTTTCTTTATTTCTTTTTTTTATTTTAACATTTTAACCTAAGGAATTGAAAATAAATGATACTGAGTCACATCGCCTAGTTGCGGAGCTCACCAAATAAATAAATAAAATATTTCTTTGCTGGAAAATGTTTATTCGATCTATACCGTACTCCATATTTAGCCGTTTCATTCACTCTAAAAATGATGTATTTATAGCTAAAATCTGGCACGGAATAGAGGGGTTTAGCGAGGATTTTAAAAATCGAAAATATCCCCTGAATTATGTGCCTGATCGAAAAATGTAAACCTTGTAGCCCTTCCAATCGAGCTACACTATATAAAATTGTTATATGCAAATATATATTAACATCTTAAACCACGGAGATTCGGGTTCCGAATAGGGACCAGCTCTAGAACACTGAAGATGAGGCGGTTTGCCCCGAAAGGACACTGCATTTAATAAAGAAATTGTTAAGAGTGGAGTTGGTTTGACAGTTCTTATTATACTTCTGTTGATGATGGACCACCACCAGCCAGCCCACATCCCGAGTTAACATCTTAATTTTTATTATTAAAGAACGTAGGAAGTAGCTGGGTGAGATATGACTGGCCAACCGAAGAGGAAAGGCAATGCATACAATGTCCCCCGCGGAGACTGAAATGTGACCCAGATTATGGAATGGTTAAGGAGACAGAGGAGAGGTCGACACGGTAAGCCAAGCGTGCTGATCGCTCATTGGCCCGGCAGAACTTCACTCATAACCCTTCTCTCTCTCACAGTACCATTCGCCCCCATATCCCATCAATAAGTATTCATCTCTTATCTGAGCTGTTAACTAATTTTATAGAAAATAACTAATTTATCGCCGAGCAGTAAAGAACAGTTAATACTAATTTTATGATGTAAATTTTCATTTAAGGAATACTTTAGGTCGCATACGAGAACGCAATGAAACAAAGATAACTTTTTAAAGAACAATAACATGCGTCACCATACATATAGTGTGTGTATTTATTAATTTTTCAAGCCTATTCCATAAACTTATATATAATATGAAAATTTAAAAAACCTTAGCCTTTACGGCTACAATGAATTACACGTACACCATTTTATGTTATTTATTTATATGCACTTTATGCCCACCGGCGTCCACCCGGTATATATATATATATATATATATATATATATATATATATAAACACACACACATATATATATATATATATATATATATATAAACACACACACATACATATATATATATGTTCTTCATAGTTTCATGGCAAGGGTCACCAATGAAATACATTTTTTCACGCCAACTTAATTGTTACTGCCCTATATGTTTCGAGGCCATCCATTTCTGAAGTGCTCGTTCGTTGCAACTGTCCCTTCCTCACTGGGGAGGTTGTATTTACGGTGGCTTGGTGGTCATCGGTATGAGTACCAACGACCTCCCCAGTGAGGAAGAACTTCAGAAATGGATAGCCCCTGAAGTGGGGGCACTAAGCCACGAAACATATAGAGCAGTAACAATACAGTTATCTTGAAAAAATGTTTTTTATTGCTGACCCTTGCCATGAAACTATGAAGAACGTATAAAAATATTGGGCCCCGAATAAGAATTTTTCTTTCAATGTCACCAAATTCTATATATGAATACTTTATGTAAAAATAGAAACCAAGTTTGGGATCGGCTAATATCGGGCCAGGAGAAGGGGAATAAAAAGGGGGAGGGTAAAAGTTACATTTCAATAATTTTACAAATTTCATTTTCCACCATTTTGTTTTAATTATTTTTTTCTCTAATATTAATCAAGATGTATGCATATTTTAGTTTTGAATCTTTAATGAACGCCCAACTCCCACTCTTTTACGGGAGTCCTAATACATAACGGAGAGTCTTATTTCCTCTATCTTTTCTCCATTATTATGAGTCAGAGCAGTAAACAATTTATACAAAATCTAGTTGCAAATGTAATTTTTCGCAATTCTTTTTCTCTAACTCTCTGTTTTCTGAAGTCTTCTTCCACTCATGTGATTTGCACTTAAACCAGCTGTATCCATAAACTCTCACGTCCAGCTCATTCAAATCCTGTTAACAAAACCCTCTTGGTACAAATAGAGAATAGAATGTGGTAGATGTCTTTCGTCGACACTCATTTTTCCGAAAACTTATAAGTCAGGTATAAAGTGTAGGCATATTTTTGTATTCGCAATGATTCAAACATGGTTCACAACCTCTAGTTATATTGTGGATGCGATAGTACTTTATGACATACAATTGCATAATCTGCATTCCTTGAAAAACTGACATCCTTTAAAATAACCAGTCCGTATGACCTTCTTGAGATGACTCACTGCTCAGCTCATATGATTCCTTCACTTTTGGCAAACACCCATTCCAAAAATAATGCAATATCCAGCTCAGAATCATTTAGACGACTGCAACGTCATTGCGACTTCCTTTTGCAATTTCTTAAGAAGCTAACACGTTTCATTAAATAATTGGTATTCCATCATTTATTTGAACTCTTTCAAATTATAACCTTTATTGGGGTAAGTGTTACATCAGCAAGTGGCTATTAGATTGATTTTTTCTGTCTAAAGATCTAATATAATTGTAGTTTATGCAAATTTAAAAACCCCATTAGACCCATAAGCTACTAAATTATCCTCTCACAAATTAATATTACAAAGTATTGGATAAAATTTCAACTTTCCTGTGAATTAACGTCATATAAAAACTACAATATACTTCTAGAGAAATCCAACCTCATGGTTCAAATACAAACGGCATAAATGTATGGCAAGACGTTATCCTTTCGTTAATAGATATACAACATTATATTCATAAAGCCATTTATTAAACATAGCTGTTTCCTTTTCCAATTTTCCTGCTAATTTGATAAAATCTTAAGATATGATAACAAATCATCGAAGCAAAGAATGATCAAATATTAATTTTCAACAAAAAATCATCAATATCATAATATAGATATTTCATTAGGTTGATTTGTAATCTTTTCACTTCGTATAAATTATCGTTTACTATTTTCTCAGGCGCTTAATGATGGCTGTTTGAACTATTTTATAATTAAAAAACATTGATATTAATATAGATTAATATATGATCAACCGAACTCTAATTTAATATTATGCTGTTATTTATCAAGTTCGTAAACTGTATCTCGATCGTACAGAAGAACAGTAGAGTGAATTTGTTGTAATTATTAAATAACGTCCAGGTTGTGGTCTATGGCTATTCGGGAAGGGTTATCTGCAGGTTACCGCCCATTTCTACCCAGGGTGGGACAAAGATTTGATTTAGTGTGTTCGTCACTAAATATACTCCTATTGCCCAGCCTAGAATCGAACTCTAGGTTTACCAAGTGAGATTAACACCGACTTCTTAACCTCACATAGCTAACCCTAGCCCCTGGAGGCAATTTAAAGTTTTGAAAAAAATGTATTCATAAAAATAACTAGTAAAATACCCTTTAGTTGTCAATGCCTTGAGACGATCTTTTCAATTGATTCTAAAAAGTGCTTTATTCATTTTTCATTCAGTATTCTTAAAATTACTATACCTTTTGCCAATTTAGAAAACAAAATTCGGTATTTAAAATAATCGTAACTTCAACTTACGGGGTAAATTATCAGATTCTACTTCCCTTTGAATAACGTATAACTATTTCTTTGAAACTTTTTATTCGTTAATCGAGATAATCTTTGCATACCAGTGATGCTTACACATCTGTCATTGTGCTAATTACCTGGGCCTCACTAATCGAATGGAGACCAACTTGGCAGGCGTTAGTTTTATTTGAAATTGATGCACATTAGCGATTGTGTTTTTGCTGTTTTCCCCTCTACTGTGCTATTTGTCGATACAATTTAATTATTGTCACTGTTTTCAGACTTAAAGGCCATTACCAGAGATTATGGGCCATAATAGTATTAACAAGTACCGTAATTCAATCGGATCTATATAGCTACAGGTGTGGTTGTTTAAAGAAACTGTAGTGATAGCAGAGCTTTTCTCCATTCGCTGGCTAAAAGAATAGTTAGAGAAAAGTAAGCAAGAAGAAAGAGAAGAAAAATACGGTTTGGAGGAAGAAAAGAAGCTCCTTATTCTGGCCTGGTATTGTGTGAGTAAACAAGGACAGAGTGTGGTGGAGGAGGGGGGGGGGTAGATCAAAGGAAGTTCCCCCCCCTCACTGGAAATTTCTACAATTATCAATGTAATCCCCCTTTTCTTATCGCTCCACAACTCTCCTACTATTAAAAAGTTACTTTCACCTCTAAATATTCGCTGTCACCCATTTTCGCCCATTTTTCGCTGCGTGTGTATAAATAGCAATGGAATTCCCACTATTGTAATTATTATTTTTATATGTTGTATATTGGCACAAAAAATTAAAAATAGAAACTTGTTGGCTCGTTTCGGAAATAGACAAATATAACCAATAAAGTCCGTCTCGCAGGGGCTGCGTAAACTAAGCAGTTTTCCCAGTGTGAAGTTTTACGATAAGAAGAATTTCACCAGAGCCGAACAGTTACGGAAATGGCCGAACTAGCTTTTGGCGAAAACTAACGACTAGACCAGAAGTTAGCTGAGCTCATCTCGTCCGTTAAAATGCAAATATCTCAGTTAATATTCATGACAGTGAATAAATGTATAAAACAATATTTATAATAAATTTAATTTTCATTAAGATTGATTCTATGCAATTTTTCGATCAGACGTTTAATATTCAAGACAGAGAATAAATGTATATAACAATATGTATAGTAAATTTAATTTGCAATAAGATTGATTCTATACAATTTTTCAACGGATATATTTTGAATTTTTGAAAATCCTTCCCTCTAAACCGCCTCCCCCCCCCTTCCATTTGTCCTATTTCAGCTATTAACGAACTTGATCTCAATAGCTGATTTCCCTTATAGGAAATCTGCTAAAAACGGTTTCAGACTAATGGTTAATTAATTATCTTAAAAGTAAAAAAAAATCTTTAGAACATTAATTTTATACAAACAGCTCATAATTGTAGTTAAAGTATAGCGATGGACCAATACAGAGTGGTATGTACGGTATATTTAGAAAATTGAGACAAAGGCATACAGTGTGATTCGTTAGTCTATTCAGAACAAATAACAAACCAGTACAGATAAGTCTGTTCCATAAATATTGTAGTTGCGAAAAATTTCAAGTTTGAAAGGAATTATCTGCCTTGACCCTCGACGAATCCTCCTGAAGACTAGCTTCGGCGAGACACAAATTTAAGGTACCATCTTAAGTACTTATTTTTCATTACTCAAAAACGACTTAGAATGTTGAAATTTCAATTTAAGGGCCCATTGATTGTGCACCTCTCCCCACCCTTTCAATTAAATTGACTAAGCTGGAGAAGGAGTTTAGAAAAAACATGACTACTTCACCAAAGAAATTAGAGAATTAGATAAAATATTTGTTTAGATCCTGCTTTTTTAAAAATAAAAATTTCAATAAAGTAAATATGTTCTACGGTGTTCTTTAATCCCGTATATTCCAATTGAGATATCGTATATTACGTTCAAATGGGATCGGGGGTAATACGTAAGCCCCTCTAGTACAGTCTGTCAAACCAATAAATAGTAATACGTAAGCCCCTTTAGTACAGTGTGTCAAACCAATAAAGACTAATACGTAGGGCTCTTTAGAAAAGCATGACATCAATATACTGAATGAGGTAAGTCTGTTCTATAACGACGTGTATCAAACCAATAAAGGTCCATACAAATACGCAGGTCTCTTTAAAACAGTGTATCAAACCAATAAAGGTCCATACAAATACGCAGGTCTCTTTAAAACAGTGTATCATACCAATAAAGGGTCATACTAATACGCAGGTGTCTTTAAAACAGTGTATCATACCAATAAAGGGTAATACTAATACGCAGGTCTCTTTAAAAACAGTGTGTAAAACCAATAAAGGGTAATACTAATACGCAGGTCTCTTTAAAACAGTGTATCAAACCAATAAAGGGTCATACTAATACGCAGGTCTCTTTAAAACAGTGTATCAAACCAATTAAGGGTCATACTAATACGCAGGTCTCTTTAAAACAGTGTATCAAACCAATAAAGGTCCATACAAATACGCAGGTCTCTTTAAAACAGTGTATCAAACCAATTAAGGGTCATACTAATACGCAGGTCTCTTTAAAACAGTGTATCAAACCAATTAAGGGTCATACTAATACGCAGGTCTCTTTAAAACAGTGTATCAAACCAATTAAGGGTCATACTAATACGCAGGTCTCTTTAAAACAGTGTATCAAACCAATTAAGGGTCATACTAATACGCAGGTCTCTTTAAAACAGTGTATCAAACCAATAATCATACTACGCAGGTCTCTTTAAAACAGTGTATCAAACCAATAAAGGGTCATACTAATACGCAGGTGTCTTTAAAACAGTCTGTCAAACCAATAAAGGGTAATACTAATACGCAGGTCTCTTTAAAACAGTGTATCAAACCAATAAAGGGTCATACTAATACGCAGGTCTCTTTCAAACAGAGTATCAAACCAATTTACTCTACTAATACGCAGGTCTCTTTAAAACAGTGTATCAAACTAATAAAGGGTAATACGCGGGCCCCTTTAGTACAGTGTATCAAACCAATAAAGTGTAATACGCTGTTCTCTTTAGAATAGTGTGTCAAACCAATAAACGGGCATACTAATACGCAGGTGTCTTTAAAACAGTCTGTCAAACCAATAAAGGGTAATACTAATACGCAGGTCTCTTTAAAACAGTATATCATACCAATAAAGGGTAATACTAATACGCAGGTCTCTTTAAAAACAGTGTGTAAAACCAATAAAGGGTAATACTAATACGCAGGTCTCTTTAAAACAGTGTATCAAACCAATAAAGGGTCATACTAATACGCAGGTCTCTTTCAAACAGAGTATCAAACCAATAAAGGGTCACACTAATACGCAGGTCTCTTTAAAACAGTGTATCAAACCAATAAAGGTCCATACAAATACGCAGGTCTCTTTAAAACAGTGTATCAAACCAATTAAGGGTCATACTAATACGCAGGTCTCTTTAAAACAGTGTATCAAACCAATAAAGGTCCATACTAATACGCAGGTCTCTTTAAAACAGTGTATCAAACCAATTAAGGGTCATACTAATACGCAGGTCTCTTTAAAACAGTGTATCAAACTATATATATGACGTATAATGACTGGCAGGCCGGTAATGCGTGGATGTCTGACAAAAAAGGGCTGTCTTCATCAGAGTGGGCAATAGCAGTGAAAATGAATGTTAATCTAGTGCCAGTTCGCTCTGTCCCAGGAAGGAACCTAGGAAACACCCACTGTAGGCATTGCAGTGAGATTGAAACCCTTCCCCATGTCCTAGGTTCCTGCCAATAGGGCGAGCAGATGCGCAATTCTCGACATCATAAAGTCCGGACTCACATTGCTCACCTCTTGAAAAAGAAGCACCCTGATTGGGATATATTTGAAGAGGTCACTTGTAATTCCTCAGACGGCACTCCAAGAAGGGCGGACATAGTAGCGATAATGAAAAATGAAAAAAAAGGCCTCATACTAGATCCTACTGTCCGTTTTGAGATGCACAAAAATCAAGCTGACGAGGTGGACCAAGAGAAAAAATCAATATATGAACCGTGCTGCCCGTATTTCTCAAAAAAATATCAAATACAAGATTGGTTATGGGACTACTATTCGGCTCAAGAGGAGTCCTCCACCAAAAAACGGTGAAGACATTAATAGAGCATGGGTTGACAAAAGATGATTTGAAGGAGTTATCGACACTTATCCTAAAATCATCGATAAGAATCGTCAATCACCATTTATACAAAAAATAAAGATGATAAAGTTAAGCTGCACTCTCACCTGAGATACCCCCCTAATCTGCACGCATTCAATTTATTCCAAATTTTCATTTAAAATTTAAACAAAATTTAAAAAACAAAACATCATTACCAAGAAATTGGCAGATTAGGAGGCTGACCACACAGGTACCCTCAGAAAGAGGGCACGTAAAACCAATTTACTCTACTAATACGCAGGTCTCTTTAATACAGTGTGTCAAACCGATAAGGGTAATACGTAAGCGTAATTAGTACAGTGTCTGATTCCAATAAAGAGGACAACGTAAGTCTCTTTAGAACAGCGTAAAACCAATTTACTCTACTAATACGGAGGCCTCATTAATACAGTGTGTCAAACCGATAAAGGGTAATACGTAAGCGTCATTAGTACAGTGTCTGATTCCAATAAAAAGGACAACGTAAGTCTCTTTAGATTACCCTGACAAGCTATTTACTCTACTAATACGGAGGCCTCATTAATACAGTGTGTCAAACCGATAAAGGGTAATACGTAAGCGTAATTAGTACAATGTCTGATTCCAATAAAGAGGACAACGTAAGTCTCTTTAGAACAGCATAAAACCAATTTACTCTACTAATACGCAGGTGTCTTTAAAACAGTCTGTCAAACCAATAAAGGGTAATACTTAAGCGTCTTTAGTACAGTGTCTGAAACTAATAAAGAGGAATACGTAAGTCTCTTTAGATTACCCTGACTAGCTATTTACTCTACTAATACGGAGGCCTCATTAATACAGTGTGTCAAATATATAGAGGGTAATACGTAAGCGTCTTTAGTACAGTGTCTGAAACCTATAAAGTGGAATACGTAAGTCTCTTTAGAAAAGCGTAAAACCAATTTACTCTACTAATACGCAGGTCTCTTTAAAACAGTGTATCAAACCAATAAAGGGTCATACTTAAGCGTCTTTAGTACAGTGTCTGAAACTAATAAATCAATAAAGGGTAATACGTATGTCTCTTTAGAACATTATGGCAAACCAATTAATTTACTGTAATACATAAGAATTTTAAGAGCAGTCTGTCAAACTAATAATGAGTAATACGTAAGCGTCTTTAGTACAGTGTCTGAAACCTATAGACTGAAACGTATTGGTATACCTCTATAGAATAGAATGTTCTAATACGTAAGTCTTTTTAGAGCAGTGTTTCAAAATTAATTAAAAGTAATACGTATGTCTGTTTAGAATCGTAAGTCTAACCAATTAGGAGAAATACTACAGGTCTCTTTAGAACATTTTGACAAACCAATTAATTTACTGAAATACATAAGTCTTTTTAGTGCATGTATCACATAGGGTAATGCATAGCAGCATGTGGGAAATCTGATTAGTTTACACAGCAGGCGTTTTCTTTTTTGTATACCACACTTTTGGGGGGGATCCATGGATATATGGAGGTGGCTTCCTGAATAACTTCGCGAGGCCAACATCATTAGCGGATTTCCGTTAAAGTGAATCCGCTAAAACGTATATTTAGGATAACACTCTAGAGGTCTCTTTTTCATTTAGTGTTTATCGCCTCTCTATTTATAGTCGGTAAAGCCTTGGCATGGATGGCGCACTTGGGAACCTATTTTACTATCACCCGCACTTATACTTTCTAATTTAGACGATGACTGGGGCAGCTTGTTCAATGCTGTTTCCGTCACTCTGACCCAGTTTTTCTTCTTCTCTACAGGCCTATATCTCTCAGTGCGTTTCACGGCTCATCCTCTCATATTTGTGAAGGCAGTTGATTATTGATTTCTGTCTTTATAATATTAACGGGCATTATTGTTATTTAAAATTAACAATATTTAAATATCGGGTATAGTATTCTTTGTGGTGACACTGAATTCGTCAGCCTTGCCTAGTATCGGTGAAATGCTTTCTACTTTTCAAGGCTAAGAATTTATAAATAAACAACAGTTATAGGTTTACACAAAATAAACTGACATAATGTAAGCATTAAAGCATACAAGGCTTGAATTGGCTGTTTGGTGACCATATCATAAAAATGAGTTTCACCCTACAAATACATGTACAATCTCCTATTTATTTTTCGTTTATTTTAAGTACTTCCCTAAAGACTAATTAATTAAATATAATACAAAATAGTGGGCTGTAACTCCCAGAGTTGGCGAACATCTAAAATTATACTAATATGCTCGCCATTTATAAATAGTCTCTACAACTTATGAAATTATTAGACCAAACACATTTATTACTTTTTTTTTTATAATATTAAATTAAAAATATTTTTCAGAATTTTACACTATTAAGGATGATTTTTAGTAATTTATTACTTTAAACCATGGTTTTAGAAGCAACTTAAATGTATTCGGAGTTCTTTATATGCCAAATCATGGGCAATTATTGTCGTTCATAAAAAAACATTATTATATCGTAATAATGTATGTAAAAAACATTAACTAAACCTCTTAATCTATCTGTTTAAGATTCAATTTTTTATTGCATGTGTAATAACGGGGATTGCAGAAAGTTATTGATTCACGGCATGTCGCTTCTTTTGATTTTGTACCGCTTCGATAGTCCCCAACTTAGCTCTCTCTCATAAATACCTACAGCAAAAGTCGAAAAAAAATATGTATTATAAACAAACATCTACATTTTTAGCAGATTTCCCTTAAGGGAAATCAGCTATTGAAGTCGTACTCATGACGCGATATATGTAAAAAGACAGATCAAGTTCGTTAACGGCTGTAATCGGACTAGAGGGAGGGGGGGTTTAGAGGGGGGATTTTCGAAAATTCAAAATATCTCCGTTATTATGCATCGGATCGAACAATTGTATTGAACCAATCGTATTGCAAATTAAATTTACTATAAATATTGTTATATACATTTATTCTCTATCTTGAATATTAACCGAGATATTTGCATTTTTATGAAGTCTGTGGTCGGGTATAGTTCGGATTAGGTCGACCATTTCCGTCGGCTCAGGTGGGAGGGAGGCTTCTTCTAACCTTACCTCTCGTTTCTAACCTTACCTTACCTTTGTTACTTTGTGAGATTTATGCAAATACGTTCTGTTCATCCGCCCCCCCCCTTCTTTAGTTCTTGGACTACTAAAATTTGAGTTATTAAAATATAAATTATTATTACAATTCAGAAGCCGTTTCAGTTGTGAATTTATTTTAATTAACTGAAAGATTTCTCATTACCGTTTGTATTTAATCACGGTGGTATTGTGTTACCAGTATGCAGATTTCTCTATTGTAAAACTTCACATGGGAAATATGCTTAGTTTACGCAGCTCCTGCGTGACGGACTTTTTTTACTACTATGCTCAGTCCAGATCTCGAGATGCAACAAAATCAGAACGTGATGGTAGATAAAGAAGTTCATTTTAGGTTTCAACAAACCAAAAAATATAAAGATCAGAAGATATTATCAAATGAAATTACAAAAATATAATTTTTGAAGACCTATGTAGTGTAAAAATGATTTATTTTTTTCATTTATTTATTTACTTATTTAAGGTCACCCGCGACTAAGCGATTTTGCCCAAACGTAATAAGAGAGCATTAAATAAAAGTAATAAAGGCAACAAATGAACATTACAAGTAATAAATATTACTACATCAGAACTTCGTTTAATTTCTTCAGCTCCTTGTAGCTATATAATTGTAATGTTTTTCGTTGTGTGTTCCAATAGATGTTTATGTATTTGTGTAATTATGGGGCAATTATTGTAAATTTTATCTAAGGAAAGTTAAGACCTTAAAGAATCAAAGAATAATAATACTTTAGAATTTTGAAAATTGTCTAGATTTGAAAGAGACATTTATGGCCTGTAATTCTGCCGTTATTCTTGTTCGTCTTTTAGCAGATTTTTCTTAAAAGAAATCAGCTATTGAGGTCGTACTCATGACGTGATTTTCGAAAAATTTCTTCAAATGTCCATCGATCCTACCCAGGAGATGACGAAAATGAGGTCCGTTCAAAATTATATATATATATATATATATATATATATATATGTATATATATATATATATATATATATGTATATATATATATATATATATAAATATATATATTTGTCTGTTAACGCTCTAGCGGGGTCAATTTTTGTTTGATCGTTACGAAACTTGATATTTAACCGTTTTATGTAAAAAGACAGATCAAGTTCGTTAGTGGCTGAAATCGGACCAGAGGGAGGGGAGGTTTAGAGGGGGGATTTTCGAAAATTCGAGATATCTCGGTTATTATGCATCGGATCGAAAAACTGTATAGAACCAATCATATTGCAAATTAAATTTACTATAAATATGTATTATGAACAAACATCTACATTTTTGTTGTTTGAAATACAATCCATAGTTTAAAACTACATTGACCTTTCTCGAAGGAGTTCAATTTTGTGCCAGGACCAACCCTTTGAATTCAAAGCAGAAACTTCTTAAGTGTCGTCCTTCCCAAATTCTATTTGTTCAGAAAAGTCTTTAGTCAAGTATTGCTGAGCTGCAAGGGGAGAGGAAAAACAACCCATTTCATTTAATAAATAAAATTAGCTAAACAACCCGTCATATAAATTACTTGAAACTGTTTTTTTTCTGTGTCAAAACTATATGTCGTCCTTTGAATTGTTGTAACAATAGACGGCAGCCATAGTATCCACTGTATAATTTCTAAATCGATCTTGCCGATGTAATGGTTGGGGCACTAAGCTGTAAGTTGCCCACTTCGCCCTTTCTATTTTACATTATTTCTATTGGTTTATTTACTTATTTTGGCATAAATACATGGCGTTGTCAGGGGTCTGACCATTTTATGTTAGTATCGTTAGGTATTCTATTTAAATAATTTATAATACTATTTCGAATACTCTTAAAATATAAGAAATTTATAACAATACGTATGCAAAAATATACAATATTTCTGGGGAAAAAAAACAATTAAATATTAAGTGACTTATAATAATATACTTAATTTTATTAAATGAAAATATGTTATTTAGCTTTACAATACTGTTAATATTTAGCATATATTCCAATTAAATTTCGCCCTGTTTTGCTATATATATATATTACTATAAATATTGCTGTCCATGATTCAAAAGTGTAGGGCAATGTAGCTTTACATGCTTCAGGCTATTATACATGTATTTTTGACACAACTTACTTAATTCATCTGAGTTTAAAATATGGGCTGTATTTTTATGAGATATTTTAATTTATTCGTTATTACAGTCACTCAAATGGCTTATGGTCCTTAAATTTTCTTTGCTGACGTTAAATTGAAGATAATTCGCTGGATCCGGATGTAATACTAAAATGCAGTAGGAAATTCAGGGAGAATTTGTATATATTTTCATCCAGTGAGATTTCTGGACGAGAGGAATATTATTTGCAACATTAGTTCTATTATTGAGGACAACCTCAATAGCAGAGTTTCTTTGAGGGAAATTTTCAATTTGCACAATTTTCAAACATTCAATTCTCCGTACTATTTATAGGATTGTAAACACCTATTAACGGGGCCTAACAGAGGATGTTTATATGCCTCGATTTGTCTCTTCTATGATTCGGGACGAAGGACTTGGCAGAGATTGTGTTTATTCCGGGATGCATTTCCTACCAGCTATTTCGGTGTAGGCGAACTATCCTTTTATCAGGTCCAAGGTTCAACATTCCTCTAACTGCGTTAACCTAGGCCCATTAGTATTATAATTCTTTTTTATAATAACAACGTAAAATTATGCTATAATAAGAGTAATTCCCCAGCTTCAGTCTCTCTATTCTCTTCATTAACCGATTTAAAATTTTTGGAAATTTGCTTATAACAAAGAAGCATGTTCTATTTTAAATTGATTCGAATGAAACACGATACTCCAGAGAAATAGTATTCAATTGACTGATCATATGAACCAAGAAATAGATACAGATATAATATTTATTTGTCAGTTAATGCTATAACTGCTCATAAGTTTATTTTCATTTTTACCAAACTCGACATTAACTATGGGGCTCAGATGAGCCATCTAAGTTAAGGCGGTGGTCTTAATCTCACTTGGTGCTATTGGCATTGTGAGTTCGATTCCCCCCTGGGATATAGGAATTTATTTAGTGAAGAACGCATTAAATAAAATCCTTAACTCTCCTCAGCTAAAAAAGGGGGGTAACCTGTAGATAGCCCTTCCCCATTAGCCTCACCAGTTCAAAAAGTGGCCGTTAATAAATAAAATCCAATATCGTAAAGAGTGCATAAAGAAGGGAGGGTATTGTGAAGGAACATAATTAGGGTAAATTCTTAAAAATCTCTGTTGTGATAAGTTTTCAATTGTTCTTCATGTCACAATTGTTGTTCAATAGTGAAATAGGAAGTAGTGAATATATATGTATATATATATATATATACGAGGGGTGTACAGAAAGTTCTAAGTCTGATATATATATCACCTGTGATCTCAGCTGTCAAGGTTGTTTTGGAAGGTTTTGACAACAATTTTTTTTTGACCGGGTTACAGATGTTGGAAAAGCGGTGGAATAAGTGCGTTGCTGTTGAGGGGGACTATATTGAAAAATAAAAATATGTAAGTTGAAAATATATTTGTATATATATATCAGGCTTAGAACTTTCTGTACACCCCTCGTATATATATATATATATATATATAGAGAGAGAGAGAGAGAGAGAGAGAAAGAGAGAAAGAGAGAAAGAGTTAGTATTTTTGAACGGGACTTCATTTTTGCCATCTCCTGGGGAGCATCGATGGGCATTTGAAGATTTAGTTCGTTGAAAATCAAATCAAAACCACGATTACAGTGTCAATAGCTGATTTTCCTACATAAAATTTTAAAATGAAAGAAATGAGGTCATATTTCTCTTGCTGCCGTAATTTTTATCTCACTATTTTTAAGCTCATTATGTAATCATAGTTCGTAAAACTAAAGATCAAGTTCTTGTTGGTTATTTTATAATACAGTTGCATTTTTTATAAATGCTATAACTGGGATTTTAACAGAGTAATTATAATTTTGGCGTTTCTAGCCTTCAGTAGACTTTTCATTCCTCCTCATTAGGATATTATATTGCTAAATATATAATGTCCAGTAATGTAATTTGAATTTGCTTACATACGATATTTACTAAAGATGTAAAAGAGAATTAATTGTTTAATAGGGTATTACTAAATGGGGAAATCTCCATAGTTTAAGCATCCACTGACCTTTTCAGCATTTTGGATGTTCCTAATCTAATTCCACTTAAATTTGAGATGCTGTAGTCACTAGGAACATTTACTGTAATTGCTGGAATTACTAACTTTCTAGTAACCAAATCCATTGTGTAATAGCAGGTTATGTTCATATTATTTACAATTAAGTTGCAGAAGTATGTTTCATAAAATTCAGAATTTCAGAGCACGGATAAGTTGGTTTTAGAGTTGTTGGTAGATGTGTATAGTCGCTGGTTTTAGGTAGAGTTGGCTGTGTCGCTGGGAACAGTAGGGCTTTGTTCTGACTCTCTATGCACCCTTATTTACCATTAACAACTTCAGGACCAGAGTTACAAACAAACTTCGGGGCCAATTTCCCTTCTCAGATTTTCCTTTTTCAAATTGTACAGAAACTTTTCATATTACCATTGGCAATGAAGTTACTATTTTGTTGGCTTGGAATACAGCGATTTTATTGACTCATTTCTATATTGGAAAATATGAAATATCAGTTCCTAAGGCACATGAAACAAAAAACACAACATATTAATTTTATTGTTGACCAGAACTTCTTAAATTTCAATACACCTCCCGACGACCAAATATTTTTTTTTTTTTTTTTTTTTTTTTTTTTTTTTTTATACTTTGTTCATAGAAACGATCTATCTGTTAATATTCATGTTTCATTCTCAAATTTAGAATGTCAAAGCTACTTGTGTTTGCATTCCTAGAAAAACAATGGGAAATACGCTTGTCTGATATAGAAATGCATATTATTGTTAGTACAAAGGTTCCTCAACCTTGCTTGAATTCGACTTACTTGGTTAATGTTTTATAGATAAATTAATTTTAAAATTTCTGCTAGAATATATTGTAGATACGAGGCATTCTATTATGAGTTCTTCCCCAAGTTTTTTTTTTTTTTTTTTATATTCTGGTTCTTATCTTCTGCGATTATCGAGGGTAATATTACAATATTAATCCAAAAAATAGTCACATCACATTACAACAAATGCTGATAATGTAGTGACTGTAGATAGAAATATGGCAACATTGACTGGAAGAATTCGTGGGAGCAGCTTGAAATAAATGGAGAGAAAACATTAGTACGTAGAAACGGCAATTGGGGGCAGGTTTAGCACACGTTTTGAACTTGTAGCACGTTTAAACACCTGACTGAAACAATAACTGAGACCAATTGTCCGGAAGGATTGTAAAAGCCAGAAAATACCAGGAAACAGATATTCCTGTATCATAGAGGAAACGCCGACCTTTAAAAGGCACTCATGAAAGTGGTGTTCACAAATGGGTCACCAGACCGAATTATGTAATGCCGTGAATTATGGACTCCCGTATTTAGTAGAATATTAGCACAGATAAAACTCAAGATACAATACAAGCTAACTAGATTATAAGGCCAACTTGAAATTATTAATTGTTCTTTATTCAGAAATCGAACCTAGAGTTGATGTTTATCACCCTCACCGAGTGGGCTGGAGGGTCTAAGGGAATGATTATAGAGGCATAAAATGAGTTTCGAATATCTAAAAATGAATTAATCATATCTCCCAATTACAGTGACTTTCCAAAATGTGGTAGAAGGTTGGTATTACAGTGATTACAGTTTCTATCAATAAATGATTAAGTCAACTAATTAATCTTTGCACAGTTTAATATTTTATGCATATTTATGTACACACATAACCGGTCAATATTCAATCTTAGCCATTATTCCAATTTCCATAATAGGGTTAATTGTTACATTGTTCCTGTTGTTGAAACTGTTAATTTTTGACAGGAACCTTGCTAAATTAGGTTCTTGAGAGAGTTGTAGCAAATTAGTATTGGGCGAAAGCACCGTAAATGAAGAAAATTAGCTAATGTCGCTCAATACGACATTAGGCTCAATGTGAACATGAGGCTCAATGCAGTTTGAAAAGCAGAAAAATTCCCGTCAAGAAGGTGCTGCGTTAACTAAGCAAATTTACACACTAATGGTCTCACCTCATCATCTATTGTTTATTCCTCCCGATGTACAAAAGCTATGTAAATAGGTATTGAAATTATAAGGTGGAAATGAGATGTATAAATACTCAGATCTTCAATGTGAAAACCTGGTGAGTTGAAGCAGGAGTTTACAAACGGCTGAAACCAAAGAATATAAATAATTCCTTAAATATTCAATTTTAAATATTATTTATTTATCAACGTCCTTTTATGTTACTATGGATAATTGGGACTACTAAAGGATACTATCCTTTTCAAGTCATGGTGGGGATAAGTATTTCATTTAATGAGTTCGTCATTAAATAAATTCCAGGTGCCCAAACGAGTCGTGGGGAATCGATTCCATGGCTCTAGGATTACAAAGTCACTATGTTTGATCTGCTTGATATTTTTATGTTTGATCTACCTAGAATAATTAGATCAAAAATATACAAAAATGTGCAATGGCTAAACAACATTTTTCCAAATTTCCTACTCTTCCCACCACTATTCTGTTTGTATCGTTAACATACATCTACTTATCCCTCTATATATATTTTTGTACGGAATACATTTTCGCCATCTCCTAGGTTGAATTTTTTTTTGTTATACACCCATTTTTGACACATTTATTTAAAGGGGGCTCAGTTTAACCATGGGTGTTACTTACTGCGTTACTCTTAATCGTACTTGGTAAACCTAGAATTGTGCGCAAGATTCTCACCTAGGCAATGGGAACTTAGTAAGTCCTATCCTGGCTAGAAAAGCGTGGTAAACTGTAGATAACACGTTCCCAATAGCCTTAGTACCACAACGTTGGCGCACACTTATTTCACGTATAACACAACACTTACTAGGGCGTATTGAAAAGTAAGGTCTCCTATTTTTTTTTCATAGAAAATTTAATTTATTTACAACTTTGATTACATCGTTGGAAGGGTTGAATATTTACCTATTTTTCTACATATTCGCCTTGACGATCAATAACTTTTTAAATTCTGTTTCCCAGCTTTTTAATGCCGGTGCCGTACCACTCTCCCGCCGCGTCACGAAGCCAACTGACGACTGCTTCTTGAACTTCCTCATCAGACTTGAATTTCTGTCCCCCAAGGTGCTGGGGGCAAGGTCCGGACTTTAAGGAGGGTGGTCGATGATATCCCAGCCGAATCCATTGAGTAGGGTGGTCGTTTGATGTGACACATGTGGACGCGCATTGTCATGAAGCAAACACACTCCTTTGGTGAGCCTACCCCTTCCTTTGTTTTGAATGGCTCGCCGAAGTTTCTTGAGAGTCTCGCAGGAGCTTTCTGAGTTGATAGTTGTTCCTTTTGGCATGAAATCAACCAACAGAACCCCGTTCCTGTCCCAGAAAACGGTGGCCATAACCTTTCCCGCTGACTTCTCTGTCTTGAAAAGCAGTCGTCAGTTGGCTTCGTGACGCGGCGGGAGAGTTGTACGGCACCGGCATTAAAAAGCTGGTAAACAGAATGCAAAAAGTTATTGATCGTCAAGGCGAATACGTAGAAAAATAGGTAAATATTCAACCCTTCCAACGATGTAACCAAAGTTGTAAATAAATTAAATTTTCTATGAAAAAAAAAATAGGAGACCTTACTTTTCAATAAGCCCTCGTATTTCAAGTTTAACGCGATGTGTATCGACCGGATGGTTAACTCTCAATTACTGTTTTCACCACTACTGGATAAACTGAACATTAAACTTAATCCTTATACTTTCGGTCCAGTCAGATTCTATTGTAAGAGGAATGGTTGGCCATCAGGAACTTGACATTTGTACACCATACTGACGAAATTAGTAAGGTCTGGATTATTAATTCTATGATTAACAATAATTAAGTAGGTATGACAGCAAACCGTTTCTGATTGCATTCTACCAATTATCTCTTTGAATTTATTATTTATTTGCTACCCTATAAAAAGGGGGAGAGAGAAAGGAACAATTGTCTCACTTGTTAGAGATTACGAGTATATAAGCCACGCGTAAAATACAAGCATAATTTTCAGGTTCATTTTTTTTTCAAGGAGTATAGAATCTAGTAAAGGCAAATAATACATTGAGTAGATGAAGATGAGAGAATGGAGCTCGGTTAGGGATCATCTTATTTTTGCCAGCGGAAAATTGAATTACTATTTAAACGATGCCTATTTTTTAGCAAATTTTCCTTAAACAATTTTCAATAAATTTGTACCGAAATCCGTGAATCATACGTGAGATTGTCCCCGAACTATATATACACAAGACTAAGAGCATCAGCATATTCCCTAGTTGAAAGTATTTCGGCGTGGTTTAGACAGCAAACGGCTTCAGGAACGAAATGCTTTCAGAGCGATGTCTACTGCTTACAGAACTACTATTATTTAGGGTATTACGTGTGACAGGTTTATTTATGCGGAGGAGTCTTAGGGCCTGAGTGGGCTAAAAGCTGCCTACCAGGAATTGTTTACTAACTAGTCCAAAGGGGAAGGTTATCTATGGTTATATATGAACCACCTGGTTATTATTAGATAGAAACTTGCTTCAGTTATAACTCACTATGAATAGCTCATTAATGTAGTTTAACTATATTCCCTTGCTAATCCCGAATATAGCCTTCATCTATCAACTTTAACAATGAAACTTGGAATGATAACATTTCCAAATAACAATGCCCCCCTAATACTGTCTTCTGATATAAACATTGTTTCAAAGGTTGTTCATGGTCTAACTTTACTAAGAATATAACAGATTTACCACACTAGGCATGTGCTGTGTAAACTAACCAGATTTCCCCGGGCTGAAATGAGGCACTGGTGATTTTATATTTCCCCTGCAATAAAATGCATATTGAAAAATAACTTGAAATTGGAGCTGAATATGAGAAGTATAGTGGTAACTTTCTGTGAATAAAAGTCCTTATGTACGGACAATAATGCATGGTATTTAACATAGAGTTATACGTTTTGTGGATATAGGCTTTGTTTTAATGAGAGTTGAGAAGGAGTGCGAGTTTACTAAAGGCAGAAAACAGATATATACAAATTACTCTCATTGTAATTTCTACTGGTGGTGATGGTGACAGATCAGGCTTATCATGTACACAAATTTATGATCCATTCACACTTATAAGTACTATTGCAGAAGGCTGGTTTCTGCCCCGCACTATCTCTTTAGGCAGCTCCTACGCTTTGACCCCCTGATAATGACAGTGTAAGTAGCTGAAAGCGCAAAGCGCTGATAAATATATTGTGAAGGGCAGCATAATTGTGAGCTGGATAAACTTGACAAATAACTGTTTATTTTTGAGTTGGAGTAAAATATAAAGAAAAAAATGTTAATTATAGAACTATTAGAAGATTTCCCTTAAGGGAAATCAGCTATTGAGGTCGTACTCATGACGCGAGTTTCGAAAAATTTCCTCAAATGTCCATCTATCCTACCCAGGAGATGACGAAAATGAGGTCCGTTCAAAATTATATATATATATATATATATATATATATATATATATATATACATATATAATTGTAACCTCTGTCTGTACATTGATTTTTTTCGCGAAATTTCACGATAACATTTTGTTTCACATGTCATAGACACCATAACTGCATTTTTTTTCTTTCGTGTATGTTTGTTTGTTTGTTTGTTACCTTTTCACGCATAAACGGCTGAACCGAATTTTATGAAACTTGGTATTTGTATTACTACTAGCCCAACTTAGACTTTAGGCTATACTAATATTCTCTGAGACGAACAGGAGTGGGGGTTATAAGGGAGGCCTGAAATTAAAAATAGGGATATTTCGTTTCCTATTGCTTTTTCAGAAAATATGTACATAACAAAAGTTGTTTATTTTGTTATTTAGAGTAACTTTTGTTATATACACTTTTTTCGTATAGTGAATTATAAACGAGATATAGACTAAAACCTATAGCGGAAGTGAACAATTTTATTTGGCACAAAAGACTCAACCGAACTAAATAAAACTCGGTATGTGTATTAGCACTAGCGCCTTCATTATAATAAGCCATACCAACATTTCTAGGGACGGGCAGAAGTGGGGGTTATGAGGGAGGCATGAAATTAAAAATGGTGATATTTTGTTTCCTATTGGTTTTTCGGCAAACATGCACATATCAAAAGCTGTTTATTTTGTTATTTAGATCAATTTTTGTCATATACACTTTCGCCGTATACCGACGTATAAATGCGTTATACGCTAAAAATGGTTGCCGGAGTCAACAATTTTATTTGGCACACAAGAGACTCAACCGAACTGACTAAAACTCGGTATTTGTATTAGCACTAACGCCTTCATTATCATAAGCCATACCAACATTTCTAGGAACGGGCAGAAGTAGGGGTTGTAAGAAAGGCCTGAAATTAAAAATAGGGATATTTCGTTTCCTATTGGTTTTTCGGCAAATATGCACATAACAAATGTTGTTTATTTTGTTATTTAGAGTAACTTTTGTTATATACACTTTTTTCGTATAGTGAATTATAAACGAGATATACACTAAAAGGTAAAGCGGGAGTCAACTATTTTATTGGACACCAACGGTTGAACCGATTCCAACAAAACTCAGAATATATAAATTAGCATTAATTCTTACATGGTAATAACCTATATTAAAATGTTTATGTTATAACGGGAGTGGGGGTTATAAGGGAGGCCTGAAATAAAAATTCACGATATTTCATTTTCTATTCCAAACCAACCACGAGTACTAACCCTAAACACTGAAACGGGGAAATGTCAAAATATTATGCAAAGTAAAGTCTTGCCGAAATAATACCATCATCATTCCGGCTCAAATGACTTCCCGGGCGAAGCCGGGTACCTTATCTTTTATATATATATATATATATATATATATATATATATATATATATATATATATATGTATATAAATATATATATTTGTCTGTTAACGCTCTAGCGGGGTCAATTTTTGTTTGATCGTTACCAAACTCGGAATTTAATCATTTTATGTAAAAAGAAAGATCAAGTTCGTTAATGGTTGAAATCGGACCAGTGGGAGGGGGGTTTAGAGGGGGGATTTTTGAAAATTCACAATATCTCCGTTATTATGCGTCGGATCGAAAAATTGTATAGAATCAATCTTATTGCAAATTAAATTTACTACAAATATTCTTCTATACATTTATTCTTTATCTTGAATATTAACCGGGATATTTGCATTTGTATTCTGTGTGTCGTCGGCAGGAGTCGGCTTTGTTCGGGAATTTCCGCCGACAGCTCTGGCGGCCGTTTCCATAACTATTCGTGCCTCTTGAATAGGTTTAGAGATACCTTACTACTACAGGTGTTATTGGTCCGATTTATCTACTGGAAAACGTCACGTGGGAAATCTGCTTAGTTTACGCAGCCCCTGCGTGACGGACTTTTTTTTTTTTATTCAACTCGAAATAACGGAGATCTTTGTCATTTTTTTTCTTCTAAAAACGGGATTTATTAATAGTTCTCCAAAAAATGTTTATATATTGTGTTTGGTAATGGCAATAACAAAAAAGGTTGTAGCTGCAACTTAAAGAAAACACGCACACAAACACACACACACACACACACACATATATATATATATATATATATATATATATATATATTTGAGGAGGTACTTCATGAATAGGTAGAGCTCCACTTAAACCCAAACAAAAGATGAATATTCTTCGAAATTTCTACCAGTGAGTCTTCAACATAGGCTGGTACTTGGCCGTGTCAAGCCTCTAGCTCTTCTTCAAGCGGATGTTCTTGTCAGGAAGGCAATTAGAGGTTGCCTTCACCTCCCATTTGACACGCCCAATCCTCTATTTCATTCCACAGTTAAGTTTAGTGGGCTTGGAGTTGTTAACCTTGCTGCAGTTTAATGTTTGCTCGGTCAATGGCCACCTTTGAGGACGTAGGGCTTCATGAGCATATAATACGACACACACACATATACGCGAAGTCACACAAATTTGACGAAAGGTTTTTCTGGGGACATTATAACTAAAAGCTATAAATAAAAGTAAACCTACGTAACAGCGCATTTTCACGAAGTAAAAGTCTCTATAAATGTTTGTTTTTAAACCGTGAAGATGTGGTATATTGTCTACATTTCAATGTCATTTTTCATAAAATAAAAATTATATTTTTAGCTGGAGATATGTAAACTGTAACTTTAATAATGCCATTCAGAATTGTTTTGTAAATATTGAACAGTCCTTTTTCAATGGTCAGAGTTTCTTTTTTACATTTCATGGACATAAATAACTCGCAGAAAGAAAAGCTTTATCTTTTCAATGCACTGAATACAAGGAAAACTTTGAATTAAAAGCACCTGTTTGAGAGGAGAGAGAAAAGCAGTGATCTTGACCTAGATTGAGAAATGAACATCATTTATTACCTGTCTCGTTTACTCCTACTCTATAAATCCAATCTATTGGGAACGTTGATATTTCTTCCTTCTCTAATATCTCCGCTCACAATATGTCAGTGAGGCTCAATAAATCTCTAGCCAACTTACTCATATGTCTAATATCTAGCATTAGTCTGCTATATCATTAATCAGGCGGCGGGCTACAGAGAGATGGCTCCCTAACTCTTCAGGCTTCGAATAGAAATAACTCCTCCACTGTTCCTGATAGCTATTTTTTAAGTTGTTTGATTCAGAAAGCAATGAGAAACCATTTAATGTTTTTCCGACCCTCCTCTTTCCTTTGTCCGTCCTGTATTGTTTTCGTTGCTGTAGAAACCAGGATTTACTGCTTGGGGATTGGAGGGGGGATCACAGTTGTAGTCTGTAGATTCACCACTATTGACTTAGGAGTAGATTTGTAGTAGTCAATTAAAAAAAGAAAAAAGGACAACAACTTGTCTTCTCTACTCCTTCATTCAAAACTCTACAAGTTGCGTTTCATACGAAGGTACTTAATAGTCCATAAACAATTAAGAAACGCCGTCAATATATTCTTCTCAGAGAATCACATCAAGACTGTAAATAGTAGATTGTATAGAAAACAGCTGATATATATATATATATATATATATATATATATATATATATATATATATATATATATATATATATACTAGCTCAGATACCCGGCTTCCGCCGGGGAATTCATTTGAGGCTGAATGGTGATGGTATTTTTTTGGCAAGGCTTTACTTTGCACAATATTTTGACATTTACCCGTCCCAGTGTTTAGGGTTAATACCCGTTTTTGGCATTTTTTAATAATAAAATTAATTTTTTATGTAAGTCTTCACTGTCCTCCAAATTGTCATATTTCCCGTCTCTTGTGCATTATGCATAGATTTCAGTTATTAAGGACAAAATATTAACATAGATTAGAATTAATTTTTCCAGGTGAGGTACCTCATAGCTCAAATTGGAATGAATTGTTGAGCATATCAATATTTCTACGCAAATTACTTGCTCCACACATTGTTCCTGGAGAAATGTATAAAACAAAAGTTAATCTAAATACCAAAGTAAACAACTTTTGTTATGTGCATGTTTGTCGAAAAACAAATAGACAATGAAATATCGCAAATTTTTATTTCAGGCCTCCCTTATAACCCCCACTCCCGTTCTAACCTAAAAATTTTAATATAGCTTATAATCATGGAAGAATTAATGCTAATTGACATACCGAGTTTTTTTAAGTTCGGTTTAATCGTTAGCGCCCAATGAAATAGTTACTCCCGCTTTAGTATATAGTGTATATCTCGTTAACTTTGTTAAAAGACAAAAATGCATATGACAAAAGTTATTCTAAATAACAATATAAACAACTTTTGTTATGTTCATATTTGCCGAAAAACGAATAGAACACGAAATACCGCTATTTTTAAATTCAGGCATCCCTTACAACCCCCACTCCAGCCTGTCCGTAGAAATGTTTGCATGGCTTGTTATAATGAAAGCGTTAGTGTTAATAGATTGACCGAGTTTTATTTATTTTGGTTGGGTCTTTTGTCCTAAATAAAATTGTTCACTTCCGCTATAGGTTTTAGCGTATATCTCGTTTATAATTCGGTAAAAGAAAAAAATGTATATAACAAACGTTACTCTAAATAACAGATTAAACAACTTTTGTTATGTTCATATTTGCCGAAAAACTAAAAGGAAACGAAATATCACTATTTTTAATTTCTGGCTTTCCTTATAACCCCCACTCCTGCTCGTCTCAGAGGATATTAATATAGCCTAAAGTCTAAGTTGGGTTAGTAGTAATATACATACCAAGTTTCATAAAATTCGGTTCAGCCGTTTATGCGTGAAAAGGTAACAAACAAACAAACAAATAAACAAACAAACAGACACCAAAGAAACAAAATGCAGTTATGGTGTCTATGACATGCGAAACAAAAAGCTATCGTGAAATTTCGCGAAAAAAAAATTTACAGACAGAGGTTACAATTTTATATATATATATATATATAGATATATAAAAACATCTTACCATATTCAGCTGATATTGTATCGATTTCTTAAATTGTTAAAACGTCTGTTTTCAGACGATGAGTGTAAATAAGAATAATACTTTTTATACATATTTTCAAATTTCACAGGAGCTCAGGTTAGCCATGTGAGTTAAAGCGCTGCCTTTAATCTCACATGGCAAACCTAGAGTGGCTAACTCAATTCTCGCCTGGGTAAAGGAAATTATTTAGTGCTGAAATTCATTAAATAACATCCTAAGTCCCACCCTGGCTAGAAAAGGGTGGTAACCTGTAGATAACCCGTCCCAATTAGCCGGGCAGCAAAAAGTGGACGTTAATAAATAATGATAATAATAAATTTCACAAATATTCAACAAAAATACTTCGCTAATTTCAGGTTGTTTATTCTATTATACTAAACAATGTCCTGTATATATGCTATATAAAAAACGTCTGGCTTATATCTTTTCTTTATCACTTATACTGTGGATTTTCCCCCTTAATTATGTTTCGATTTTATCTATAACATTTATGCTGTTAAAATTGAAATCATTTGCAATATAAGCAAATTATGTTCAATTTTGCATTATTGTCAAAATTATTAACATGATGCTTAATTCGATTTTAAGTAAACTACTTTTAAACTTATATCCATAATTCCAAGATATCATTCATACATCATTACATATATGTAAAATCCAATTGGCTATTATTAGGTTATATTGAAATGATAAATATACAGCCAGCTCTACGTCTATTTTAGTATTAACCTTTTCATTTCCAGGATCATTTTGATTAAAATTATGTTCATTTAATCTACTTATATTTAATCTACATGTATATTTAATTTTCATTTATATTAAAATCTTAACATTGTAGTGACTTCAATATTCCAGTTGGTAAACATGTAGTCCAAATATGTCCGCAAGTCTTCAACTTCTTTCGTTTACCTGCAATATGGAAGATGATAAACATGCTCTTGAGGCCAGTTCGTCATTGACTTTTTATCAGCAGATCGGGCCTGGATGTTTCAAGCGTGTACAGAAGTTCAGAAATAATTACGGAAACGAACATAAAACAGACCACAAAGATACGCAAAGGCCGTTTGTCCCTTCTCTAATAAACTACTTATCAAAAATTGAATCAGGAAGAAGAAGAGAGCGAAGCCAAAATCATCAAAGTGCTTTACCTCAGTCACCTACTAATGACGGAAGTGCAAACTACAAGGTTACTGTAACTCGAGTTTCATTGCCACAATTCGGGATGCTAATAGTCTTTAAATTATTTGAATAAACAATTTTTTTACTCCACCATTGTACTCATATATTATATCCCAAGCATCTATAAAAGCTTGTTACGAAAAAAAATATAATCCCCCTTTTTGAATAAAATAACACTATATAATGGTTAGGAGGCTGGAGGATAGCCAAGGGTTGTTCACGCGATAGTGCACTCTTTGTTCTGAGTGGCTTACTAATCAACTCATGCGCTCAGTTAGGTAGTCAAAGGCACTTGATTCAGACATATATGCCCTCGCTCAACCCCCAAACATACTTATAATTGAATGTTCCCAATAATCTGAATACTACATTATACTCAAAGGGTGAAATTTCTCAAAAATTTAAAATATAATTAATGAGCTAATATCATTTTTAGGTAGGAAATAATGAGAATAAACGTACGGTCCGGTTATTAAAAATTTGACGAGTACACCTCATAAGTTCCTTGTACTCCTATTAAATTAAATAAACAAAATGTTCGGTTCCACTGCATTTAATAGTATTTCATTCTATATAAACGATATCTCCATTGCAATGCTGCGGATCGAAAAATTTCATAGAACATAATTTAGAAACGTATAGACATTTCAATCAAAAAATGACTTGACTTATTTTTTTGCAACTTCATACGTACGTAAAAATTTGCATTTTTTTTTTATTTTCCCACAGCTCTCCCTTCCCTTTGGTTGAAGAGGAGCATAACCAAGCGATACAATAAACGTAATAAGAAATTCAACATTCTAAGGCGAGCCATTTTTTGAGTAGTTTGAGATACGTACAGACTGAAACTGCTGAAAAGCAGGCTGAAAGTAGTTAAAATGTATTCAGAAAAGCCAGAACCGATCATTCTGTAGAAATCTGCCAAAAATCCCTGCTGAAATTCGGCCCTCCACATCCCACAGGTTGTAATAGGAGTACAAATACGTGTTTAATATCTCGTTTTCTTTGCATCGGATCGGAAATTGATTTAATTTTATAAATGAGATATCTATCTAAAAGGGGTAAAGAAATATCCTATTTCGAATTTTTTGCCCAAAAAGCACATTCACTTTGTCTTTTTAGCAGATTTCCCATAAGGGAAATCAGCTATTGAGGTCGTACTCATGACGAGATTTTCGAAAAATTTCTTCAAATGTCCATCGATCCAACCCAGGAGATAACGAAAATGAGGTCCGTTCAAAATTATATATATTTGTCTGTTAACGCTATAGCAATTTTTGTTTGATCGTTTCCAAACTCGATATTTAAACGTTTTATGCAAAAAGACAGATCAAGTTCGTTAATGGCTGAAATTGGACCAGTGGGAAGGGGGTTTAGAGGGGGGATTATCGAAAATTCGAAATATCTCCGTTACTATACATCGGATCAATAAATTGTATAGAACCAATCTTATTGCAAGTTAAATTTACTATAAATATTCTTATATACATTTATTCTCTACCTTGAATATTAACCGAGATATTTGCATTTTTATTAATGTGGCGGCTAACGGACGAATGAGTTTCCCGCCAAAAGCTAGTTCGGCCGTTTCCGTAACTGTTCGGCTCTTGTATGGAGATTTCTCTATTATATAACTTCACGTGGGAAATCTGCTTAGTTTATGCAGCCCTTGCGTGACGGACTTTTTTATATCCATTTTTGTTATAAAAGTAGAATAGTAAGGGTAATCTGATACAAAAAACGTCAGATATAATTTAAAGTATAAGCTGTGGATCAGTATTGCTGGTTATTTATTCCTTACTACTTGTGTTTAATAGGTCATTTTTTGTAATGTTCTTGGTATTATCCTAAGTGAATTATTACCTGGTCAAGTTAAAAAAATATCTCCATGAGGATCCAGCAACTGGCAGTGTATTAAAGAATGGATGCGAAAGGTCATCTTTGATTCATAATTCTGAAGAAATATTGGTTTACAGGTTTTTCAAATAAATTCCACACTGCGAAATTAAAAATGAAATGTGTATTTTTTCCTTTTACTGATGATTTTACCCGTTGAAAAGGTAGTATATAACAATGAAACACTCAGAGCAGAACTAAATAAAGTGAATAGAGGAAGTATTTTTCTCTTGTGACCACACCACGAGATAGTAAAAGAAATAAATTCCATACTCCAGGCAGAGTGAAAATAAAGATACAATTTATTGTCATTTTTTAAATCTACAGAACCTTATAACTGATGGCTAAATCATTCCTATTTTATTCCAGGGTTTTTTTGTTATTGCTACGACAAAACAGCTGCCAAAGTAAAAATCAAGTTTAGAAAAATGAAATAGGAACTGCAAACATGAATATGAAACTCCCTTTTATGAAAGCCACTTTTCATACTTTTTAACTCTCTCTTAAGAGAAATAATTAAAAAGTTCCTAGCGAAGTTTTTTAATTAACCTCTCCGTCTTAACTGAAAAAATACTCTATTATAACCTTATCACTCCTGTCAAGTCATTTTGTTTTGAGGTTCAGCAGAGTTCTTCTTAAGTTCTTGGACGAATTAAAATGCTATGAAGCATTTTTCATTAGCCCTAAAGTTTCGAATTTGTTCTCAATCTGTGAAATTAGAAACTTTTTTTGTAATTTAGTCTTTATTATCAATGTGTTTAGAGTTGTGAGCACAATCGGATGACCTGTGATACACAAAACGTTTATTATAAAATATAATGTTTTCTGATACATTATTTAATTGATTTTATGGTGAATAAATGATTGAAGTGAGTTATGTTCAGTTGTAGTTTGTAAATCCTATTCCTTTTAATTTTGGAGATATTCTAATAACTTTTATGAATTAACAAGGAGGAAATAAATTTAAAATTAGGAATAAAGCTCTCATTAAATAGTTTCAAATAATACACTTAACGCTTTAGGCCATCTTAATCCTAATCAAAGTTTAATTACTGCCTATTTTTCGCATTGTTACCCTGGTAAGTGAAAGTTTAAGGGTACAAACCATAACTTCTATTTCATACACTTAATCACCCAACATAGGCTCCATTATATTGAATTAGTTCTTCTTCTGCAAACCTGCTTTCTGCTCCAGCGGTCTTCTCGTCATGCCACGGTGTGCTTATTTTCAGTATCTCTACGGCTACCTTCCTCAGGCTAAACATCGCCACTGTTATTCCGGATAGGTTGAAGTCCGGAGTCTAAACTTTCTATCTTCAAATACGCTCTTGCCAATTTTGAATTTGAAATTGCATATTAGCATTAGAATAATATCATAGCTGTAGATAAAAGATAACAATTCTGTATTTAAGTATAAACTTTTTACAAGAGGTCCGAATTTTTACCAAAAAAAAAAAAAAATTAAAACACATGGGTAGGTACAATACTTCTCTAAAGTAATACAATAATATTGTCGATTAATAAAATAAATAATTTGGCTACAATTAGTATATTAATAAACAATGAATTACATTATAGTTAAAATAGCTTACTCAACATTGGGTGATCTTCAAATTTGATACATAAGTAGAATTTAAATTAATAGAAACAAAAATAAAGAAATAGAAAGAAAGAAAAGAAAAGAAAAATAAACAAGAACATAAAACTTCATTAATCTTCTTATATTAAAGATAATTTATTGAAATAAAAATTAAACGAGAAGAAAAAAAATAATAAAATAAAATAAAAATATAATAATAAGTAAATGAAGTAAAAATTATATGTATAATAAAAGACAAAATAAAGAGACAATTCTTCTAAATCATCAATCAATTCCGATGGCACAATTATGAAAAATAAATAGTTAAATAAAATAAATAAAAAATAAATGAAATATTTACTACTTGTGTAGGAAATGATAAATCAATCAAACATTATGAAAGCTCGTACTTTAAGCGCGTTAATAACAAATTTATAGGTATCAAAGGCCTTAGGCTTTAATAAAAGGCTACCTTCCTCAGGCTATACATCGCCACTGTTATTCCGGATAGCTTGAAGTCCGGAGTCTAAACTCTCTCTCTTCAAATACGCTCTTGCCAATTTTGAATTTGAAATTGCATATTTCTACTTGGCATTAGAATATTATCATAGCTGTATTTCGATTTGCCATATAAATGTGTATCATACGCATGAATATATTTTGGCTTGGCAGTATAATATTATTAGAAGCACCAATCATTTCTACTTGGTATTTCAATATGCATCAAAACTGTATTTCGACCAGGCAGAAAAATACGTTTCATAAGTACAAGCGTATTTCGACTCCACACTTGAATATGTATCGAAACTGGATTTCAATTTAGCATTTCATACATAGCATAACCGCATTTCCAGTTGGTATTTGAATATGTATCATAACTACATTTCGATCTGGCATTTGAATATGCATCAAAACCTGGAATATTTATCATAATTGCACTCGACTTAGCATATAAATACATTTCAACCTCAACTGCATTTCGATTTCATATTTGAATATTGTCATAACCAAAATGCATTTCGGCTTGGCATTTGAATATGCATCATAGCTGACTTTCGACTTAAGGGGGGGGGTGTTTGTTAGGGCAATCAACTTCGTGGTTATTACGCCCTTTATGGTATATACTTTTTATTGTTGTGGTTACTTTGTATCTGTGTATATAAATTCAAGCGCACACACATGTTCATGTGCATACATTCATTTTTTTTTCTCAAATTCATAAATGGATATTGTTATATAATATTATACAATACCAAAATTTTATTGTTTAGAGATAACTTCTTTACTAACGAAATTACTCAATCTACTGTTTGTGGAGAATATGCTAAATCTCCGAAAATTGTTTGCACAGATTGACATTCCTCTATAAGATGAAGAATTGAAAGTGGACTTAGGATTTGAATATGTTTCATAATTGTATTTTGACGTGGCATTTGAATATTTATCAAAACCATGAATATATTTCGACTTAGCATTTCAATTTTCATTTTACATTAGAATGTGAACCATATTCCAAAAATAAGGACTCTTTTCTAATGAGCTCCATTCCACGGTAGTGATTTTTAAAATAACTCATGGTAATAACACTGAATTTAAAATAATTTTTATATTATTAAAACACAGATAATTATGTTTTTCGTTCTTTCTTTTAATCAAAAATAAGTATTGTCTGGTTAACAAGAGATTGTGAATTCGTGAGTATTGAGAAATTCGTTTAGGGTGAATCATGTTACAATGGATGTGTATTTCAAGATCTTTGTCCAGAATGTTAGTTTTATATTTGTCGACATAATTAAAAACATTATTATTATCATTATTAAAATATAAACATAGATCAAGTATATTGATCTATGCACCATTACACATCAATGATTAATTAGTAATCATATGATTTGACTGACAATCACTTACTTTACTAAAACCACTGCTACAATTACGACTAAAATAACTGTTACTACAACGGGAATTAGCAATGTATAAATGACTAAGAAAGACGTATAATATGTAGAAGAAGTATATATTTTAGCAGAACCGCACGTGGGCTGCCTGCTCAGTGATTTTTTTTCTCAATATCAGAAGAACAGGTGTAAAGAATTATGGAATAAGAAGGAGAGAGGAACAAGAGGCTAGGTAGAGGAGAGGGCAGCACCTGCTACAGCCTGCCCATCTGTTACCCACCCCCGTCTCTCCACATTACTCTCAGCCCTCCTCCATATTTCCTCCACTATTATTCCACAAGAATATACACTGTAACACGCCCTTATTCATCAACTCCTCTCCGGCAAGAACAAATCACGACCGCTAGACCTGTAACATGACAGACAGACACACAAATACATAAACACACACAAACACACACACACACACACACACACACACACATATATATATATATATATATATATATATATATATATATATATATATATATATATATAAAACGTTGCACAGACTCCATTTCCGTAATCTAAGTCCTAAGTCATTTGAAGGATTTCCCTAAAATCTCTTAAAATGTACAACCTCAATAGCTGATTTCCGATGAGAGAATAACTTAATCAATAATTTCAAATAGACTTTAATATTTTGTAATGTAGTAAATCAGAATTTGAGAATAGTTACTGACACCTTCGTCCAATTAGAAACAATGGGAAAAACGATTAGTAAACATTCCAGTTCTGGCCTTTAAATTTAGAACACATTTAAGGAAGAGAAAAATTCTGCCGATTGTGAATGTCAATCCTCTTTGGTGAGAATGACAAATACTTCACGTGTGTTAAATAAAAGTGGACAAGTGGTCCTGATGTTAAAACTATCATAAACTGGCATTGGGGTAGAATATTATGACGTGTTGTTATACAAGAGCAAGTGTGCTATTCCAGAGTCTTTCCGTGAAATCTGGATAAACATCGATATATATATATATATATATATATATATATATATATATATATATATATATATATATAAAATTGTAACCTCTGTATGTACATTGATTTTTTTCGCGAAATTTCACGATAACTTTTCGTTTCACATGTCATAGACACCATAACTGCATTTTGTTTCTTTCGTGTGTTTGTTTGTTTGTTTGTTTGTTTGTTACCTTTTCACGCATAAACGGCTGAACCGAATTTTATGAAACTTGGTATGTATATTACTACTAACCCAACTTAGACTTTAGGCTATATTAAAAATCTCTGAGACGAACAGGAGTGGGGGTTATAAGGAAAGCCAGAAATTAAAAATAGCGATATTTCGTTTCCTATTAGTTTTTCGGCAAATATGAACATAACAAAAGTTGTTTATTTTGTTATTTAGAGTAACTTTTGTTATATACACTTTTTTCGTATACCGAATTATAAACGAGATATATGCTAAAACCTATAGCGGAAGTGAACAATTTTATTTGGGACAAAAGATCCAACCGAAATAAATAAAACTCGGTATATGTATTATCACTAACACTTTAATTATAACAAGCCATACCAACATTTCTAGGGACGGGTAGGAGTGGGGGTTATAAGGGATGCCAGAAATTAAAATTGCTATATTTCGTTTCCTATTGGTTTTTCGGCAAATATGAACATAAGTAAAGTTGTTTATTTTGTTATTTAAAGTAACTTTTGTTATATTCAATTTTGTCGTATAACAAAATATAAACGAGATATGCACTAAAAACTAGAGCGGGAGCCAACAATTTTGTTGTGCACTAACGATTGAACCGAACTTAACAAAACTCTGTATGTGAATTAACATTAATTCTTCCATGATTATAAGATATATTAAAAATGATAGGTTAGAACGGGAGTGGGGGTTATAAGGGAGGCCTGAAATAAAAATTCGCGATATTTCATCGTCTATTTGTTTCTCGGCAATCGTGCACATAACATAAGTTGTTTACTCTTTTAATTAGTGTAAATTTTGTTTTATAATTATTTTTTTGTAAAATATGGTATGAAGCAAGTAATTTGCTTAGAAATATTGATGTGCTCAACAATACATTCCAACATGAACTACCCAGGTATCTCACCTGGATAAGTTAATTTAAATCCATGTTCAAATTTTATCCTTAATAATTCAAAACTATGTTATTTTTTAACGCCAGTAATAGTTTGCACCAAATAAGTTATACTACCCCCACCGTTCTCTAAGTGTTTAATAAATTATTTAATTAAAACGTGAAAAATATTTGAAACAGTTTTAGAATTGTGAAGATAATGTAATATGATTTTTTAATATATTTGAATGTATTAGAGTATAGCTATCCAAAATGCATTGCAGGTTGGCAGCACTGAGGCTATGTAGGTGTCGAGCTACTTCCTTTGTACTATCGGTTCCGATCTCATATTGGTCTATGTTTACATGTTAATTGAAGCTTATAGCAATGTATTGTTATTCTCAGGAATGTGAATTTCTTTAATTATCATAAATAAATAATTTACAAGAATAAGCGCTAGGGAGGTGCACCCAAGTATTTCTGGTATTTATTAACTCTGCTCCGTTAATGTATTATGATATGAAAACCAATATGAATACACAGTTAACAATCGAGACTTATGAAAGAGTATTCTAATAGCGGCTATGACGTACCTAAAACAGCTGTCACCGTTGGACATTGTACCGCCTGAAGGGAAAGGAACTTATTCATACGTGGTTTGGAAGATAGAATACTTTCTAGGATTATGATTTATATGGTCCATTACGTTATAAAAAAAAACTACATACACAGAGGACGGGAAATATAAAAATATTGAGGAAACTGAAGTCTTAAATAACAAATAATTTTATTATTAACAAATCCACAGCAACGACGGGTATAAATTCTAAACACTGGGACAGGGAAATAAAAAACATATTATGCAAAGTAAAGCCTTGCCAAAAAAATACCATCACCATTCAGCCTCAAATAAATTCCCGGGCGAAGCCGGGTATCTGAGCTAGTATATATATATATATATATATATATATACACTAAACGAAAAATAAAAGAAGATATTAGAAATAGAAAAACGGCAGTAAACAAAAAAAAACACAAATTAAATGCCTCAATCATATATTCTATAACATTTTATCTTAAATTAATCAATTTTAAATTATGACGCGAAATCGTGCAAGTAATCGAGTTGTAGCGAGTTGACATAACCTACTTGGGAACCTCAGTATCAACTACTTCCTCCGTGAGGACAATCGCAGCGAATGTAAGGGAGGGAAATGAGCACTTCAGAAATGTAAGTTGCAATCTATAATTAGATTTTAAAAATATGTCATTGATATAGGCAACTATGAATACAATATATAGCAAATAAGTTTTAAGGGTTCTGTTAAATTAATGTTATTAATTTTTTATTTTATTTTTTTTTTTTTTTGAAAATGGATAGCCCCTGAATAGGTGTCAAGTAAGTCACAAAACATGTAGGGTAGTGGTTTTTATTGGTGGCCCTTGCCATAATATTTGAAGAATATATAAAAAATATTGGGTCCAGAATAAGAAGTATATATATATATATATATATATATATATATATATATATATATATAAATATAAAATCTATAGTCTACTTGCCCCCCCCCGTCATATATTTTGGCCTCTTTCTCCTACCAAATAATTGTCCAAATGACTCCCGGAGGGCGCAAATTCATTACATTATTCATTTTGTATCGATTTTGTTATTCATTGGTATTTAAATATGTCATTATTAGTTAACATACTTCGCAATTAATTGGTAAAAAATCGTTCCAAAATAGATGACTTTCCAGGAGTTTGTGAGCGCATATAAAACTCTAAACAAAAGTACTTAACAATAAAATAACTATTCGTCGCATGTTTCGTTACTATAACACAAGTAAAAAATGCTACAGGGCAAAACAGACTAAATCTTACTCAATGAAACCCTTTACTACAGTTAGAATTAACTCCTCCTTATAAGCTATATTAATACTACTCATAGGGACAAACAGGAATGGCGTTGTAAAAGAGCCCTGAGTTGCAAATGCTATATTTTTTTCTACAAATATCCTCCAATCGAATGTAGTTTATTTTGTTATTTGGAGTAACTAATGCTATATACCTTTTTTTTTTATCAAACAAGATATACCCGCCCATAACTTATACGTCTTGCGCCGTCAAGGAAAGCTGGAAGGGTCTTTATATTTTTAAAAGTAAAGTAAATTCTAAGGGTAATTAAACGTAACAATTAGTAAAATCAATTTCCTCTTCTTTCTCCTGCAAATTGTTACTTTAGGCCGAGTTGTTGAATGGTATTTCCTAAGTATAAACCAAATTGTAAGTACTTATTAAACTTGATTCGATTCTGGCCAATTACGACAAATTGCGTTACGTTTCTAGACTTTAGACGATAGATGATGGTTCTACGTGTGATTCGGATTAGTGTGGAGATAATGAATCTCTACCCTCCCCCTACCTCACACCCTTAATCTATTGAATTTATCTTAATTATTTCATGGTAACGTAACATTTAACAGATTTTTATCTCCTCCACCCAAAAAAAAGAAGTGAATTTTTAGAGCATTCCAATGGTTTAAGTTTTTAGAATAACTAAAGTTACAATAATTTAAACAAAACAACGCTGAAATTGCTAAACTCGGATAATCTTTTGGAGGGATAAAGGTGTATGTTGCTTACTAATTGAATATGATGATCATAAACGCTTTAAACTAAAACTAAACATTAAATGGTGGGTCTAAGCCAATAAAACTCATTAGATAGTATTTTTATTTTCCATTAATTTTTGACTTTGACTGAATTAGAGGAATTCTACCCATTGGCGATTTCAATATAATTTTCTATTAATAACCTTTCATAAGTAGAGTCTAGATGGTTATATCTTCTTCAAATATCTAAAACTCATATCTTTTCACATTAGTTTGCATATTCTATCTTGTTATTATCTTCTTGGTAATAATGGTGCTTGTTTTTCTTTATAATTTGGGGCGAATATTCAGACCACTGTTAGGACTCGAGGCCAATGAGCTACCATTCAACATATATGTTCGACACAAGAAATCTAACGTACATGCTTTCTTCATTTTATATAAATGACAATTTACATTTAGGACAGTATATATTTGATAATATAGCATTTATCACGAGGAATAGTAATCTAGTGCTTGCTCAAGTTTTTTTTTAAATACTTAATATTTGCTACTTTAAAAGACGTCATAATGACGATGACACCTGGGACCTAGAGAAGTAATACGTACCGCTTGACTTGACGGTCATGCTGGTTTAGTATCATCCACTAGCAGACAATACCGTTTATGATTTACTTAACAGATGTAGAACAATAATGAACACTTAATACCATTAATCTGTACGTGGTATAATGTTTGCTCAGATTAGAGGGCTCGTGGTCAACATTGCAATAACAAATTTTCCAAACAGTTCCTCAGTATTTAGAAAAAATTAGTAAGATCTTGCTATTAAGTGGAGGTTCTGATCTCAATTTGAGCCTCCACCAGTGAGCCATAATAATGTATTTGAATGTTTTTATTACGTTTATATATATATCATATTTTAGCAGACTTGAATCTTGAATGAAAATGCCATTTTAGGTTGTACTCATTTTAAGAAAATGAGTGTAAAACTAATGAGCAATGGCTGAAATCAGGCCGATAGGAACGAAGGGGGGAGAGGCAGAGAGGTACAATGTAAAGTTCTTAATATCATCATTATTTTGAGTCATATCAAACAAATGTAATATGATCAATCTTGTTGGTCATTAAATTTTATATAATTGGTATTCTATACATTTTCTATACATAATGTATTAGCGGAGGCATTTGTGTTTTGTTCGTTTCTATCCTTCAGATATCAAAAATAACTTTAATTAGCAGATTTTCTTAAGTGAAATGAACTATTACCGGAATCATCAAGAGTCTTCTTGACCAACTAAGGACTCGATCTTGATTATTTATTTATGAAGCATTTTTCATGAATTTATGTTTTTACCTGTTGATAAAATGTTATTCGAACAATTACGAAAAAATTAAATTTGGTTTTTAGTCCATACCTGTGGCACAAACGCCCGGGCTTTGAAAAATGAAATGAGTCATAGAAAATGATAATCTGTGAATTTTGAATGTTATTTTAATTTCGAAAGGGATTAGTAAATCGCATACAATTCGGCCAAGTAAATATTTGTTCTCTAGCTTAATGCTAACTTTATTGAATTAGAATTAAAAAATATATATGCTCCATCTTCAATGAAACACACAAAAAAAAACCCGTTTCTCTTATAATTCTATACAATTCAAGAGGCTCCCGCATGGTGCTGCCATCTCTGTGCCAGTCCTGGGAACTACCACGTGCAAGCACCCGGCTGTTAGCACAGAACAAAAGCTGTAGAATGAATAAAAGATACTAGCAGTCAGGCTACTTTTCCAGAGAGCACACTCTTCGTTCATAAAAGAAGTATTTTTTTGTTGTTAACATGATCAACCAACATGGCTAATTAACTAATATTCAAGCTAAGGCAGGTGCCAGGGGAGAGGACATGGATGGAGAGAGGTCAGAGATTGAAGAAATAAGGAGAAAAGGGGAAAGAATAACCAGCAGAAAGAAAAGGAGCCAGGCACAATAACCCAACATATTCTCAACACCAGCATTCAATATTATAATTTTTAATCAATATATCAATTGTATATTATATATTATTAAGTAACATTTTCAATAGACTTATTTGTTTTATCATATTTAACCACATTTATACAGTCCACTCTCATAAATCAAACATTTGCACAATCCCCACAGTGAGAAGGTAATATTCATTACCAAATGAATTACCCCATCACACATTTGACAATAACAAAACATTTTACATCTCATTGCATAGTAACAAAAATATTTGGATAGTTATATGTGATGTAAAGTAATATTTTTATTACACACTTATAGTATATCCTTTGGCGCCTTCAAACATAAAATTTTCTTCTAAGAATTGTTCAAAAATTTGATGACAAAGTAAAATTTAATTTCACACTGAGGTATCTGGGCCTTACTGCATTTTAATCAAGAGGACACATAAATTTGTATTCACAGGTGCAAATATCTGAAGTAACAAGATTAGTCATTTAAATTAGAATCTCATAATAGCTGACATACAGAGATCTGGTAAAATGTAATTGTTTTTATTGCTTGGTGGTTAAAACGTCAGCCAGTCATAGCCAAAAATTCGGCACTAATGAGGTATTTTCAAATTTTGTGTAGTATACTAATAACCCGGTCGATTGTGTCGGGGAGGAGTATTTATAAGAGCGATGGAGAGGTTGGTGAGGCCGATAACTTTCACTAGCCACCAACTTAAGGGTCCTGAACTTAATTATTCAGCTGCTGGAGGCCAACTTCCGTCCTTGGCTCCATCAACAAAGTACTTTCCCTGATACCTATTAGTCAGACGATTCTAGTAAGTACCCACCATGCAATATACAAGCGATTCCTGAATTTTACGTCCTCTAGGCTAACTCATTGCTCATAAACGAAGATACGAAATAAACAATATGCACATATGATAGGGACATTGTGAACTTAGCAAATTCGCTACTACATGAATTGTGGTATGTGTCATCACTTTTTAATCAAAATGACAAAAAAAATTGTATTCACAGGAGCAAATACCTAAAGTAACAAGTCATGATTAGTCATTGAAATTATAACCGCATAATAACTGGCATACAGAGATCTGAATACTTGATAAAATAGAATACTTTTATTGCTTGATGGTTAAAACGTCTTAGGTGAGTCATACCTTACGAAGTTACTGGGAAACCATTTTCTTATCTTTTATCAATCAAGATAACATGTCATTGTTCGATATGGCATTCACAAATATTTTTCGCACCTTTTACCAGTCTGTTCCTGGCAGCCGGACGGTGAACATCGTGTTGTCATGGGTGCCTTGTTGTGTTGTTGCGCTCGAGAGGGTGAACTTGAACCAGCTGGACTCAATTGGAAGAAGCTCGAGGAAGAAGTGATTGATGATTTTCCTGAGCAAGACGCATCAGAAAAAGATGATGATGGGATTGCTATGGATAAGGAATATGAGGAGGATGATGATGTTCTTCGAATAATCACCCCCTTTCATGAGGCATATTGGCCATTGGAGATGAAGCCCCCTGTCAGGATCCCTGAGGGCCCCCCTTTGCAGTTCCTCGACCTGACTAGAGATGAAGAGTTGCTTGAATTATTAAGTAAAGCCGAATTTTTCCAAGCCTAATATAATTCTGTTAAACCCATTGCTGTTAGATGAAACAAGGAATGTGGTGGCAGGAAACATTGAAGAATATATTACTGAAACTTAATTTAATGAAGTAAGTGAATTAGCAAGTGCATTTTCCATCAATATTTCAATGAAAAATAGAAGCTTTTTTTACTAACCAAGCCCAGAATAATTTTTATTAAAACCTTCTTTCTGGTGCAGAATCAAGTGAAATGCAATGTAGAAATATTTTGTTTGCACTCATATTATACAATGTACTGTTCAATTTAATTCAAACTGTATGTAGTTACAATAAATAAATTTCCAAATTCAGGTTTTCTTTTTCAAACGCCTACTATTCCCTTCCCTTGGCGGAAAATTCTTTTCAGTTAAAATATTACTTTTGACAAAATAAATACTATTCGCTTAGTTTTAATTTGTAATTCAATGTTGCTCCGGTCGTTATTTTCTTTTACTTCTTTAGGTATTTGCTTCCATCTTTAATGAAAAACCAGGTCATTTACATTTCTAAATTGAAAGTTTTGACAGATAAACTTCCATAGAAATATGTCTCGCATATTGGCACAACTAAAATCATAAAAAAGATAAAACGATTTTTATCTTAACTTATTCTATTACAATATAAAATATTAACAGATCTGTTCTGTAATAATACAATAACGGACATATAACTTTATCTGATGTAGTATAATCACTTTTATTGTTGGATCGTTAAAACTTATAAGGTGAATGAAACTTACAAACACCATAGCACATTCATTTCTTATCAGTTTTCAAGAAAGATGCGTCATGACTTTCACGAATGTCTATAATACGCCTCGAAGCTCTTGCCAGTCTGTTCTTAGCAGGCGGACTGTGAACATCGTGTTGTCATGGGTGCCTTGTTTTCTTGTTGCTCTCGTAAGGATGAGCTTGAACCAGCTGGACTCAATTGGAAGAAGCTCGAGGAAGAAGTGATTGATGTTCCTGAGAAAGACACATCAGAAAATGATGATGATGGGCTTCCTATGGACAACAGTGAACATCGGGGTGCGATGGGTGCCTTGTTTTCTTGTAGCTCTCGTACAAATGATATCACTCGTGAAGGCACAACAGAAAAGGATGATCCTGAGGTTCCCCTTTTCGAAGAATATTTTTGGGAAAGTGGTATATTGCGAAGAAACATGCGTGCACTACATTATACAGCCATATTCCGTACCCCTGAGAAGAATTTCTGGGATTTTGCTGATTTGACGAGACCATTGGACGAAGACCTCCTTGAATCAATAGAAGCCATCGAGTTATAATGTAATTGTGTTGTTACGGAAGAAAGAACCAAGGATAGAAGAAATTAAGTGACAAAAGCTTTCATTTGTGAGAATATTATGAAGACACTATATTTAGCCAGGTATATTTTTTGACCTTTGATCACGATGAAAGGCATCATCAGAAAGTTTGATGTAATTTATTAATGTAAAAAACTGTAAAATAAATTATTTTTGCTCGAAATGTTTATTTATAAGCCTTCTCTTTTAGTACCCAAGTTTTGTGTGACAAATGCTTTTTTGTAAATCATTATTTTTTTTTAATTTGTTCATAGAAATAATGAAAAGTAATGTAGTCGTGTTTTGTACCTCTTCAACCATCCAACATTTTAAATTGCTGTGCTGTCTACATATTATAACAATCATAAAAAAAATTGTCCCCAAGAAAAAAAAAAGGTTTTCTCATTCAGTGCCTATCGTTTTCTTAACTTATAGGGGTTATATAATGTTTAAAACTATTCCATGACAAATTATGCTCCTTTCTTCAAAATAAAACATTTATATATATGTATATTGATATATTTTAATTTTACGTTTTTAATAAAGAAACATTTCTCACTGTGAGGATGGAAATTAGCTCCATCACAGGTAATGGAGTTTGTAATGTATTGGCAGAAGTTTCAAGCGATCCACTTCTATGCATAATACGGAAATCTATTAAATGAAAATGATATGAACTTAAAAAGAAACGATAGAAAAATAAATTATTATTCACACACTCACTTAAATTGAAATTAACCTTCCGGCACACACCCCCAACATTTTAACTACTACTCACTACGCGCCCGTTGAACGGGGTCGTAGTTTTGCCATTTTATTGCTATAGAAACATAAAATATCTATTATTTATTATTAGTAAATGAAAACCTAAAGAATTTCAATAACTTTTAATAAGATAAAATTAATTATATTTATAATACATTTCATTATTTCATGATATTGTATGTAAAGGTGTGCATTCCCAACATATTTTGATGTATACATGTGTAATTACAAAGAAAAGTCTCCTGGTTCAAATGAACAATTTTCACAAACTACACGTGACTGCTTATTACAGATAATATTTTTCCATAAAGTACAAAATGTCATTGTGTTTGATTTTTTTTTGAGTAGTGACATACAGAAGATGCACCACATAGCTGTTTTTATGCAACTTCCTGATCACCTTTTTCAGCATGTTCCCTTGGGTCTTTATCTGCTGGGAAGTTAAGCTGAAGATCAACCTTTACATCAATAGGTAGACTAACAATATGACTTCTTGATTGAAGGTGCTCTTTTATCCAATTTTCAGTGATATCCACTTTTTTTCAGTGATATCACTTTTAAATTTGAAGGCATGGTTTGGCTGAAATTGGACATTTGAATTCATTTGAAGGGAAATCTCCTAACTTATATTTATTTATTTTTAACAACTGTGCAACAATTGAAAAACAAAAAGTAAACTACTAATAGAAGAATACAAAAACGCAACATATAGAACAAAAACGCATCAAAATATTAAATAGAAATACAGAAAAATTAATAGAAGAATATTAAACAAATTTCAGAACAGAACGAAAAAGCATCAATAGCAAATATATTTACATGCATTAAATAAATGATAAGGGAGTATTAAAAAAATTAATTTACGTAGTAATAAAAGTAAATGTATTTCAAAGAAAGTAAAGAACTAGTGAGTCAGAAAAAATTATAATCTTCCGAGTAAATACATGTTCTGTCGCTTATTGCTAACTTGTGTTGACAGAATTTAAGAATATATCAAAACATTTTACATTTCATTGCATAGTAACTGTCATATTTGTATAGTTGTATCTAATCTGAAGTAATATTTTTATTACACGGTCATAGAACGTCTTGCAGCCTTCAAACATAAAATTGCCTTGTAAACATTGTTCAAAAATTTGATGACAAAGTTAAATTTTATTTCGCAGTGGTGTATCTGTGTCATCACTTTTTAATCAAGGTGATACATAACTTTGTATTCACAGGAGCAAATACCTAAGGTAACAATATTAGTCATTGAAATTATTACCGCATAATAACTGGCATACAGAGATCTGAATACTTGATAAACTGAATACTTTTATTGCTTGATGGTTAAAACGTCTTACGTGAGTCATACCTTACGAAGTTACTGGGAAACCATTTTCTTATCTTTTATCAATCAAGATAGCATGCCATAGTTCGATATGGCATTCACAAATATTTTACGCACCTTTTACCAGTCTGTTCCTGGCAGCCAGACTGTGAACATCGTGTTGTCATGGGTGCCTTGTTGTGTTGTTGCGCTCGAGAGGGTGAACTTGAACAAGCTGGACTCAATTGGAAGAAGCTGGAGGAAGAAGTGATTGATGATGTTCCTGAGCAAGACACATCAGAAAAAGATGATGATGGGATTCCTATGGATAAGGAATATGAGGAGGAAGATGATGTTCTTCGAATAATCACCCCCTTCCATGAGGCATATTGGCCATTGGAGATGAAGCCCCCTGTCAGGATCCCTGAGGGCCCCCTTTTGCAGCTCCTCAACCTGACTAGAGATGAAGAGTTGCTTGAATTATTAAGTAAAGCCGAATTTTTCCAAGCCTAATATAATTTTGTTAAACGCATTGCTGTTAGATGAAACAAGGAATGTGGTGGCAGGAAAAATTGAAGAAAATATTACTGAACCTTAATTTAATGAGGTATGTGAATTAGCAAGTGCATTTTCCATCAATATTTCAATGAAAAATAGAAGCTTTTTTTTTACTAACCAAGTCCAGAATATTTTTTAAAACCTTCTTTCTGGTGCAGAATAAAGTGAAATGCAATGTAGAAATATTTTGTTTGCACTCATAGTATACAATGTACTGTTCAGTTTAATTCAAACTATATGTAGTTACAATAATAAATTTCCAAAAATAAATTGAGGTTTTCATTTTCAAACGCCTACTATTCCCTTCCCTTGGCGGAAAATTCTTTTCAGTTAAAATATTACTCTTGATAAAATAAATACTATTCGCTTAGTTTTAACTTGTAATTCAATGTTGTTCCGGTCATTATTTTCTTTTACTTCTTTAGGTATTTTTTTCCACCTTTAATGAAAAACCAGGTCATTTACATTCCTAAATTGAAAGTTTTGACAGATAAACTTCCAAAGAAATATGTCTCACGTGTGTAAAACATATTGGCACAAATGAAATCATAAAAAAGATAATACAAACGATTTTTATCTTAACTTATTCTATTACAATATAAAATTTAAACAGATCTGTTCTGTAATACTACAATAACGGACATATCAACCATCCAACGTTTCTTAATTGCTTTGTTGCTATGACGATCTTCCAATTTGCAGTGCAGTCTACATATTTTAACCATCATAAAAAAACTGTCCCCAAAAAAAAGTATATTAGTATAAATCCTTTAAAGGGATTTAATAAAGAGAATTTGTAACGTAAGTAGGTAAATTGACTTAATCAGAAAAGTAAAATTTAAAAATATATGTCTTAAAGACTGGATATTTTCTTAAGGGGAAAATGCAACATCACATGCTTTCGAAGTTCTAGATGAGGTAAGTGGAAGTAGATTTTCAATCAAAGTCAAGGAGGTAGGGTTGAATATTTTTAAGTATGAACTCAATCACATTGATTTAATTACTAATGAAGTTGACTGCTGTAAAAAGTAAGAAAGTCATGCTATTCTGAGAAAATGGGATCAAAATTGAAACACGTGTCTGTTTGCCTGCCTGTTTGTTGTTCAATCACTTACACTCAAAAATAGCTAGTTGGATTTCAATGAACTCTGATATTTCCGACAATGAGTCAACTATCCCAAGGTTTAACATAGGTTGTATGAGAATTCTAATTTTCAACTATAAGGGGGAGAGGGGAATTCTTCCATATCAAGTATACTATACGCCAATGTCTTCGTTAATTTTGGTTTTATCAAAAATGTGTAAACGAAAATAGAATAAGCCCAATACAAGCAGCTTTAGGGTCCCAAAGATAATTATATTTATAAATTTACTACCGATTTTCCGTCACCAAACAGAATTTTTTAAAAAGCAGATTATCTGTCTTGTGTTTGTTTTTGTTGAACTTCCCTTCCGGACTAACAGGGCAAGAGATAAAGCTCTCATTTGTCTGGAGACTGCTTTAGGTGACTCTACTCTCCTAAACTGTAAGTAGAGTTTTGCACCTTTGAGCGTCTTTAATTTTTTAACCACGCGTTTACACTCATTATTGAACGTTGTTTTTCCTTCTACTCTAGGAAAATGGTTCTTTCGGCAATAGATGTAGCCCGAGCTGATGCCTTGGCTTGGGATTGGCCGGAGCGTAAGTCATATCGCCCAATCGCCCAAGATCTACTATCCATCACACACTCCGGCGTTTGGAAGAGACTGGGAGCCATGAGCAGAGGGCCGGCTGAGGCCGTCCGAGGGCCACAAATGAAATGATGAATTTATCGCTCTCTCAGTTTTGAAAGACAGGCATTTAACTGCTCCTGAGGTTCAGGACAGGCTCCAATTCAACCGAAATACTATCGTCAGCTCGGCACCATACGGCAGAGACTGAGGGAGCACGGTCTTCAAGCGAAACAACCCGCAACAGGGCCCCAACTCCTGGAAAGGCATCGAAGGGTAAGATGATTATTTGATGAACAACATTTCCATTGGACAGAGAGCAATGATCATCTGTTTTATTCACAGATGAGTCTCGATTTGGTATGAACCACTCAGACGGTCTAGACAGAGTGTGGAGACGAGGGGGCGTTCCGCTCAATGTACTCACGGGAGTCCCGGACATTCGAAAGGCGATCAGTTATGGTTTGGGGAGAAATTAATTTTCATTCGGAGGTACATTGTGGAAGTGCTTCAAGAGGCTGTAATCCCATTTGCTCCATTTATTGGTGACGAGTTCATTTGAATGCAGGATAATGCTCGCCCGCATCCCGCAAGAATTGTCCCCGAATACTTGGAGCAAGTGGAAATCACAGTTCTGGACTGGCCTGCATGATCTCTCGATATGAATCCTATAGTGCATTTGTGGGATAATTTAGGGAGGCGTGTTAGGCATCGTCCTCCTAATTATTTAAATCAGCTCCAAATTGCTTTCGTGAAGAATGTGATGCTGTAATGGTGGACTAAAACAAAAATTTAATATCTTCGATGATTGACATAATAAGGGCCCTTCACTGTACAAGATGAGGTAGTACCCAATATTAGGCCATCCTGTATATTTGTTCGTATTGTTTTCCTCATTCAAGAGCTTGGAACGAATAGTTAACTTGGTCCAGAGACCAGTTTCACTATGTGACCTACGGTAATTGGAAAAGTCACGAAAGAAAAAGTCTTCTTGAATATATAAGAGATATCGAGCTCAGGTAAAAGTCCCCACTTCCCTTAGAGAATACAATTTCATCCATGGGAGAAGAAAGTGGGTGTGAAGGAGTGGATATCCCTGTGGAGGGGATGAAATATAGGAAGGGTATAGAGTGAGGGATACCTGTTGCCCAGGTCTTCATCAATTATTGCCTCTCTGGCCTTTATAACGAGCTGTCCTTAGTGGCCCAGCATTAGCTGGCCTTCAATCCTATTACTAAGGCACTCCTACTTAAAAGCCCCCCTTTAGAGTTTCGGTGGTAATTCAATGTTGCCAATACAATTAAATACGCCGTTTTGCAGCAAGACTGGCTACTCTGGCGAAAACCTGCTGCTTTGACCTCTTTCAACATTGACTACTCAAGTAGTAAACTCAAAAGGAAATCCACTTAAAACAAAGTAATAAACGTTTACGAATGATACGAGGTTATCCTACATTTGGAGAAGTAGGTTTTTGAATTACTCTTAACTTTAAAACAAAATGTCCGTCACGCAGGAGCTGCATTAACTAAGCAGATTTTTCACGTGCGTCACGTATTCGTATTTCTCTCAAAATGTAAAAGTTCTTCTTCTTCTTCATCTTCTACCTCCATCGTGCCGATAAGCTTGGAGGGGCCGCCCAGTCCACTTTGCCCAGCTGGCTCCTTTTGTGGTGCCGACTTAATGGCACTAAGAGGTTATGTGGAACACGCTTGCTAACCAGAGCGTCCCATATCCCTTTCCGTGGGACAAAATCAAATGCAGATTTCAAATCCAGAAAGGCCAGATAGACATTCCTCCCTCTGTCCCATGCCTTCTTCACTATCATTCGGGCCGAGAATATATGGTCCTGGGTCTGCCTGCCCGGTCTAAAAGCAGCCTGTTCTTCCTCAAGATCCCCCTCTACTATTTTCCTTAGTCTCTGCTCAAGGATTCTGGTGTATAGCTTATACACCACAGAGGACAAGCATATAGGCCAGTAGTTTTCGCACTCAGCTTGACTGCCCTTCTTGTAGATTGGGATGATTATATTGTTCTCCCAATTATGTGGGATTCTCTTTTCGTCCCATATCTTTTGAAATAGGGCTTGTAGGCACTTCCTTAATTCCTGTCCACTATATTTGATGAATTCCGAGGATATTCTGTCATGGTCAGCAGCTTTACCCAATCTTAGCTTCTCAATAGCTTCCTCCACTTCATCCTCCTCTATTGCATCATCTATATCTTCAGGGTAGTCATCATCTTGTCTTCCTTTCCCCCTAAGATTTTGCAAGTTATTGGGTTGATGCTCCACCATACTGAATTTATCCTGGAAGTGATCCCTCCAGAATTTCAGGATCTCCCTATCATCCGTCACAATATTGCCATTTCCATTCTTTACATTCCTAATTGGTTTGGACCTTTTCCCTCTCAGAGCTTTGGTTATGTACCAGAACTTCATTATATTTTCCTTATACTGGTTTTCTATTTCTAGGCCGAACTCTTCCCAGGACTTCTGCTTTGCATCCTTGGCAACCCTTTTTGCCTCATTCCTCAGTTGCATATAAGCATCCCAATCCCTTTGGAGCTTACTTCTTTTATATGATTTCCAGGCTTCCTTCTTCCTTTTGATGGCAGTCCTAACTTCTTCACTCCACCACTTAGTCATCTTTGTGCCTGGCCTGACTTTCTGCATACCGCAAACCTCTGTGGCTGTCCTGAGAATGCATGATTTGATTTCTGCCCAGAGTGAATCGATGCCTAAGTCCAAATCCATTTGTTGTAGGCGATCTTCCAGGAGATTCCTGTATGCTTCGCGCTTACATTCCTCTTGAAATTTGGAAACGGCAATCCTTCTAAATGCCTTGGCGGTTTTATTTCTTGGAATCAGAATCATTGTGTCAGCAATCAGCAGGTGGTAATCAGTGCCCAACTCTGCTCCTCTAACTACCTTTATGTCCTTAAAGCATCCTCGGAGTTCTTTGTCTAGGATGAAGTAATCAATGATGCTCTTCATCACTCGATCTCCAACCCTCCTCTCAAAGGTAATTTTGTGTATGCTCTTGTGAGTATACCACGAATTTCCGATGAGCATATTGTTTTCAATGCAGAACTCTATTAGACGTTGCCCATTGTTGTTCTTCTCATTCTCTCCTCCCCACCATCCCATTATGCCATACATGGTCTTTTCCTGTTAGGGCATTCAGATCTCCTGCTATTATAATTTTCCTACGCTTGTTTCTACAGGCATCGACTGTCCTTTGTAGATCATTATAGAATTAATCTTTATCTGCAACTGAAGCATCCTCCGTTGGAGCATAGGCTTGGATGACTGAAATTTTTCCTATATTTAGCTGTATGTTCATAAATATAATTCTAGAGGATACTGGCTCCCAGATCTCTATTCGATCAAAAATTTCATTTTGGCTCTAGATCTTCCATCCACACCTGAGTAGATCATGCTGTAGTCGCCTTCAAGTTTCTTCGAGCCATTACCTTTCCTTTTTACTTCACTCAGACCGATAATGTCGACCTTTTATTTCACCAATTCGTCAACTAACTCCTTTTCCTTACCTGTAATTATGTTCCATGCGCCAATTCGTATGACCTTTTCCATGCCGTGTCTGTTACCATTTGACTGTCCATTTCCGAGGCTACCATTTCTTCTTCTTTGAATCAGAAATACTTTAGACGGGTGATTAGCCCAGTGCTAGAGGCCCCTTACCCAGGGACAACAGGTTCCCAGCATTTATCGGGAGCTGGGGTCCCTAGGTAGATTGTCTTCACCATGACTAGGAGCTCTACCTGCCGCTTCGCAGTGTATCAGTAGACCACTAGTCTCCAGCTCCGCCTGATACTCTCTGGTCACAGGCCCATCTGACTCTTACTGTCTTCGGCCCCATGCCATTACTGGTGCTACTGCTGCCTCACACCAGAGATGTTTATCGACCTCTCGGTCGAAAAAGTTCAATAAGAACAATAATTAGGTCTCAAATAAAGAACTTCATTATACTACAGCGTATTGTTAATATGACACGTGTAGGAGTGGGGGTTTACTGAATGTCGAAAACTAAAAATTGCAAATATATCTACTAATAACCAAAATAGTGAAAAAACATTGTAACAAAATTTATAGAACTTTACATTTTCAATAAGATTGCTTCTATACAATTTATCGATCCGACGCATAATAACGTAGATATTAGGAATTTTCGGAATTCTTCCCCTCTAAACTCCCCCTCCCACTGGTCGGATTTCAACCATTAACGAAGTTGATCTTTAGTTTTACATAAGACGTTTAAATACTGAAACTGTAACCGATCTAACATAAATTGCGACCGCCGACAAATAGCGTTCACACACACAAACACACGCGCGCACACACACACACACACACACACACACACACACACACACACACACACACACACACACATACACATACATATATATATATATATTGAACGGACGTCATTTTCGGCATCTCCAGGTAGGTAGGATCGACGTTTGATTAAAGTTTGCTGCGACATTTGAGTGCGACCCCAATAGCTGATTTCCCTTAAGAGAAATACATGGAAATAAGAAAACATGGATGTTGAATTATCTATTATCAAAAATTACCTATTATTCGTTGACGTAATCCGTCACCTTTTATTCATTATTGTTTTGTTTTTCTTCTACAAAGCATATGGGTTTATAAATAAAGCATATGGTTTATATATATATATATATATATATATATATATATATATATATATATATACAGAGTGTCCCCAAACCAAACGGCCAAACTTCAGGGATCGATAGAGGATCGAAAAACTAAGAAAAAAAGTCCTCTGGCTCGAAACGAGGCATATCGTTTTCGCTTCGTTTTTGAGAAAATCACAAAAAACTGAAAATAGTTGTGCAAAAAGTGAATTTTTTTTTTAATAATGTATTTAAATTACAAAAAACTATTGGCTTTTTGAGTAAGCTTAATTTTTTTATTTACGAGGAGTAAATTTAGAAAACATGAATATTGTCACGCTTTCCTTCTCAATAAAACGTCTAGGTTGAGTGTTTAAACTTAAAAAGAAAGGATTAAAATGTTTTCTATCATTTTAATCCTTTGGGGGGGGGGGGGGATACAGAAAGAACAATTGCAAAACGATGTAAACTTAAGTTCGAAAGTAATCTGGACGGACGAAGCGACTTTTACACGTGCGGGCATATTCAATCAAAGAAACTACCACCTTTGGGCACATGAAAGTCCCCGCGCTGTTAGAGAATTTCACTACCAGCATGAGTTTTCTGTAAACGTGTGAATCGGTCTTTGTTATAATCGCATAATAGGTCCCGTATTTTTACCTGCTCGACTTCACGCTGAAAGTTATCATCTATTCCTGGAGAATGATTTGCGGGCACTTTTGGAAGATACCCCTTTGGAAACAAGGCTTGAGAGCTGGTTTCAACTCGATGGTTGTCCTGCACATTACGGAAGGGCCGTACGAGACTGGTTGGACATCAACTACCCAGGTCGCTGGATAGGACGAGGTGGGCCGGTGCCTTGGCCTCCCCGGTCTCCGGACCTCACGCCACTAGATTTCTTCGTGTGGGGATACGTGAAAGAAAATGTCTACCGAGAGCCCGTCCGCACAAGGGATGACCTCATCGAGCGCATCAGAATGGTTTGCAACCAGCTCACCGCAGAACAATGTTTAGATGCAGTGCGATCTGTGAGTACACGATGTGATGCGTGTATTGCAGCGAGAGGCCAGCACTTCGAACATTTACGTTGACGCTTTAGAAATTAACGATGTAATTTTAGAGAAGGTAAAACCTTCAAAATGTTCAGGGGTTTTTTTCTCACTAAGGTAGACCCATATAAAAACTGAAACATTTATGTTTTCCAAGTAAGAATATTTAATTATTTTATTAATTTTCTAAATTTTTAATCTTTTTTTATGTTTTAATCTTCAGTTATTGTTCATAATGTTATCTACTTTAAATAGGTAATTGTATTGTATTGGAATAACATTTATTGCTAAAATTCATTCAAGGAATAAAATCCGCTCTTCCATTGGCCTTAACTAGTTTTTGCACAACTATTTTTAGTTTTTTGAGATTTTCTCGAAAACGAAGCGAAAACGAGGCATATGCCAGAGGACTTTTTGTTTTAGTTTTTCGATCCTTTATCGATCCCTAAAGTTTGGCTGTTTGGTTTGGGGACACCCTGTATATATACATATATATATATATATATATATATATATATATATGAAATAAAAGAGCTGCTGTAAAATAATTTGAATTCGATGAAATCACACTTGTTCTATTTTGTTCCTTCTCCAGAGATTAAGACTGTACCTTCTACAGTCTTCCTCTGTACGACATTTTTCTGTCGTAACAAACAATAACTATCAGTCAAACAATATTTATCCGAAGAATGAGTGTTTTATCCGACTGATTAATATTTTATCCAACGGGTGAATGTTTTATCCAGTAAAGAAAAAATATTTAGACACCTTATTTAAGATAAAATATAATGGATAATAAAAATTGTTTGGTGTTAATCTCACATGGTTAACCTACAGTGGCGAGTTTGGTTCCCTCCTGGGCAATAGAAACTCATTTAGTGAAGAACTCAATAAACAGCCTTAGTCCCACGCTGGATAGAAAAGGATGGCAACCGTTACAAAACCCGATCCGTTGCCCAATTCTAACCAGAAGTAAGAACCATCTGTAAACTATACCAGAAATTTAAGGTGGGGCTGAGATGTTTCAAAATAACAGCTAAAAGTGAAAATTGTAAGAGTAGGGGCGGAATTTCACTGGAGGCTGAATAACTCAAATAATCGGGAATTATATTGTAACTGTAAATGAATAATTCTACATATATTTTATATAGACCAGCAGCATACCATTTTTTAAATTATTATTATTATTAATTAACGCCCACTTTTTGCAACTAAGGTTAATTGGGACGTGCTATCTACAGGTTATCACCCTTTTCTAGCCAGGGTGGGACGGACTAAGGATTTTATTTAGTGGATTTCGTCACTAAATGAATTCTTTTGCCCAGGCGAGAATCGAACTCGCCACTCTAGGTTCACAATGTGATATTAAGGCCAACGCTTTAACTCGCATGACCAACTTGAGCCCCCAATTTTTTAAAGAATGGTACAATGTACCCTTTTTCCAGGTATCTAAACCGTCTTTCTATTTGATTGAATTTCGTTCATAATGAAATGCTTAATAATGAATTTAGTAATTATTTAAAATTAAATACTCTCTACTAGTCAATTTTCGATTCCCTTCCTCTCCCGATGGCTACACTACATCCCGGTGATGTCAATGGACTATATCTTAGTATTATTCGAAACACTTCATCATCGAGTTTGTTAATGATGAACATAAAATTTCAACACAAGTAACAAGCAAGTGTATATGTATTATATATATATATATATATATATATATATATATATATAAAATAATTACATTGAAGATAATTTTCGTAATCTCAATGTTTGAATCAGCGGGCATTTAAAGAAATGTCTGATTACAACCTCAATAGCTTATTTCGCTTAATGGAAATTTGCTAAAAGACAGGGACTAAACAGATACCTTCTACTCCAACCATTGGACTGAAAATGAAACTTTCATCTTACAAAGAAACGACTTATCTGCATCACCATACTCCAACCATTATATGCTCAAGGACGATGGGGTTCCCTCCACAACTACCCAAACACCCCTTTTGTCCAATCTCATACCAAATCCGTTTACTATAAATTCCATTTCCTTCTCCCCACTCACACAAATTGCTTGAGTGACTCCTCTATCCTCAAGACACTTTCTTCAAAACCCATTCAGGAGGTTCAAGAACCAATTCTCTAGCTATCATCTTAATTTTTTGAAGGACAAATCACCTTTGATGTGATGTCCATAAATAAGTAAATCTAATTCATAGAAAAACATTGGCACAACAACCAAAAAAGCAAATCTTTTGGGTGTTTCCCCAGCCTTTTTTTTTCTTATTCTATTTTAATGATCTACTAGTAACACTTTAATAAATATATTTTATACTGTTATAAAAGTACATACAGGTTCTTATGCACACTCACGCATGCACGCGCAAGCTAAATGTTGTAGGTGTTGCATTGTTATTAAAGAACTCCCTGAAAATATTTAAATATTAGAAGTAGTAAATGTAACAAACTCTCGGAATACACAGGTTCTCTACGGAGGGAAAATTATTTTTCTTTATTTTAAAATGGTGTAACTTGAAATTTAGGTCACCATGTCCTGTGGTAAGAAGGTTCCGTATAAAGTTCATAAGGAAGGAGAATTCACGATTGAGCACATTCCATTTGCAACTTAAGGGACCTCGATTTGAAATATAGAAGTCATTATTTTAAAATAAAACGTTCGTCTCGCAGGGGCAGCGAAAAATAGTAGACATACTACAGATTTCACCTCAACATATATATATACACTATTTATAAATTTTAAAAACTCCGGTTTACGCAGGGGCTGCGTAAACTAAGCAGATTTACTTCATGAAGTTTTGCAATAGATAAATCTACATAATGGTAACACTTAACATCACCTTGAATAATGTGAATAAATACAAACGATAATGAGAAATCTTTCAGTCAAATTTAATAACCTCCTAATGGAAAGTGTCTGGATTGTAAACTAACTATTTACTGAATCTAGTACTACAATTTATAATGAATAAGAATATTTTTTATCTCAATCACTCAAATTTGAGTAGTCCAAGAACTGAAGACCGCGGAGGGGGTGGGGGGGGGGGGGCAAAAGAACATATTTGCATCTATCTCGTATAATAAAGGTCTCTGGAAAACAATATTTGGTATTTAAGCTTCAAATATAGTGTTTATTATATAACAGAGTATCGTTTCTGTGCCATGAGTAGAACTGGGGATTTTCTGACGGCTGAAAACTGAAAACCGCAAATATCTCAGTTAATATTCAAGATAGAGAATAAATTTGTATAACAACATTTATAGTACATTTAATTTTCAATATGATTGGCTATATACAATTTTTCGATCGACGTCTAGTAACGGAGGTATTTCGAATTTTGAAAATTCTTCCCCTCTAAAGCCCCCCTCCCCTTGGTTCGATTTTAGCCGTTAACGAACATGATCTTTAGTTTTGCATGAAATGCTTATACATCGAGTTTGGTAACGATAAAGCAATAATTGCGACCGCTAGAGCGGTAACAGACAAATACATATATACTATTTTGAACGGACGTCACTGTCGTCATCTCCTTTGTAGGATCGATGAACATTTGAAGAAATTTTGCGAAAACTGCGTCATGAGTACGAACTCAATAACTGTTTTCTCATAAGGGAAATCTGCTAAAATCCAATGAGTAGAAGTGGAGGTTTAATGAATAGTGAAATCAAGAAAGTGAGAATAACCCACATAATATTTGACTTACAAAAAAATGAATAGAGGGAGGCCTCGATTTGAAATATAGGAGGCAGAGAGGCGGATACCTGTTGCCCTGTCCCAGCTGTCCACCCTCCGGTAATAATTGGCATTATCGGGCCCTTTATAAGGTGCTGTTCCCAGTGACCCACGATTAGGGAGCTCCAATCCTATTACACAGTAAGACACTCCTTCTTAAAGGAGTTTCAGAGCAAATGTTTCACTCTCCGAGATGGTTTGTCACTGTAAAAGGACGAAGGGAATGGGCGCGGATGCTGTGTAGGTGTGCCCCAGCCATTCACTAACAAGGACGAACAATTAAATTAACTCAGCTCTAGAAGCCCGAGACCCTTTGTTCTACCCTGAAATGGATCCGTCATTATATTTTCCCCCCGACAAATTTATTTCTATTTGATCTCAGCCAATTAACTTAATTGCTCTACACATAACATTATTACACTCAGTGTTCATGTACTACATATGTTTTACCAGATTTCCCTTAGAGAAATCAGCTATTGAGGTTGTACTCATGACGCGATTTTCGAAAAATGTCCACAAAGGCCCATTGATGCTACCTAATTGATGACGAAAATAAGAACCGTTCAGAATTATATATTTATACATATACTTGCCTATTATCCCTCTAGTGGTCGCAAGTTTTGTTTGTTGGTGACCAAACTCAACATATAAGCAAGCATTCTATGTAAAACCAAAGATCAAGCATTAGAGGGAGAGTAAATCGAAAATCAAAATATCAATGGTTTAAAAAATCATATATATAACATCTTGTTGTACATTTAACATTCTATAAATATTGTCCTACAGAATTGAAATATTTCACTATCTTGAATATCCTAGAATAGCCAGGAAATTTACATTTTTTAATTTTCTCCGATCAGTAAACCCCCACTTTTACTCACTGCAATTTTACAATAAGGGGATATATCGTATATAGTTTTCAACAGATCTTTACTTGATGAGATTTATGCACATACGTTGTGATTACGTCATCGATTAAGATATTATTGACCGCCCATTTCTACTCCTAGAATATTTATTTGGAAATGAAGAATATATGAAGAGATGAGATAGATGTGATACCTTTCCAGTAGCTAGGAAATCTACTTCAGACGCTGCGTGACGGAATTTATTTTTCCCCCTATAATGGTTATAATTGGTATAAAATATATACCAATATTACAAATTATTACAATCTGAGTGATTGTAGTTGGACCAATTAGGAACGAGGACAGTAAAGGTATTTGCTGGAAGAACATGTGATCACTTTCTTGTGGTATTAGGGATAATAATTCACTACTTCATTATGTATGTCACCATTTTTCTACAAAAATTTTCAGTTCAACCAGATAACCTAATTGCACCCAGGAAGTCTCTCAAAGAAAAAAATAAGCGAAAAACTCAGAAACAGTTGAGAATAGAGCCTATGAAAGCAATACAGCTTAAATAAAAGTCCGTCACGCAGGGGCTGCGTAAACTAAGCAGATTTCCCATGTGAAGTTTTACAATAGAGAATTCTTCATACTGGTAACACAACACCACGGTGATTAAATACAAACGCATCCACCTGAGCCGAGAAGTTACGAAAATGCCCGACCTAATCAGAACTATACCCGACCATAGACTTCATAAAAATGCAAATATATCGGTTAATATTCAAGATAGAGAATAAATGTATTTAACAATATTTATAGTACATTTAATTTGCAATAAGAATGGTTCTATACATTTTTTCGATCCGATGCATAATAACGGAGATATTTTAAATTTTCGAAAATCCCTCCTCTGAACCCCCCCCCCCCTCCCTCTAGTCCGATTTCAGCCATTAACGAACTTGACCATTTACATAAAATGGTTAAATATCGAGTTTCGTAACGATCAAACAAAAATTGCGACCGCTAGAGCGTTAACAGACAAATATATATATATATATATATATATAATTTTGAACGGACCTCATTTTCGTCATCTCCTAGGTAGGATCGATGGACATTTGAAGACATATATCAAAAATCGAGTCATGAGTACGACCTCAATAGCTGATTTCCCTTAAGGGAAATCTGCTAAAAGGGACACTCGTGTGTGTTGAACTATAATGATTTCATATTTATTTTATCTATAATACCACACAAAATTTTGTTTGATTTTCATTGGACTTATTCATAAGAAGGCGTTTTCTCTTTGGCGTATTCAAAGCTGGAGGAAATAGAAGCAGATATCAAAGTCATAAGTGCTTTTCCTCAGGTATGAACAGATATATATCACGAATACAGTTACATCACACAAATGTATCACTGAATAACCTAACATGAAGAATGGCCACTCCTATAATATCATTGCATGCATTACGCATGATCACCAGTGTACATACTTAAACTAGATGCTCCTATTTCACTTGCACGCTTTCTGGCTCTTTCTTTAAATAAAGACGAGAATTTTAATGCCTAATATCCTTTCTATAATAAAGGAAAGTCACCAAAATTGTAATTTTCCTTTTTAGCAGATTTCCCTTAAGGGAAATCAGCTATTGAGGTCGTACTCATGTTGCGAGTTTCGAAAAAGTTCTTCAAATATCTATCGATTCTACCCAGGAGATGACGAAAGTGAGATCCGTTCAAAATTATATAAATATAAAATTTTATATATATATATATATATATAAATATAAAATTTTATATATATATATATATTTGTCTGTTAACGCTCTAGTGGTCGCAATTTTTTGTTTGATCGTTACCAAACTCGGAATGTAATCTTTTTATGTAAAAAGGAAGATCAAGTTCGTTAATGGCCGAAATCGGACCAGTGGGCGGGCGGGGGTTTAGAGGGGGGATTTTTGGAAATTCAAAATATCTCCGTTATTATGCGTCGGATCGAAAAATTGTATAGAATAAATCTTATTGCAAATTAAATTTACTATAAATATTGTTCTATTTATTCTGTATCTTGAATATTAACCGAGATATTTGCATTTGTATTCTGCGTGTGGTCACCAGTAATTATGTTCGGACTTTCCGCCGAGAGCTCTGGCGGGCGTTTCCTTAACTATTCGTCCCTCGTGAATAGGTTTAGAGGTTAGGTTAACTGTTTTTTGGGGCTAGAAACTACTGGGTTATTACGCCCTAAATAATGTTTTAGGTTTAGAGGTTTCTTACTACTACAGTTGTTATTAGGCAGATTTCTCTATTGTAAAACTTCACGTGGGAAATCTGCTTAGTTTACGCAGCCCCTGCTTGACGGACTTTTAATATATCCCTGTACATTTTAATTCAGAATAAATTGCTATCCCTTCACAAACATTTTTTACTAAATAATAACTTAGAGAGACTGCAATAAAAAGTTTAATACTTACATAAAAACAATTATTTGCACTTTTTTATTCGCTACAAAATGTAATTTTTGAAGTGAGATATTGTTTAATTTTAAATTTGTTTTAGGATTATTCAAATTCGAATTAATAACATAAATTGATCGTCATTATGAATCCATTTGATTTATTTATTCTTATAGTAATCGCATTTCGCGACTGGGACAATTGAGCCCCGCGACAGTTAAATGTTTTTATAATCAGTTTATTATGTTTACGAAAGTAAGCTTATTTCTGCCAATATCCATTTGAAACACCAATTCTAGAGATATACGGTTGCTAAAACATTAAGTGAATTAGCAGAAGTAGTTACAGACTCAATAAATTTGAGAGGGAGGTTTTCCTAACTGCAGTACTCATTTATATTCATTAAACAACACTCCTTTATCTATGTGTGAATATTTACATATATTCAATTATTAAAAGTTAATTGGAGTTTGTATAACTGTTACCAATATTCAGTGAATATATACTCTAAGCTTAAGATGGTTAGTTTTGCCAAGTTGCTATGCTTTAAGTGTAAATAAAAGAACAAAGAGAGTTTAAGAATACAACATTTGAATATAAATTAATTTAATTCTTGAAATTTTAGCTAGTTAGGGTACTACCTGCACTGAAAAGAGTGACAGAGTTTTAGATTCAGTGAAGAGTGTAAACTCTAATAGTCAAGTGGGCCGTGTTTTTAGCCCCCCCCCCTTTTTTAAGTGTAAATACGATTTTAAATTAATGTTTTTTTCAAATAAATCCGAAGTCATTAGACAGTCCAAACACCAGGAGGATAAGCAGGTTTATTAATATTCGTCACTATTCTTGTTCCATATTCTTGGGCAATTCATTTTAACGAACTGAATAAAAGTTGGCAAGTTGGAGATTAAACTGGCCTCAGGGTTTGGATTGAGAAGGAATGGCGAAAGACAGGACACAATGGCCTCCTAACAAATGCAAGCCTCAATCCACTTTTCTCTACACTTTTTCATTCAATCTTCCCCTACCCTCTTTAGATTCAGCTTTCTTATCCTTCTTTATTCTTAGCTTTATTAATTTTATTTTCTAAAAGAATCTCTGAATAAATCTCTTTTTACCAAGACCAGAAAGCTTCATATCTTAATGCAAATAAGTTGTTCTAAATACAATACAAAAGAATATAAAGATGAAATAGTTTTTCCATACAAATATGAAGATTCGACTGTTTCAAACACAAAATATAGATTCTCCTTTAAACCACTTTTGATTGACGCTAATTGAAACTTTTCAGAAACAGGGAGAGTAGGAAACCCAATATCTTGATGGCAACCTGATATTGGCATTTTTTGTACAAGATAAATAATTGATTAGCAGCAAGAGAATCATGGTGGATTCTGCGAAGCAAAACCGCTATAACATTTCTAGACACCATTGAACCATTCAGGCTCAGGTTGCATTCTAATGACAACCTTATCTATCTGCCTTACTAAGAAATTATTTATAGATAAATATTTCTATTCGTTTTAGAAATTGTTTTCTGTCAAAAACGGATACGTTGGTGTCGATATATTTATGACTTATATAAACAAAATATAATACAAATATATATACAAAAGTGTTATGGTCAAAACCAATTAAGTATATCTCATAATTAAAACTTAAAAAATTGTACTCAATCAATCAAGTGTTGTTGTGACCAAACCATTAGTGTAAAAAGTTATTTTATTAAGTATATAATATTTAGTATATTAAGATCGGAATCGGTGGTAGTCGAGATTGCTCGGCGCCTTTCGGCACCCAGCTGATGGCAATCGAAGTACGTGAGGAGTGTATTTGTTCTACCGGCCAAGTGACTGCACTCTCCAGCTTCTCCCAGTTCCAAGAACTTCTTCAAGCCCAAGGTTTTTTTCACAATTGGACCAAATACTCTCTTTGGAGCCCGGCAGTTCCAGGACGGCCGTCGGGGAAGACAAATGGTGGAAGTCCATAGATATCAAGTACCAGGTACCGGATTCATCCATCTGCCTTCACCCCTGGAACTGTGAGTGTCTTATTACTCATCTACGTGGATGGATTCTCGCTTAAGACGATCACCAGTTTTTTTTTTTTTTGTTTTTTTACTGTTCGTTTGTTTAGTCAAATTAGTTAATAGTTGAAAGTGTAGTTTAGTCCCACCCTTGGTGGAGCACTTTTCAAAATGACGACTGCGGCCATTTTGTTTTTCTAACTTTATCTTTTTTAACACTTTAGACTTTAGTGACCGCATTCAAAAATTTCCAAAATACGCCATCGGTGGTTTTAACCGAGGGTGGGGATTTTAATTTTAACTTAATTTTTTTTAACTCACCTAATTTGTTGGATCCTTAGACGGTGACGAAACAAGATGGCGTACGGGGGGGGGACTAAACTACACTTTAGCCGAGTTAATATTAAGTACTTTTATCAAAAAAGGAAAAAAGTGAAATTATTCAAGGTCCATGACCGTATAGGAAATTTATTCAATGGCTTTTTTTTTCTTCTTTTAATGAAAATACATTTATTTCATTTAATTATTCAAATAATAATTTTTTTTATATTTCTAATTAACAGTTAATTTTTAAATGACCTTTATAACTCAGTTGAGTTTAATTTTGTTCATTTATTATTATTATTTATTAACGCCCACTTTTTGCAACTTAGGCTAATCGGGACGGGTTATCTACAGGTTACCATCCTTTTCTAGCCAGGGTGGGATTTTAGGGTGAATGAATTTCGTCACTAAATAATTTCCTTTAATCGAACTCGCCACTCTAGGTTTACCATGTGAGATAAATGCCAACGCTTTAACTCGCATGGCTAACCTGAGCTCCGTTCATTTAGTTATAAGTATATGTATTCATATTTATTCTTAATATTACATTCAAATGAAGTACAATATATTTTAATTTTATCAACAACCGGCATTTTTTGTAATAAATATATTTTTTAAATTTTCTATACAGCAGCCTATGGTGAGCTGGATTGGGCTCGGAAAGGATCACTTTGACCCTCATTAGCCGAGACAAGTGTAATTAGGGAACAAGCAAATATTTAATTTAGGCTCAATGGTGTCATAAATGTTTTGCGATTAGTTTTAACTTCATAATTTCCCCCAACTTTTCGAAAATGACGTCATGATTACGACCTCAATAACTGATTTTTATTAAGGGAAATTTGCTAAAAACTAGCATGTAATCAGTGGCAATGAGACGACTTTATGTTTATAATAGCAGTTATCATTGAGTATTAACCGTCTCCTATTGAAGATTCGATATAAGCAATAGATACATAATGTATTATCATCAAATTACAGTTATATTATAGTTTCAAGCAGGAAATGGGCAATTGACGAATTTATCTGCGTTCGTGGTTCCAAATATACTCGTATTTGGTCTCCCGTCAAAAATATTGATTGTGCCGTCTTGGCTTTGGAATAAAAAATATGATTCAATTCTATTCACGATTGAGACACTTTAGAAGAATTTATGAGATGGTTACCTACGCTGCAAGTAATTATAATAGCAAACGGTGTAAAATGGTTTCTCGTCGAAATGTGATTACGGAAAAAAGAAAGATATCAGGTGACACCGTAGATAATTCAACATCAATTGATGAGCATGTCCGAAAAATCATTGCTGAGGAATTGAGGAAGTACGAAGTCATCGAAATTTCAGTATAATGGCGAAATTTACAGACACTGCCCCGTCTCTGCTAATATATATATATATATACATACATACATATATACGTATGTACCTATAAATACATATATAATTGACTACCAAAAGACCACAATTTTACTCTCGATCTGTTGGCCGGTTCGGAGATTTATTCATGTATTCAGCTTTGTCTTTTTTACTTGTTGTGCATCATAATTTTAAAAGCTAAATGTAATGCATTCGATTTTTTGAGCGCTTGTCTGTTAACATGGTCATTTGTTGAGTTTTCTCTTGGGGAGAGAGTGCGGATTTAATAAAGGAAATACCTCCTTTGCAATTTACGTTCACCTTATGCAACACTGGCAAAACAGGGTGGCCTATCCACAGGTTACCACTTCATTTTAGCCAGTTTGGGACTGATGATTTTATTAAATACAATTTTCTCAAATGCTTCATTTGTTCTCCAGCTGTTTCCCAATGTCACCGAGCAAAAATCAATGGATAATATGCATCCCATTATCGATCAGTGGATGGGCTTCATATGAATTCCATACCTTATAAGTAGCGAGTATTTCTAGGAGTTAAATTTCTAGTTATAGATTCAAATGCATGCTGCGATGGCAAGTTATTTATAGGATCGTTTAGTATGTTTCAATTAGTATTTTATTTATTGGAATCAAATGCAAACGTATACCGATGTTAAGGTTAAGTTCTTAAAAGTATTAAAGGCATGGTAAGTCTTGAGTTCGATTCTCACCCAGCTAGTAGGAATTGGTTTAGTGACGAACTCAAAAAATAAAATCGTTTGTCCCACCCCGTCTAGAAAGGGGGTGGGTAGCCCATCCCAATTAGAAGCATAAAGTGGACGTTAGTTAATAAATAGCATTTTTTTTTTTTAAGGACCTACTTCAATTTCAATGAGTAATGTACATTTTTCTTAATATTTATCAATATCAATGCTATAAACTAATGATTTACTTCAATTAGAGGTAATAGTATCCTAGTGCACCATTGAAATTCTTATCAGTCTTGAAGGCGGCATTCCTGTTGAATGACCTTTGATATTTCCCCCTTGCCGCCTTAAATCCTGCTGATGACTCTCTTGGCGGGATGATTCCCATTGTTCCCCCCTTTTTGCTTCTTAGTTCCCCGCCAGACCGCCGAGAATCGATCCGGCCCTCTTTCATTTCGAGATCGGCTCAGCTATGTTTGCTCTAAACCCTTTCAGGACGGCGGCCCTTCAATTCTTCCAGCTCTACGAGCAGTTCTAGGGCAATACCTAAGGCATCCAACCAAGTGGCCTTTACTCAAAGTGATTGTTCTCATTCCTTATGGCCATTATATTCCTAAAAACGCCCTCCTCTATAATAAACAATTCAGAACCTGTAAAGTAAAACTATATCCAATTTCTTAACGTACAAATAGGATAATTTTATGAATGGAATCGCATGTACATATTACTATTCATATTGTTTATAAATTGTGAAGTGTGGGTTTGGATGGGAAGGGGCTTCAACCTATTCTCGGCCTTAGAATCTCTTGGCTACCTATAGCATTGCTCTAACCACTAACCTACAGATTTGTGTGGTCACTAACTAAAATTGTGTAGTCAATATATTGTTTCTCTGAAATCGAAACTCTACAACCCAAGTCAATCGTTTGAACAAAATTTAAGCGGCTTAAACTCTGATACTACAGCAAAGAAACGTATAATAGAAGTTTCTTCAAACTGCTGTGCATTTACAAAGAAAAACATGAATTAGTCGTTACACTATAGTTAGATTGTTGCTAGACTCATGTTTGATATATTGCCCAATAGTAGGGTAATAGGTGACTTGTATGGCTATTTAGCATTCTGTGCATTTCGGCATTTCACCGTACACCTAGGCCAGATAGCCATAAGGGAATTCCTTCTCTTTAGTATTTACATATTCACAAGGGACAAGCACACTGATTACCGGAATTGCAAAATCCTTCTTTCAATATGTTATGCTTCTATCATTCATCATCTGTAGTCTATTATTGCTTGCAGAAGATTTTAGTTTATCATTCAAGCCGGTTCTGCCCAGACAGTATTTAAAACAAATATTTATCAAGAGAAATTATATCCAGCACACTCTACAGGACCTCCTGTTGACCCGTGCCTACATTATATTGCGTTAGTGCAGCCTGCAATGATTTACTCGCTCCCGGATGCAATATCCTTTGCACCTTCCAATGACCAATCCCACAATTTACGCAGAGCTACCTAAAACGCCCATAAGCAATGTGATGTTGTGTGTGTGTGTGTGTGTGTGTGTGTGTGTGTGTGTACGCGTGCATATACGCAACCCCCCACCTCACACATACACAATAATTTGAATTACTTCATTATTGCCATTTTTAGTAGATATCGCTTTAGGGGAACCTCCTATTGAGGTTGTTCAATTCAAATGTCTATCGAGGCTATTTACGAAATGTAGAAAATGGTGTTCCGTTCAAAATAACGGTCGCAATTTTTTGGATATCGTTAGGGATCTCGATACATCAGCATTTCCTGTAAAATCGGCTGAACTCGTACTAGGGGAATAAAGAATTCAAATATCACTGCTATTATGAGTCGGATCGAAACATTATTTATAACGTGTCTCATTGCCAAAGTAATTTTTTATAAATGCTGTACTATATTTGCATTATTGTTTTCAGCCTTCAGTAAACCCCCACTCCTACTTATCACATTATAACGAAACTGATACATCATGGAACATCTTATTCCATGCTGAAATACCGAATATGATTCTCAACAAACCTTTACTATGTCAGATACATACGTGCAAATATGTACGATGAGACGTGTCATTAATAATTATATATACTCTAGAGACCTAGAATAACTAGGACCTATACTCAATATTTAATCGATTCATATAAACCCAATGATAAAATTTGTAAATTGTCGTAATTGGACGAGGAGGGTGTGGGGTCAGTTCGGGTTAACAAACACATATCTCCTATATTTAAACCTAACACAATATAAAAAATTAAGCACCCTATCTTCAAAATTTGATCAGACATTACGGCTTTCAAGGCCATAATTTTACAAAAACCCTACACTCTATTCATTTGCACCGAAGGATCTGACAGAATACGGGATAGGCTCAGGAGCAGTAATCAAAACGAAACTTACAAAGTTAGACTTCACGACGAATGAAATACTTATACTGCAGAACTACCCCCCATTATACTAATAGCTCTTTCAAAATTAGAATGTCAATTTCACCAGGTAATTTGATGTACAGATTCCTTAAGTTCCTTACATTCCTTGGGAACATCTATACCGATCACTCATTAATTAGAAAAATATTGGAACAAATACACTCACTAAACAATTTTAATTTTAAAATGTTACCCGGACACAAGGACATTAAACAAATGGCGGATATTAGGAAATTTACAAAATTAGCAACTGGATTGACTCCTACTGACATACTCAAAGACTGGCAAGAGCACTGGTTACGTACTGACAACAAACTATGGAAATAAGACGCAATGTTACCGGATGGTCAATAAGGCAATACATAGATTCAAGAAGTGCCCAAGTTATCCTATCAACATTGACATAATTATCTAACACTTTCTTTCATAATAAGCAAAAATCCAAGTCTATCAGTACTTGTAGTGGAAGTACAGTCCATATTTGCCTCCTGTTTTCATAAATAAAAAGCGTGGAAAATTCAACTCTGCTCCGACGCTTGTACGTGAGTGTGTCCGTCCCTTTTCTCCTAACCTCAAGTGATCGGCCACGTACTTGTTGACGGAGACTTGTTCTGCGGAGCGCCTCAGTAGTGGGAGCGGTGGCGTCATTGGAAGTGGCGAGGCTCTTTAATTTATTGTTAATTTATTCACTCTGCCCCCATTAGGTAACCCCTCTCGACGGTTATTCAGCGACAAAGGGGTTCTTTCTTCCGCCAGTCCCTGACACACAGTAACCTCGCATCCTGTGAGGTCAACTCACAACCAATATGGCAACAAGTGCCCATTGAGGCCTCTATGCACATATTGCCTCTATTTTACATATTTCAAATAAATAAATATATATATATATATACACATACACGCACACTCACACACATTTTCTGTAATTTGAATATTAAGGGAGTTATTTGAATATTTGCAGATTATATATGTGTGTGTGTGTGTGTGTGTGCGTGCGTGCGTGTGTGTATATGGGCTCGTTTTTTTCGCTCTTCAAAAGCAGCTTTGTTATTACAACCTGTCGAAAGGCCAAAATATATAAATCATTGATTCGGCCTATTTACATACGGCTCCGAATGACTTACCAGATCTCAGAAACTGGCTAGGTTTAATGGAAGATCCTGAGAAGAACTTAAGAAGCTCTGTGTGTTAACGGAGATTGGCGAAGGAGAATAAATCTCAAACTAAAAGACCTATATGTGCTTAGACGTGGTCGATGTTATTATGTTTCACAGGCTGCCGTGAATCTTGTAGCAAAGATGAATCCTGAAGAAATCTCATCTAAAGTCCTGTCGGAGCGCATATTTGGATTACTTAAGGTTGGTCGCCATTGGCGTGTTTGGGAAGATTGTGTTGCTATAAATGAACTAACAATACTATACTAAATTGTGCATTCGCAACTGGAAGGCGGCAGCACAAAACAGTGATAGCTAGCGCCCAATAATAGATCAAGCAATGACTAGAGAAAACGGGTTGTAGAGCCAAAAAAGAAAAACTTTATATATATTTGAAAATTCAAATCTTCTATGTCATTGGTCGAGTTGGATCAAAAAATGTTATGGAATATTATGGTGGATTCTGAAGTCCAAACATTATCTTGATACATTCAAGAAACCCTTAATTGACAAAATAAACCCTTCATTCACCAAATTTTGTAGAGTTCTAGGCACCAGAGTTTTTTTCAAAAAATATTGCTTTGTCCTTTTTTGCCGCCACAAAGAGGCGACTTAATTTAGGATTTGATATTTGCTTCACCTCTTATCATACGAAGTCCTTGTTTTCAACAACCTGCTTAATGATTTCAACTTTTTTTTTTAATGTGTATAATACCACAATGGGACTTGAATCCCAAATAAAAGAAACTATTCTACTTCATTTTAATTGCTCAACACTGTTAGGTATGTTGGTTTTTATTTTTTAATGATGTTAGTTGGTAGAGAAAATAAAACTCAAACAGGGATTTGCAATATCTGTGTGTTAATCATTGGTTCTTAATCTCACTTGGTAAGAGTGGGGGGATCAATTCCCAAAGGGGCAATAGGAATTCAATTAGTTACAAACTCAAATAATAAAATCCTTAGTCCCACCCTGGCTAGAAAAAGCTAGAAAAGTGTTTTAATCAACAGATAATCCATACCAATTATCCATAGTAGCACAAAGTATATGTTAATAAATAGATTTAAATCACAAACTAAATTAGAGCAAATCACCATATAAAAAAAATCGATGCTTTAGTTATTGACTCTATATTTTTGTATATTCTAAATGTGCTCCATAAAAATCCTTATCTTATTCAATAGTCAATAAGAAAACCAACGATTTCTTCTGAAAGGTGCCTTCTATACTAATAAATATTTACTTATCCGAACTTTAAGTTAAATTATTTATTTATTAACAAGTATAACTAAAACAAAATGATTTCACATTTTTTGGTTCTGCAAGATGGTTTCATATCAATGGTATAGCATGTCCTATTAATACATAGCAACAGGATTACTTCAATCCTAAAAAAGTTGTGAAAGTGAAGAATGCAGACAACATATTGTTGTTGTTATAAACGTTGTTTATTAGAGTTCTATTGATTTGCAAAATTAAACACACACAAGCTTCAGAGTTTTTATCACTGCACAATTTATTTAACAATGCACTACACACTTAGTTAATTATTCTTAACTACTACTCACAGTATGCACTGATAGCTTCACTGTTCTTGTTATTACACAGTCCAATAACTCACTCACGATCACTGAAGTTCACAAAAATACGGCACTGCACTGTCCTTTACTTCGCGAAGTTAGCGGCACTGTACTGACTTAAAGATGGCACTATACTGTTCTTTACAGAGTCTCGGCACAACACTGTTCTTCACATAAAACACTTTACCCCGCTGCAACTAAGTTGCACTGAACGCACTGATGATCACTTGAAGATAGCTGAGAACAAATAAAAAAGCGACGGCCGGACCTTTTATAGATTGTCGGGAAACATCAAAGGAAATTGTCTAGACTATTCGAGATCTGGACTGGTATTGCCTAGGACGAGTGGGACCATATGGCAGCACCCCTTTAATCTCCTCTGTACTTCCCAAATACGTGACTATCTCTGTTTAATTTTTCATGTATTTAATTTTTGCAACAATATATTTTCCTAGATTTATTTTTCAATAGAGAGCTTCTCTATTGTTAATAACTCATCTTATGGTGGATCGGCTTGAATCGCGGATCTTGTATTTATGAATTAAATACAGCGGGTTGTTGCGATCTGCGACTCTAGTCAAAATGTAAATATATATAAATTTATTTATAATTAAATCTTCACCAATAATAAATATAAAATGAAAATGAAGAGGCATCTTTTAATAATATAATGGGGGGACACTTATCTCTACTTAATTATATTACAATTAAAGCACTTAGCCGTTTTTATAGAAGTTCTCTATGAGACAGCCGTGAGAGATAGTGCAGGCGTAAAGTAGTCTGGCTAAAGCAGGCTGGATTCAAATTGAAGGACTAACAAGTCCTGAACCGAAGTCTCCCTGTCGGGAGTATTTGAGATATGACTGTCATATCCTGTCATCCTTTGCGACTGGGTCCTTATATAGGCATTGCCGCCCTTTGAACCCGCCGATCAATATATGCTCAAAACGTGTATTTAACGGGAAATAATTATCGAAATTCATCCGTATTATTATTGTATCGACTTTAAGAGCTGTGAATGTTAATATAAAAATCAATCGGCGCTATCTACTAAAACACTAGAAGCACATGGTGACAACTCCAAATTGGAAATAACTCTTATTTAAAGGTAAAAACTATACATTTAAGTATACATAAATAATAATCTTAATGTGCTCTGAGCTTGCATTACTCAGAATATAAAATATATGGTCATTTGTGATGGGTTTACGTAATGCAATGTCAAATTCATTACAAGGTTTATTCCTGATGTGTAATAATGCATTGAAAATTTGTCTACATTTTGCTTTGACATTGCAGGTGGAGGAAGTGAAGATGAGGATGAGGATGGGCAGGGAGGGGGAGAGGCCCAAGCGAACCCTGCAGCGGAGGAATCTCCCCCAACCTCGGAACATGATGATGATAACCAACGCATGAGGATACAAATCTCTTCAAGTCCTCTTCTAGCACAAACGTATGTATCCCTTCGTAAGTACTAAGAAACCTTAGCTAAGAGTGGGAAAAATCGTTTTAAAGATTTTGATTTTTGATGCATTCTATAAAAAAAAAAATTATATCCGATATGGGCACCTCATAACATCCCCATAAAATACTCAAATTAAATAAACAAAATATTTTGATACACTTCATGCAACATGATTTCATTTCAAAGTTATATACAATAGCTCGGTTCCAAAAAGTGTTACAAAACCAAATTAATTAATTTTTTCGTGATAAACAAACATGAGTACAACATCAATAGCTGATTTACCTTCAAGAAAAGATGCTAAAAGCTTCATTACAAATGTTTTGTACCTCTAATAGGTATGGAGAAATTTGCAATTTTTATTGGCACTGAATATTTATGAATGATTAGAATTAGGTCCCCTTGTTGCTATAATAGTTAAATAAATATCTATGAAGTTATAAATGTTGAATGGGAAATTTGGGATAATTAGTTTACAGGACTTCTTGAAGTATAATATCATTTGTGCTTAATTATTTAAGGAATATTTATTATAATTTTTTTTAATTACAGGGAGCTGTCTACAAGCCAAAGTGACTTTTTCCGAATGTTGGATGAAAAAATAAATAATGTAAGCATCAGACAATTTTATGTTTCACTAGTAACTATATTTAATCATTGAAGTATATCTATCTTACTTATTACAACCAGGTGCTTCAGTTCTTTAATGATGTTGACTGTTGTCAACACCTTTGTTCATTTGCTGTGATCACCGTCCAGTACACTCAAATTGTAAAAGCTAAAATTTTGCTAGTCCTCTCTCGGGAAAGACAGCCACCATTGCCTGGGTAGCCTTCTTACTCACTCCCCCTAGCAGATCGTCATTGAACAGCCTTCCAAATTTATCATAGCATAATCTAGTCACTATACTTTACAGTTCTTAATATGTCTACGGCAGCATTCAATCTCAGGCTGTAAGGTGGAGTCACACACAGGGTGATGTACTTTCTCACCAAGGGTCTGCTAAGCCTATCTCACTTTACGGGCTGATTGGGAAGGGGCTCTCAGCAGGCATCTGTCTGTATGTGGCACTTGGTAAAGCAATCATACAAATATTCTCCGCTTTAGTGCCAAAAGCTTCTACATGATATAAATGTATCTGGCATCTTTTACCTTTCTGACATTTATTCAACCTTCCATGCTAATGCTTTCTGTTATTATGTGTGGCACATTTAGAAAACAAGTAATATTCCAAATTAACTAAATTACCAGCCTTCCTGTTTTGTACGGTGGTCTTCAAATACTTCTAATTCGGTGATCTTTCCCAAATGCCTCAGAGCTTTGACCATTGTTACAATTTGTTGGTATTGATGGGCTCCAGCCACTTGAGTTATCTTCAATATATTTCCTCTCCCCTTTGAAATATTTTATCTATATAAAAACAATTACTCTGTGAGAAGAATCATTATAATAAACTGTCTGTTATTTATATAAATGTTGTTGAGTGTATGTAGTGAGCTTAATGAATCAGTGCACAGCACTATTTCATTTTGGCAGCTTTGAAATCTTTACTAGTCAAATAGGATGGCCTGAAGCTCAGCTGTATAAGAGCTAGATAAAGACATCAATTTTAGCTGGTAATTATTGCAGCCAACTATCGCAGCCGAGCCTGTACCATTTATTGTCTTTGAGCCAATAGTATAAGTAAACATACTATTAGCTTTGTCACTCAATAAACCTAACCTGACCTAAAATAGACACTGTACGTGTGTTGTGAGGTTGGATTGGATATTTTAAACATTCCTAAAGATGTGTCTATTTTAAAATTTTGAATATTTCAAGGAGGATATGGAAGTAACTAGTGAGTTTATATGTCTGTGTTGCTGATGGTATTTGTGCAGTGTAAAATGTATATCTCATAGAAAGTGACTTCAGTCTAGTTCGGTAAACCAGATATTATAATATGAATCAGGTAGGAGTCGTACCTTGGTAGGAGTGATGTTGCACATGGTTTATTTAAAAACTTATATCATAGAACATGTTTTATACGTAATTTCTTATTTCTAAAATTTTCGTCAGCCCCTGCAAAAATTTAGGTCTAGTCCTGCAAATAGCATTTGCTGGACTAGACCTAAATGCCCCTGTAGCCAAGCAAAATCCTATGTTGTGGGCAGTGGCTAATATTATTAAAACTCTGGGAGGGTCCAATGAATATGCTATGCAACCATAGTCCAGCAGAGACCTGGTGTAGGCACAGTAGAGTATAGCATATGCATATAGCATCTGTCAAAATTTTTATGAGTATGGGTAATTGCATTTCAATTTCAGCTCCTATGTTATATTATGTTACAAAATTGTATACATTTCACCAAATTTTTCACTCTGATGCCTTGTCAATATAGTTAAAATGCACATTTGTTAAAGTTTATGTTTACATTTTCATATTGACTAATGCCTATCAAAGGTTAGCTTATAATGGCTTTAAAATGATGGGCCTTTATCAATTTATCTTCAAATTTAATTCACTACACTCTTCCTGGCATCTTTATTGTTAGTTTGTTATATCTAGAGGGAACACAAAAAATGTGCTTGTGATTCTCTTCCTTCCATTATAGGTCAATTAGAAAACCCATACTTTCTGTTCATAAGAACAACTAGTGTGTAGATTTATCAAATGCAAAATGCATACTTATATATTATCATTTTATATTAACTTGTTAAATAATGTAAACTATTCTTGATTTTATTTTTGTTTTCTTTAATTCAGGGTCCAGATTACGACCCCCCTTGTGAATATGAATTTGCGATGGACCAGGCACAGCTGTGCAGGCTGCTTCAAGAGTGGCAGGCAGCCAAACTGCGGTCTAAGTGTGGGCTGACAGGCGGCCCCAAGCTTCAAAGGTACCATTCCCTCCAGAGCAATGGAGAGCTGTCGCAGAGGAAGCTCCACCACCAAATGTCTACATACGCACCTGCACCTCCCCTGCCCCACCATCAGTACTCATACCAGTACCCAGCACACCATCCCTACCCACCACCCCAGTATCAAGTTGCTAACTCTGTTGTAATGTATGACAAGCGGGGTGGTTATTACACGGAGATTGCGTGACCCTCGCCTCCAAGGCCCCCGCCAGACCAAACTTGGTGGTGTTAGGGTCTATGTTTGTATTGTAATTATGTACAGTCAGCACAATCGTATTCATAAATTGAGGGTTTTTGATTGAAGAACCTGTACCTGGGTTTTTGTTGGTTGTGAAACCAATACTGACATTTGAAGTATGCATACATTTTTAAGAATGACCATATTGAAAGTTACCTTTTGTCAGTATTACTATCAAACTAAAATATTTATTTATATGTCCACTCTACTAATGATAATCCATGGGATTAGGTGACACTGCAAATCTACCTCTATAGGAATTAAAACCCAAATTCCAAAGCCTTATTACATTCCCCATCAAAACAGAAGGGGATAATTATCTCTAGTTACAGAAACTGTTAGTTTTACGTTTTAAAGCACCATTTGTTTTTCAAAATATCTCAAAAGTGATGAACATACTGGGATAGCCCATTACTGTTGCCATCAAAAACATTAGTTTATTCTATGACATGAAAATAGGTGGTCAAACGCCAATTTTGAATCAAAACATAACATTTAAGTAAGAATTGATAACTTCTTTGCCATAATTTGTGCTGGATAGTTCTTTAACTCAACAGTATTAAGATATGAAAAGATATTTCCATAGAATTGACTTTTGTGCTCATGTAATTAACATTACAATTGCTTAAATGATTCCCTATCAGTAGGAATTGACGTGAAGAATGAGTTAATCATCCCAGATATCATGAAAACTGTTCTCTTTTTCATTCGTTTTGGTTCAATATTTTTGTGGAGTGATATATTTATTGCAGCAAATATATATTGACTAATGGGCTGAACCATGCAGTGATAATGGACAAACATTTTGTTGCTAGAAAGCCGTTGTAGTTTGTGTTACCCTATGTGAATGATAACTACAATACACAAAAGGAAAAACTGATCCCAAGACTAAAGGTATTCCTTTCTATAAATCTCCTAGTTCAGTATTTTAACTGGTTTCAAATACTGATACATACTCAATGGAATCAAGAAAAGCTTAGATATAAAACTTAATGTATAAATATAATTGTAGCTGACTGTATATGTGACATTGAGCCCATATATTTATATAATAGAATTGTCTCCCTGCATGCGTAAAACCTGTAATTCATTAACTCCTGTTTAAGATTAGAGTTTGTAGTTCAAACTGTGTGTACTAAATGGTCATTGTTTTTAGAGTTTATTTATTTTGTTTTAAAATTATGAAAATAAAAAGCCCTGTCAAGCCAAAGTACAAATTACCTTTTAATAGACTCTAAAGGCAACCTAATGTTTAGCTTACACCAAAAATTGTTGTTAGTCTAATGTAAATGTAAAATTAAATTATTTTATTTTCTACTCAAACAAAACAATATTCATAAAATATAAACAAAATGAAATACATTTTTCATAGAGTCAATTAATTCCAGACAGTTATGTTATGCAGGTTAGACATATAATTTTATACAATAGCAATATTGGACATATGTAGAGGAACTTGTAAATAAAGATCTTATATTACCTATAATATTGTAAAAATTTAGAGAGTTTGTATATATTAAGATTTAATACCAAAGTACTTTAGAACTAACCCCCAAGATATCACTTGAATATGAAAATAACAAACAAAAAATAATGAATAACTACCTCGTTTTTATATTTTATAAAGAAAAATACCATCACCTACCTAAGTAATATTATCCTTTATTTTGTTCATAGTTAATCCCATTTATTTTTCTATATGAATTAGATACTTGGAAGTAAAATTTCGTTAAATAAAATCAGTTAGAATAATGAAATGGTGGTTTTATTAATAAGTTTAAAACCTTGTTGAGAGAAAATACACTTCTTGATAGTAAAATTAAATAAAGCACCTCTTATTTCAATACAAAGAAAAAAATACATTGTCTAATGAAATTGAGAAAATAATTTTTAGAGACCAGTCCACTTTCAATGATTAACTTCTGAGCACCTCAAATTTCAAATGAGAGCAGTAAATTTTTAATGGTTTGGTTCTAATTGCTTTCTCCAACTTGTGTCATTTAATCTTGAGCTTTTTCAAATCGGAAAATTTGAAAGGAAATGAATTTTAATCTTTAAACATTTTTCAATTTTCAACTCATTGTATGAATATTAGCATGCCTTTAAATCTAGGATATCTTTTAATAAAATTTACACCTTTAATTGTTGAGCTTCCTGCAATAAGTAAATAAGTTTTACTTAAAATTTGATTTAATTAAATTAAGCATGTAGTTATTACATACACCATTTCCTTATCAAACTCACCATTGTTTTGGATAGAAGTGGCTACTTTATACAATCAGTATTCTTGTACAAATACAAATGTAAGATTATCTATCAACATAAATCTGAAGGCCCATTCAATCTTACTGCTTAAATATTGGTTTGATTTAACCAATACAATTATAACAACATTTTATTACATAGCATTAACTAAAACAAAATTGAAACCAAGGACATCAAAATTTGCTAACTTATAAAAATTAATATTCACTATAGTTTTTGACAATAAACCTATTTCATGTATATTTAACAAAAACAGCTCAAACTCAGTTTTTGTTTCTTATTTGTATTCATAAAAGTGATTTTATTTTAAGATTATATTTAAGTTACTGACAAGCTGGATTGTGTGGTTCATTACAATAGATAAAAAATAAATATTATTTAATTACTTTGCTTTATTGCATCTGATCTGTAGTATATAAAGAACAGTCACTGTTAGTCAATATATACAGAGTTGCTCATTTAGGCAGTTTTTGATGTCCCTTAGGCCGAATAAAAATGATATATATATATATATATATATATATATATATATATATATATATATATATATATATACACACATATACATATACACACACTATGATAATTGTGAAGTTTTTTTTAAAAAATAAAGATTGTAATTTCTACAAAACACCTTTTCTGTCATGGTTTCATAATTTCAGTTCTATATTGGCCAAAAGAGGAAAGGGGGGGGGGAAATATTTCAGGATAAATTATAAAATGCAAGATTTTCTAGAGCTATATTATTTTATCTATTAGATCACCAAGTGAAGAAGGCAGAAAAAAAAAGAATTAAAACTATTATTGAATGCTGAAAACTAAGGTGGTACTGAGTAACATAAAAAAATAATTCTCTTTCTCCAACAAATCAGTAACTGGAGTTAAGAACCCTCACAATTTACTTCTATGCTTTTCTAAATCAAGTATGAAAGGTATCTGCAGTCTTCAAAACAAGTTCATATTTCAACAGCTATATAAAAGTAATAGAAATGGTACACAGAAAAACCCCATGAGGGTAACTTGTTAATATTGTATAATTTTTCCTTGTCCCAAGCATAAGTAGAATTCGTCACGTAACTACCTGACAAAATAAATACAATATTTTCAATTTTTTAATAATGACATACACATGGTTCTCCAAAAAATTAAACGAGTTTGGCTCTTTTTAATTTACCTACAACTATGTCTTTCCAATTCTTTCTTCTTTAAAACTGATATATTGTTTTTGATAAAATTGTTTTGGTATATGTATATATATTTATTTATTTAGAAAGAGACCTTGAGAAGATCTAGAAACAGCACAAAACAATAATTTGAGAAAAGTAATATAAAGGCAGGTTCAATTATTGTTTGATCTGTGACTTCATTGTCTGCTATTTTGTTCCTGGAAATAAATTGGTCTCAAAATTTGAAATAATTAATATCTCAGTTTTCTTCATGCATAAAATTTCACTTAAGCATTTTAAAATCATATGGGTAACGTTCCTGTTACAGGTTCAAGCACCTCAAAAATGAATCACTGACATTATGGGAATTATTTTAAAAGGAAAAGTTGGCACTCATAAGGGGGGGGGGGTGAAAACTGAAACAACTAAAAACTTAATCTTTCACTCTTTGGATTTAAATTAACTTACCCCTAATTGATTTTTAAAATTATTTATCTTCAAAGTTTATGATATATCATATTTCATAAATGGGACCCCTTTATAACAAATGAAATGAATTACCTATGTATTATAATAGGACTAAAAGATAATCACATCTGAGCTTTACTTTGGCAATATTTTATTGCTATTTAAATACAAACAATCATGCATTTAACTCGCTTAAAACAAAAAAAATACTAGTTCAGATTATTTAGTCACCTTTAGGTCTTTTTTATGCCTCATCATGGCTAAAAACGTTTTTAATAATAAAAAGGTAATATTAAATATTATCATAAGACAAATTCAAAAGTGAATTTATATAACACTAAAATAAAAATTATAACATTTTAGTGGCCTATAAAAGCAAGAGCCAGACACACTCTTGAAAGGAAGTTAAATGGTCGGCTTGTCCCACTCCCTGCTATATTCGAGATTGCATTACAGACCAAGATTACCACTTTTTTTTTAATCCAAATTCCTACTTAATTGCCACAAGATACTGAGTGAGCTCCAGTGGAATGGGTAGGGCTCAATGCAATTTAACTACCTTGCAATATAAAATGTTGCATCAGTTGCATTATTACTAATTTAAATATTGCTAACATATGAGTAGCTTTACATAATTTTGCAAACCAAAACACCAAATATCTTGTTAAATTTTTGAGTTGAGGTCCACTTATTTTTTTTTCTACCTGACACATTTAGGAGGTACCAACTTCTTGAGTTATCATACTCTTTACAATTAACACTTTCGGCAGATGCCTATGATGCAATATTCATGGCTACATACTGTAAACATTTTCATCAAAGTGTTCCAAAGAACATCTCTCTCCATACAGTTTGTTCATTACAATAAACTTATGATATAACTAACATAACACATTAAGGATGGGGATTCTTTTCTTTTTTTTTTTTTTTTGACATTCAATACTTTTATAGTTTTTTTGACTCAAAGAACCGGTTTGAGTCAAAATTAATTTTATAGGAACATATAATAAAATTGTTCACCCCTTGAGGAGATAATATAAGACAAGAATCAGGGCTGTATTTAAATAACTCATAATTTTTTGATTCCGGGAAATTAGAAACATAAGTTGTGTTAAATAAAGACAGAATTATTTTGAGTTCACTAACAGAATTAAATAGGCCCAATGTACACTTTGTTTCTTTACCACCTGGGAATGCTTAGTGATGATTCTTGTTTATAAAAAGGTATTAACCACATTGGGTATAGCAAAAAGAGTACTACATTTGAAGAAACAGAACCACTTTTCCACAACACTGAGATGGTGCATAGAACTTATTTTATGTAATTATAAGATGATTATATTTTATACTACTCCATTAAATCAAATATCCACCATTGCATACCTCTACTCTTTGTAAGCTTCATATATTTTCATATGTAGTCAAGAAAATTGAGCACCAATACTGTATTGCATTTGTTGTGTGATATATAATGGTGGAAAAATAGTTTGTAACAAGAAAAACTATGGAACAATATAAATGAACTTAGAACATGAATTGCTGAAAATCACACCACTAAGCAAAATATTTAAATGTGAAGTCAATTATAAGAAGTGCTAAATGAAGTGTAAAACTGCAGTAAGTTCCCTAGTTCTAGGCAAAATTATTTTTATTAAAAATGAACATCAAATTGTTTTTTATTGATTGTAACTATAAAAAACAATTTTTAATATAATTATCTTACATTTTGTATTTTTAAAAAGCATATTCTATCAGGTACTATAAATAATGCAGATGCTTTTTTTTTAAAATATTTTCTGACACACCTGGGAATTGTATTTGCTTCCATTTAGTTCCTCTTGGGCCAGAATTCGTGTTAGGAAAACCTACTACATTTTTAAAGCCTTTTTTTTTTTTTTATAATACATTTACATTATATATTAATAAAAAAAATGAGTTTGTTCTGAAGTGCATTAGGATATGTAGGCCCTTATCAGACCCTTACTAGATAGCACCAGTACCTAGATCTCTTCCACCGCCATCTTGGAATATTCCTTACGATTCTCAGTCAGGCTATTTTAATTATACATGTCCATTCTCTTTAAGTAACTCTCTGGGCTTTATATATCTAATTTAAAATATTAAGTTTGGCTTTGAGGGCGTGGCTAGGAGGACCTCTCTTTTGACGTTCCAGTTTTCGGGAGAACAATTATTATTTTGTTCAAAACCTAAATTGCTTTATGTTTTTTTATAATCCCTATATACATTCATCTTGGGCCTTGCCCTTTGACTAAAAACTGGAAGGAACCAACCAATTAGATATTGGAATATTTTCTGGAGAGAAACCTCATTAAAGACAACTTTTCCCATAATAAAAACAGTCAATAAGTGGTGTAAAATGAAAAAAATAGTGAAGTTTGCTTTGCTATGTATTTTTATTGCAAAATTTTAATTAATGAAACTTTTCTTTTAACTTATTAAAATAATGTTAAATTAGTAGCCAAGCTTACTATTATTTTTTAAATTAAGTATGTTATGTTTCATTTAAGTTTATAATAATAAACGAGGTCATTAAAACACAGAGAGGTCAATGTGATGAAAATTATTTCAAGCTGAATATATCAATGGAAATGCTGCATGTACTTTGATACATTTGATTAGGTACTATATGTAATTTAAAATTGACACCATTTCATTTCTGATAGACAAAAGTCGCTGAAGGGCAATTAAGGAGCTGTTAATATTATAATTACATTTTAGTACGAAGTGCAGCCACTTGTTCCTGTTGTGCTCTCTCAATTAAAATAGAGGGATAAAATATATATCAGGGCCAAATTTATTCGGCTAATGTTCTTTTACCACTAATATATTTAACTTCTTATATATTTCATATTAATTTTATTGTCAACTCCACTCCAAGTAGCTTGTTTCGGATAACTTCTCCAAAGATGCCAGACCTTATTTAACTTTGTAAGTTCGTGTGTTAATTTAAGGAGTAACAAGATGTCATCACCACATTAACTTATCTATAAATAAGATGAATAACAAACCAATATTGTCCAATATTTCCTTTTCTTGGCTAATTTTTAAAACTGTAAAACTCAGGTTAAAATTGTTAGTAATGGTGTCATCATGAATAACTATATGTAAGCATTTATATTTATTTTTGTTACTTAATATAGGAAGGTAAAGGAGACTATGTAATTTTCAAATATTAGCAACTGGCTAATTCAGTTTTAGTAGTTCAGTATGAAATATAAAATCTGCAAAATTAATCAACTAAGAGCTTATATTCTGTTGAATTGAACAGGAGTTTATACTTGGCTCTTAAATAAAATAAAAGCAGAAATCTAAAGTTTTATATTTCAGTGTTCAGTTCATTCAATACTTCAAGGCTCCACTTGCAATGCATATAACCTGGAGGGCTGCAAGTGATTGTCTTGGAAGTGGAGTGTCTTCTGCAGGGTGCATTTAAGTAATTAACAAATGGATAAACATGATGATATATGAGCTAAACATTTAGTTATACATTTTTATAATAAAAATCACATTATAAAGATGGTGGCTTTTCAGTGGCCATATAGTAGCCGATCAAAAACAAGTCACTTTGATGCATGTATACATATCTCGGTTAGCATAAGGTCCCTAGCAGTGTCCCCATTGATCTTTGTCACAATCATAAGAGGCTAATATAGAATTAAATATTAACCATGCAATCTTAACAAAATGTGAATAAATTGAGTTAAATGTATAAATTTGAAAAATATTGAAGTACCTAAACAATATTATTTGGACCCCTGTACTATATCCTGCTTTCAAAAAGAATGTCTATGCCTGGTACTCAGGATGCCACCAACTGACATGTTATTCCTGTTCTTCAGTAGCGGGTACAATATCTCATCTATTAACTATAAAATCTGTCTAATTAAAAATTATCAAGTACTTCATCTCTTTTATTTAAAATATTTTGGTGACACAATTTATTTCATTGTTAGTCATCAATATAAGAATATTATTTAATTGTATTAATAAGTAATATATATGTACAACTGCTTTAGCAATAACCAAATATAATCATTAATTGTAAGGAAGGCTTTGAAATTCAATTTTTTTTTTTCTTCAGATAAATATCTTCTCAATTTAAATCAGATCAATCTTTCATGTTTCCTTCTCATATCCATGTCAGAATCTATTTCTTATCTTTAAAAGTTGAACACCAAAGAATTGTTCTTAGTCAGAAATGTGAATAATGTGAATATTCTTTGATAGTTCACTGTTTATTAATTTATTCTTAACACATATTTTGTAAATACTAATATACTTGTAATCTGTATAAATATAATCAAACTGATCCTATATTAATAATGATCATATGTTATATTTAGGTATATGATATTGTAAGAATGCTTACCAATGCATTCTGAATTAAATGTGATATAAAATACTTATATTCAAAAATTATTATTTTTTATTTGTTCATTATTATGATATCTAAATCAAACATGTAAAAGTTTAAATTCATGTTAAATATACATTTAAGTACATATAGAGTATACAAAATTGTATATTATTAATGCATAATAAAGCATGTAGATATTTTTTAAGTGAAGTTATTCAACCTTGAAACAAAAAAATTATAGTTTTATTTCTTTTTACTCTTAGAAGTACTATAAATTTCCTAAATTTCAGTCAAATCACTTATTAGCCAACTGGGACACAACCTTAAGGTTGATTTAAACTTCATTTGAGGAAATATATTTGGTTATTTTTCCTCAATTAACATTTATTGAAGGTTCTAAATTCTGAGTGAGATGTAACTGGAATTTATTTCTTGATAAAACTCAGGCTCTGGATCACTTGCAATAACCTCTCACCAGTAAGGACTTCTTTTCTCTCTAAAGGAATTGCTATGGCCTTTTTTACCCCTTGACTTATGAAATTAAAAAGAAAAACAAAACTCGGGGCAAGTGCTATCATTCACTGGTTCACATATAATCTTTTCTACTTATGGTAGGTTCACCTTGTGGGGAACCTTAACCTGTTCTAGTTGTACTACAATCTACTATGTCACAATGAAAACAAGTAACTATTTCTAGATGATAGCACTGATTTGTGTAGTGCCAGTCCTATAAGTAGGTTATTCTTTATTTCACTTGATTACTAATATCCAATATTTATACTGAATATTTGATGGACAAAACATTCAAATAATTACTTATAGATACTCCTTATATTTTTTTGTTTTTCTTTCCTAGTATTAATGACCCTCTCTTCTCTGAATAACTTAACATTTCCTACTTGATACCTTCAAAGGATGATCATCTGTAAAGTAAGTTATTTAATTTTTTAGGGGTATGAAGATTAGTCAGTTTACTTGTTTTATGCTATGCCAAAAATACCTTATTATAGAATCTCCTGGGCTAAAAAAAATAGAGAGAGGAAGAGCTGAGGAAGTGTACTATACGACTCTGGCAGGCTCCAAATAAAGTGAACCCCATTCCCCAAATAAAAATGTCTTATTTTTCAAATTCCTTCATTTGAGAAAGATTAACAGTGTGGACCAGCAACCTCAGAGCTATCAGACAACACCCTTTTCAATGAAGAAATAGTCGTATTCAAAGTCATCCTTGAAAATCTGCTAAATTTGCTAAGCATTCTCACTGAATGGACTAAAATAAATTTTAAAAATAGGATTTTTATGAATTTTTGGAACCATAAAACATATAAAGTGTTTCCAATTATCTTTGCACTTGATAGAACCTTATGCACAACCAGAAGATGAAAAAGTTCACATGTGATGTAGCAATGCTGAAGTAATAACAAGAAGTCTCAATAATCGAGTGCCTTTTTGCTTTTGGTTTTCACTACACTAAAAATAAATCTTTTCGGTAAAGAATGGGCTATGAACTTTGGAGTAAACATTATGAATCCCCTTTGACTTTAACTTCAAGCTTATTAAAGCTGCCAACCTTGTTAAAATTAATAAGTATACTTAATAATTGTCATTTTTCAAGCAACTTGAACCTTTCTACTAAGAGGTTATAGTTTTTTATAGTTGACGTCAACTTAATGGAAATTTAGCAGATTGATTTCTCCATCAAATACCCACCAGAGATTAAGTGAACTATAGCAAATTATTTTTGATAAAACACACACCAATTCTATGCCAAGAAGTATTCCATCTGTCTCAGTTCCCTTTGAATATTAGAAATAGGTTTTACTAAAATTTACTCATAAACTTCCACTCTTACTATTGTTGTATTCAGGTAATGGCAGGTAATGTAACTAAACAGAACTAGGAGTATCCAAAAGTACATTTTTTGTCACTTGCACAAAACTGGTTTCATTTCTAAAAGCTGCAGAAGTGTTCCACAACATTTGACGCATCAGCAAGCAGAATAAAGGATGGAAATTTGCAAAAAAACTTTTGTAAAACCCAAATGACTCATTTTATCAAATGAATTGTGACTTGTGGCCAAAAATGGGTGTATTTCAAAAATATTAATATCCAAAAATAGTTGGTCAAAACAGGATAACCAACTCTGCCTGTCTCAAGAAGAGTGATTTAAAAAAGAAAGTTATTATTTTTGTATGGTGGAACATGAAGAGTATCATCCACTTTGAGTTAGAAAATCCCTAAATCTCAAACAATTTCATCAGTGGCTTATTGGGCCCAAAAATACCATGTACTAGGAAACAGGTTCTTTTTATTTATTTTTTTCCAACAAGATAACACGAGACCAAACTGTCCAAGATTACCACAATAAAAATCAAGAAGTTATAATTTGGTCTTCTTCCTCACCCTGCCTTTAGCCCAGATATTGTCGGAAAATGAGCGTAAAGAGCTTTCTGGCACCAAACTATTCATCATTGAATGGGAGTTAAACATAATTATAATTAAATATTTATGTATGTATGTATGTATGTATGTATATGTATATATATATATATATATATATATATATATATATATATATATATATATATATAATTACCAGAATGAGAAGCAATATCTTCTTTATCAAAGAGAGCAACAATGAATGACTAGTGAAACATCAGCAAAGAATTCATCTGATGACCTTAACCCTCCGTTAGTCGCGGCGTCCTGACAGGTGCATCTTTGAGGTGTTTTTCCAATAATTTCCGATTGAGTGGACCCAACGACTTCCGCCTCCAGCAATGCTTCTAGCTCCCCTTCCTCCTCAAAACAGTATAGGTTTGACCTTCGAAGATTGTACACAGTCCGTTCCTTATGCTAAAATCACCCCACAGGTGCACCGCGACCAAAGTTGTAATTATTTCAATTTCTTTTATTTCCATATTTAATGTATTTATCATTTCACGATTGTAGTGCCTTAATTGTTTTCGAATAGTTACAAATACCTACAAAATAGGGAATTCACCTCTGAGGTGACCGCGACTAACAATGCATTTTTAAAACATTTTTCAGATAAAGTGGACCAGGAAATACGTATTTTTGACTTGATTAATCATAATGACATTGCTAGACTCCACCAAACATTACTGGATCATTTCGAAGAAGATGATAACATACAGAACAACATAGATTCGGAATTTGAAGAACGGCTTGGAAGAACTGGGTATAGACTCAGAGACTGAACAAAGTGACGTGGAATCGGAAAGTGGTGGGAAGGATGAGCAGTCACACGAAAATATGGTGCATTGAGAAGTGTAGACAGAAGGTCGTTGACCGTTTTGAGTCGAGAAAAATTTCTTTGCGTTTAGTAGGGAAACAAAATTGCACCTTCCGGAATTGAAAGGGGCGGCAAAGGAGGCTACTAATGAACTTGACTGCTGGTTCTGTCTCAAACGAATTTTTAAAAATCGTTGAGCCAGAATTTTCTCGGGCTACCAAAGAGACAGACTTCACAGAAATAAAAGCCTATATATGCCTTCTTTACTTAGCTGCCACTTACAGAGGAGCGAGAATGAATTTAGAAGAATTTATGTAAATCCTGTTCGGCAAGAAACTCACCAGAGTAGGACTAGATGGCACTGAAAGTTTCGATGTGAAACGTTTTAATGTGCTTTTCTATCTTAAATGTTTTCTTATATTCGTTATTCCTGCAGAAATCAAATGATTAAGTAGTTCTAAACTATTGTTATTGTACTTTTTTATAGATATTTTCTAGTAGCTAAGTAAGTAAGTACCTAAAGAATTCATTGTTCATAAATTGCTTCATGTTACCTGAAATGAATTAATTTCTTTGATAGTTGAAAGACATATTCATGTGTTACTTTGCTAACTTTTAAAATAAAATAGTTTTACTATTTGTTCAGATAAGTATTGTTGCGAAAATTAAATAGATGAATAATCCTTCAGAGAGAGAGTCGCGTATTTGGAATGTGTGACGTAGATCAAAGAGACCGACGGAGGGTCGAGACGCTTCTGGGCTTGTCTTGCCCAGCCTCGAATGAACTAGACAATTCCCCTTTGATGTATGCCGACAACCTATATAAAGGAGCTCGGGCCAGCCGTGAGGAGTCAGTTTTATTCTCACCTGTCTTGATGTTCACATCAGTGCTACAGTGCGACTTAGTACAGTGCGGTAAAGTGTTTTTATAAGAAGAACAGTGTTGTGCCGTGACTGTAAGTAACAGTTTAGTGCCGTGTTTAAGACAGTGCAGTGCCGCGAAGTAAAGGACAGTGCAGTGCCGCGAAGTAGAAGACAGTGCAGTACCTCGAAGCAAAGGACAGTGCAGTGCCGTCTTTCTGTGAATTTCAGTGAATTATTGGTCTGTGTAATCTGAAGAACAGTGACGCTATCAGTCCATACTGTGAGTAGTAATTAAGAATAATTACCAAGTTTATTGTGCATTATCCAAATAAATTGTGCAGTGATAAAAACTGTGAAACTTGCGAGTATTTAATTTTGCAATCCAAAAAAACTCTTATTAAAAACGTTTATTACTGGTTTTGGTAATTTACAAAACGTAACAACTGGTGTCAGAAGTGGGATTGCAAAATTAAAATCAACAAAAATGAAGTTTGAAGAACTAAAAGTGGAACAGCTGAAGAAGGAGCTGGCTAAACTGGATATGCCAACAACAGGAAATAAGGCTGAATTACAAAGGCGGTTGACAGATGAATTCCAAAGACGAGGAATCGATATAAGTGCACACGAGTTTGACGATAAAGAAGACATTGCTGTAAGTAATCCTATCTCAAGTAGCAAGTTGGACTTAAATTCAATTTTAGCCGCTATCGTGGAAAATAACCAGAAACTCTTGGAAGCTTAAAAAAGTAACAGCGAGAAAAGCTTAGCGGAAGTCAGACAAGAATTTCAGGAATCTTCTAGAGTTAATTGCGAGAGACTAGAAGAAAAATTCCAGGAAGCTTCTAAAAGCAACAGTGAGAAAATATTAGCGGAAGTCAGACAAGAATTCCAGGAAGCTTCTAGAGCTAATTACGAGAGATTAGAAGAAGCTTCCAGAACTAATTGTGAGAGACTCGAAGAAAAATTTCAGGAAGCTTCTAGGGCTAATTGCGAGAAACTTGAGGAACTTCAGGAAGCCTCCAGAACGACAAACCTCAAACTCCACGAAATATCAGAGGTATTGGGCAAACGAGTGGAAGCCATTGAGCAGAGAGTAAGCGGGTTTGATGAAAAATTGAATAATGTTGAAGAGAAAGTGTCCAACCTAGGAAAGAAGGTAGACGATGAAATACGTGAGCTACAATTCCAAATGGATAATCAACATGTTCGAGAGGGTCCGGTGAGGTTCATTTCAGAAAATTCCAGCAAGATAAAGACCCCAACTTTTGATGGTAATGTACCATTTAATGTTTTTAAATTCCAATTTGAGACGGTGGCCAGTAGAAACGGATGGAATAATGAAGAGAAAGCGGTAGAATTGATTTTGGCACTGAAGGGAACCGCTGCAGAAATCCTGGAGAGTTTACCTTCAGCTTGTAGGAATAATTATGAGGACATTATGTTGGCATTACAGCGCAAGTTTGGCGGTGAGCATAAGCGAGAACTTTACAGGATGGAACTAAGGGGCAGAGTGCAGAAACCGAACGAGACGCTACAAGATTTTGCCATGGAAATAGAACGTCTAGTGCAGCTGACTTACCCAGGTGAAAATCATCCATTCTTGGATCAGTTCAAGATTGAAGCATTTGTGAATGGTATACGAGATCCAGACGTTAAATTCGCGGTGTGTGCTATGCAAAAATCATCCTTTGCTGAAACCATCTCTTATGCGTTAGCCCAGGAGACCGCTAAAGTAATTTCAAAACCACAAGTCTACAAGGTGCGACGTCTTGAGGCTGATATTCAAAATGACGCCCAAATGTCAAGGAGTGACATAGAAGAATTAGTCAAGCGAGTAATGGAGGAGCAAAGGAACAGATCACGCTCAAAGTGCTTCAACTGTGGCAAGGCCGGCCATTTTCAGCGTAACTGTAAAGCACCAAAGAAAGGGTTGAGATCTTTTATACCATGGAGGGACCACTATCGGGCGAACAACGTCCATATCTCAAGGAGTGAAATAAAAGACGTGGTCAAGCAAGTACTGGAGGAGCAAGTGAATAGATCGCGCGCTAAATGCTTCAACTGCGGCGAGGTCGGCCATTTCCGGCGTAATTGTAAAGGGCCAAGGAAAATGTCGAGATCTATTTCACCATGGAGGGACAACAAACGGGCGACTGGCGTCGAAATCTCAAGAGCCAGTGCTAAAGTAGAACGAGCTCGCACTGAGGGGCAAGAACTAGCTCCTAAAACCGATGGCTCCACCATCTCCATTTCCATTATACGACAGAAGAACAGCAACCTTACTGCTCGTGGACTGATCAACGGGAGGAAGCAGGTCCTCACCATGGACACGGGAGCGACACACTCCATCATTCGGCCCGATTTGGTAAAAGGGACAGTGGAACCGTTGGAGAACGTACGACTGAGAACTGCTACAGGGGAGTCAGCCACAGTCTACGGAAGAGCCAAGATGAGAGTGGCTATCGCCAACACCAGCACTGAACATGTCTTTGTTGTTGCTGACATAATGGATGAAGTGATCATCGGTGTAGACTTCATGATAGCTCACGGTATTGACCTGCACATGGGTAAGCAAATTATGATCTGGCGAAACACCGAAATACCTTTGGATGTCGGACATGAGAGCAAGACCACAAAGGAGCTACGTACCGACGGACGCCAGAAATTGTCACGTCGAGCAGAAGCCTCTTCTATTGTTCATAGGAAAGGCGGAAAACACGATGACGCTCCAGTCCTCTCAAGGCGGCCATGCAATGTAGAGTACAAGGATTGTACAAAAGCCGAGGAAGAGGAGTGCATCATTGATGTACGACTTAGCCGTGTTAACTCAGGAGGAGCCAGGTCGACGGCACAGAAGGGTGACACTATTCTGGCTAAGGAGGGCAGTGGAAGGTCGATCCGTCATGAAATATTGGACAGCATTAAAGTGACCAGTAACCAGATGGGTGGCGTGCGTGGTCGAGCAGTGAATACAGAGGAATTTACGGAAGGACGAATGGGTCTGCTATTCAACCAACAACGCAAGAGGGGACTATCGCCTAAAATTGTGGACCTTGCAGAGTGATCGAGAGATTGGGCGACGTTGTCTGCAGGATGCAAGGATACCACAGTCCGGGGTCTGGAAGGAAAGTGGTACACCTGGAGCGGCAGGCCAAGTATGGGAACGGCGATGTTGAGCCTATTCTGGACGAAAAGGCTTAAGTGGGCGGCAGTGTTGCGAAAATTAAATAGATGAATAATCCTTCAGAGAGAGAGAGTCGCGTATTTGGAATGTGTGACGTAGATCAAAGAGACCGACGGAGGGTCGAGACGCTTCTGGGCTTGTCTTGCCCAGCCTCGAATGAACTAGACAATTCCCCTTTGATGTATGCCGACAACCTATATAAAGGAGCTCGGGCCAGCCGTGAGGAGTCAGTTTTATTCTCACCTGTCTTGATGTTCACATCAGTGCTACAGTGCGACTTAGTACAGTGCGGTAAAGTGTTTTTATAAGAAGAACAGTGTTGTGCCGTGACTGTAAGTAACAGTTTAGTGCCGTGTTTAAGACAGTGCAGTGCCGCGAAGTAAAGGACAGTGCAGTGCCGCGAAGTAGAAGACAGTGCAGTACCTCGAAGCAAAGGACAGTGCAGTGCCGTCTTTCTGTGAATTTCAGTGAATTATTGGTCTGTGTAATCTGAAGAACAGTGACGCTATCAGTCCATACTGTGAGTAGTAATTAAGAATAATTACCAAGTTTATTGTGCATTATCCAAATAAATTGTGCAGTGATAAAAACTGTGAAACTTGCGAGTATTTAATTTTGCAATCCAAAAGAACTCTTATTAAAAACGTTTATTACTGGTTTTGGTAATAAAAACGTAACAGTATTTATATTTGTTTAACTCTGTTTTTTCCCCTAAGAAACAGTTTTACCAACATATTTCTCCATCGTCACCTCTTAGGTGACCCACACCTAGAGTCGTTTGGAAATGACCCACGCCTAACGGAGGGTTAATAGCATGAGTATTAATGTGTATATTCTACTCCTGTAATTTTAACATTGTAATCTATTACAACTATGGTTGTTTTTCTTTACTATTGTAATTATATACAAAAAGTTAAATACAAATATTGTAATGGAGCCATAAAAGAAATACTTAAAAATACCCTTGTTCATAAAAATCACATATATGTTTTATTTGTGATTTATAGTTATGTCATGTCTTCCTTGGGGCTTTTTAATTTTAAATAAATAAATTCACTAAAGGAATAGTTTTATTTATTTTTTATTTACAAATTAAAACATCAATACATGAAAAATGTTAACACAATTATCATTTTTGCATTTTCTGCCTTGTGTTTGTTTTTAATACAATAAAAACTGTAAAATTAAAATACTCTTACAACAAGACCAAGACTTATATTTTAAAACAAAAACATACAACATATCACAGCAATTAATTAATATTAATAAACAAAACCCTGCATATTTGAGATCATCTTCCGAGTAAGTACTTTTGGTATTAAATAAGTATATCAGGTATCAATAACAGACATTTAGAGCTGATTGTCTGAGAAAATAATTATTTTTGGTTTTCTTGATAGTTTTGTAAAAATTGAATTCTTTCTATTAAATGTAGTATACATTTATTAATTCTAGATTAGTTCCAAGTTTCTAGAACTATTAGTTAGAAAGCTACTGCACCTTCCATCCAGTTGTTAAAACTCCCCGAAGCCTGCAATACACTCTTCGCATAATATCAACCTAAATGTAATTTTGTAAATTAGAAATTGTATATTAGACTTTGGAACCAATAGACATTCTAAGAGATGAATAATTTACATAAGAACAATTTGAAGGAAGCAAGAAGAAATATTAAACACATTTTTACTTATGAAAAAATAAAACATGAGTACAACCTCAATAGCTGATTTCCCTTAAGGAAAATCTGCTAATATAAAAACCTTCTTTGAAATTTCATTGGATTAGTAAGAAACTGTCCATTTCTTTCTTCCCTCAACTGGCTTTTTTTCTTTACTTATTTTTTTTTTTTTCAAAGGTGAGAAATTATCTTTACACAATGAGTATTGAGGCCTTAAAGGAGTTGCTTAAAAACTAGAGACTTCATACAGAATCTAACTAGGGAAGAGCTCAAGATATTTTATACCCCCCAAGAAAAATCTTAAATCTTGTTTGATAGTATTTACAGAGTACATTTCAATGTATTCTCCACCGAGCCCAGTAAAATGAATATATGTACCTTGGTCTTTGTCCTTAATTTCTTTCTTTAGCTCTCCAGGATAGAAAAAAATGAAAGGAATGAAATGGAATATTTCTCTTCTTTTTTTAAAAAAAAGTTTCTTGAATTAGAGGAAAACATGAAGGTCTAGTCAACCGTTTCATTCATTAATTACTATTTTACTCTAGGCCATATTATTTATTATTGTCAAATTAAAGTAAAACCTATTGTTTTATGAAACTATCTTAATTTTAAAAATTCAGAGTTATAAGTTATTATCTCAAGAAGGTAATATACATGCTTCATAATTCTAATTAATTTAATTAACCATTTGATTTTTAATAAAAACAAATTAATTGAATCATTTTTTTAATGATATACCTTATTTCAGAAAATGTTTATTTTAGAACAGAACATTTTTAAACAAATTAAATACCCATAGCTCAAGTATGAGAAATAAACAGAATTTTAGATAACTAATTGTTCTTAAATGATTTTTGAAGATAAATTATTACTATAGGCTAATGAATTACTCAAACAAAATGAAGGAGTGTATAATTGTGCTCACAGTTCCAGGCAACAATGGTAATCATCTTCAGAGCAAAAAACTTTAATAGAAGCACACAGAACATATATCATTAACAAACTTTAGTCATGAGATAGGTTCTCCCTACTCTTCCATCAAGCTTTGTTCTTCTGAATACACATATATACAGCAGTTATTTGAAACTGTCCACACAGTTTCATTCATTTTGATTAAATACTCCATTAGCCATGCCTAAAAATCTCCAAAACTCAGAGAATATGAGTAATACATATGGAAAGTTTTATTCTCGAGAACTATATTTTCTCGTAAAAATAATGTATCATTAATAAAAATCAAAGGAAATCAATCGAGGCAAATAAACAAACCCAAATTAGAAACATGAATTTATTTTACCTTTAATATAATAGTTGACATCCACTTAAAGCTGGGCATCTTCATAATTGCCGTCCATCTAGATGAAAAGAAAATCACTTTGTAACTTCACCAAATATATAAAGCTAAACAAAACAATTAAAAGATCCGCCCGTTTGTAATAAATTCAAATTTCATAAATTACATTTTTCCTATAATATTAATTATGCATCCCAAAAATATATGTGCAGTCAATAAGCTCAGCTAATCTTGTAATTTAATTTTGTATTTTGGTGATTTTAAATAATAATAAATTGTACATAAAGTAAGAACGGACGGATCTTTCCAACATATTTAATAATGTCATTTGATTTGACATTCACTTTTAAAATGAATAAATAATGTGTAAAACCTCGTTACAACAAATGTAATTTAAATTACTAAAACATTATTACAGAGTAATATTTAATGAATGCAGACATACATTTGGGAGCATATTACATCTTTAGTAAAACTATACTTTATTACAAATCTTTAAATTCTAATTTACTCTCTCTGTAATTTAAAGTTAAGCTAAGATATTACATCAACATTTCATCTTACTTAACTGTTATAACGAGATTTCACCCCCATCCTGTTTTATTTTACTGTTTTAAATGAGAGCTTTTAAGACTTAAAAAAAAAAAAGGGAAAAAAGTAAGATATATATAAATATGTCAGTTAATTTTACAGGAGGGTAAGTGAAATTAGTATTAAACATATTTTTTTAAACAGCTTGTTAATGTCTAAAAGAAAAGAAATACCAAAAATAAAAAACTCTTAATTTCCTTATTTGTAGTTAATTATATTTTTGTATTCAATTATCTGCAACAACTTTAAAACTCATTTATATTCCAGTTACCAAAAATAGATCCAACAGAAACATTTAAATAATTTTTTTTTTTGCAAATTTTGTATTATTTTAAGATGAAAGTTAAAACATTATACTCATATGAATATTTCTGATTGTCAATGTCCATTGGTTATTTAAAGAAGCATTTAGATATATCATTATAATAAAACTAGATCCCAGTAGCCCTAATTATTAAGTAAAACTCACAATAAGGAAGTAAAATTGATCCCTAAATAATATTTCATAATGAGTTGCTTAATCAAATGACAGAATATCAGCTTAAACTGGTAGCTTACTCAAACTTTAATGTTTTATTATTATTTAAAGCAAAATAAATTGCAAACAAAATCAATACAACTCCCAATTTGTTTCTTTAATGTTTACAATGTTATATAGAAGTCATAATTATAATTTAGCATTTACATTATATTGTGGTCCCTATTTTTCTGAAAAACTATGAATTTGAATGAAGCAGCCAAAAAAAACTGTTGATTTGACATTTATACTTGGCACTTTTTTCTATATTAAAAACTCAATTTAACTACATTTAAAATTTTTTGTATAATTGAAAAAAAAATAGGTACATTTAATCATATTTGGGCATTTTCTACTACCTATTAAGTTTAATTATAAACACATTATGCCTTAGATTAAAAAATAAATCTTCAATGAAAAGCTTTTTACTCATAATTCATTAAGAGTTTACAATTTGGCATCAATCCTAGAATAAAAATAAATTGCCAAAAACAAATTTGAAAAAAAATATCTAACTTTCACATTATAGTGGAAACTTTATTTCTTAGTAATGACAATGAGTTTTTTATTTGCATTGCCTAGGCCACTAAAAAAAAAATTGGATAACTTAATAACAGATGTAAAACTAAACTTTTACAGTTAACCAACTCTAATGCAAATACCATGCTAACTATATTTATTTCATAATTACGTCCTATCTTTGGTACATTATTATTTAGTTTTTATGAACTCTAAAATAAACCTCAGCATTTCCAGAGCTCAATCACTAATTTTCCCCAACATGAACTTAATTTAAGTTAAGCAAGAAAACTAAAATCAATCAGTAAATGTGGGGTTTAACAGTTTTACCCTAACACTGTATTCAAGATGCACACAATTCTAGGCTAGTAACTCTTATCCTGCCCTGCTTCTATCACAAATTCTGCAAAAGAACTATGCTTGATTCCTGAAAGCAACACATATCACAGTTCTCATACTAATTTCCATTGCTTATGAAAGACTTTCATAAAAATGAGTGCAAACTTTATAATGAACTTTAATAAAAGAATAACCTGCGATTTTTGTTTTATTCTGAAAAGTGTAAATATTAAGAAAATATTTTTTTTAGTATATATATATTAACATATGTGATTGATTCATTTACTCACTGAAAGAATCTCTTCTTTTCCGCTACTTAATAAGCTCTAGAAGCCTGGTGTTATTTTATATTTAATTCAAATATTAAGAAATTATTGATATATTAGTATTTTAAAATACACACATTCAATCATGCTTCAAATTACTTCTAAGCTATAAAATAATTCCATTTAGACACATTCCTCAAGGTATCCAGCCATAAAATGCTTCCTTCATTTAGATGTACTAATACATCTTAAATAGCTAATCATTAATTAATGGTTAATTTTTGAGATACAAAATGAGCAAACAGGATTTCCACCTTTAGATTTCATGACATACAGAATTATATATTACGTGAAATCAAGATTATTTTTAACTAATGATACCAAAACATATTTAAAAAATGTATAAATGCTAGTTCTAATGCTCTTCAGCAATTTCAACAAAATAGGGAATCCTTTTAAGAAATCATATAATATAATTTTTCCTCTCTACAAGAATACTTTCCTTCAAAATCAGTCTTTGCTAAGGCTTAGGTTGCAATAACTCATAAAAAGGAAATAACCTAAAATTGGCAACCCACTTATATTTAGAATAAACCAAAATGAGAACAGCACTTCAGTAATTTCTGAAATGTATATTGCTAGAATTACATTGCACTGAGTAATTTGTCCAGTATTTTATTAAATAGTTTTATATAATGTATAATTATTTAGTCATGAATTAAGGTTTTTGATAAAAAAATGGATATATCAGAATAGATACTTCAAGGTCCTTGTTAAAAGATAAAGATAAAATAAATATTAGGAAATATGAAATATACTCTTAACAAATTTATTGCACAGAGTTTTCAGCAAAGCCCAAAAAAAAATAATAATAACGAAAACTTTGAGTGATGCTGCCTACTATGGGAATGTAAACTGAAACGAGAGGAGTAAACAACCATAAATTAAATGCCCACTATTTATTTCAACCTTTTCCATGTTTTCCAACAATGGTCAAAATGCTAAACCAGTTTAAAGAAAATTTAACTCATGAAATTGGCAAAACTATTATTTTCACATAGACATTAAAATAGCAGTATTATTTTATTAAAGGCTATTAAAATTCCTTAAATGGAATTCATTTGAAATTATTATTTTCAAAAATATTTATGTTAATTAGAATTGGCATAATCAGTATGTGTACTACTTCAAATTGTTCTACTTTAGTTAGTTTTACTTGCCATAAATTTACTATAGAATTTCTCGTTATTTTAAGCTATAACTAAAAATATGTGCTTTCAATTATAGGGTCATACCATTTATTATTAATTTTTAATGAAGTAGCTCACAGTTTTATCGTATACAGCCTAGAAAATAGGCCTTTTAAAAACTAAAAACATCGATTGATATTCATACATGTGAAAAAATTATTTTAACATTTGTATTTGTTACTAGCATAGTGATTTAACATACATTGTTAAATGCTGCAATACTTTTTTAAAGCTTATTTACCCTCTTAGTGGAACAAATTACAGAGATCAATGCCAGTTAAATGTCCTGTTCTTTTCAGCTTCTACTGATCTAAGTCAAAATGAAATTAAAATAAACTGAGATTTTCCTTTTCTTTCTTTCCATCACTTTTCATTATATCCTTAGTGTTAGTTTTAAGAATAATGCATAATAAATAGATTGCCAATAAGTAAGAGATGCCTATAAGTAAGACTCTGAGAACTCAAAGTCTGACGCACTAGCCCTGGAAGAGCGAGTGTGCCCGTAGGCAGAGTCAGAAGTTCCTTCGCCTGTAATGAAGTCGGCTACGATGAGAGTATCTTTGTTTACCATGGGCATATTTGCACCAGCCTCTCCTGGTTTCCCATCTACAGCTTTTCCTGTGTCTTTCTCTGCTAAGCGCTGTTTCAGTAACCTTATTTTTTCTTCTTTCTGTAAATATAAATGGGTAGAAGACTAGGTTATGATATGGTTGATGGTCATCAATGAATATTAACAATTCAATACAATAATTTTGTCAGTGTTTTAGTACATATTTCTTTCCTTTATGAAGGAAAGCATTCAACAAATACACTTACAACTTATAAGAACATTAGACTAAAGAATAACAGTGAACACATTTTTGAATTAATATTTATAAATACTTCCAGTTAAAAGTAAATTCATATTGTTGTTCAACAACAATCACATAAATTCTGTACTATTAATTGAATGCAAGTCAGCACCACCATATTTAAAACTATCTGGAATAAAAAAAGGCCTAATGGTACATATTGCCTCAAGCCAACTTACATAGTGAATAAAAAAAAAGAATGTGATAACATCAACAATTCACTGGCTGGCAAGTAAAGAAAAATCCTCAGCTGAAATTAATTAAGTTAGGGACTGAGGGGTGCTAAAAAATGATCAAACACCAAACAAAACACACATACTCATGCACGCTCATATCAGACACACACACACACACACACACACACGTTTGTTTGTTTCATATTATAAAAAGGTTTAGACTTCAGGTCAAATTTCAGTCAATTTTAATCATTTTAAAAATAATGATTTTCTACTGTAGTGATTTCATGATTTCACAAATCATTACCAAGAATAAAAACGAAATCTAGTATTTAATTAAACTCTTTATGATAGAAAAGAGTATTCAGGTTAGGTTAAAAAGGACATTAGTAAAGCTGAAGTCTATTTCACATAAATGTTGTCAAAGTTGACTGCGATTTTAATTCCAACTAAGCAGTTACTAAGAGTTAATAACTACTAACCAGTTATAATTATTGGTTCTTTCAAGAGGAGACATTTTCACGATTTCAATAAAATAAGGATGAAGTTGAACTTCTTGGTTGGGGAAATAAAACTTCCTCTACGAAGCATTTATATCTCACACACCAAGCTACTTTCAGTTCCTTTCAATGGTTCACCTGTTACTATAGTACATCTATCACCTTAATATATATCTTTTGCCTGAATGCAACCTAAGTGAACTTTTGTCTTATTATCAATATGTTATTGACAACAGATTCACTTTATATATATATATATAAAAGCAAAAATATGTTAATTAAAATTAGTATTCCTCTTACTTCATATTTCTACCCCTGTTTCAATACACTACAGGTTGTCCAAATTTACTAAAGTAAGGATTGATTAACATCAAGGTATTTCTAAATGGATATTATATACTTAAAAATGAAATACAAATATATTAATAAAGCAGTTCTTATCAGGCTTACTTGGCTAATGAGCTTCTGAAGTTCTTCATTTTCAGCTAGCAGCTTTTGATACCTATCTTCATCTTCTTTTGATATTCCAACATCAGGATTGTACTTTGATTCTGCTTTATCCCTGGGATGTCGAATAACTTCAATAACCTAATAAAAATTAAAGTGTTATTAAGTATTTACCACTGACTGGGGAGGTTCTACTTGAAAAGCCAAGAAAATAACATTTATTCCTAATAGTTAACAGTTAAAAAGTATAAATTATTCATGCCATTATAAGACCCAAGAGAAATTACCAAGACCAAGCAATTACAAATAAATAAATACTCATCTCAAATAGCAAGAATTTTGAGAAGTTTACATACCTTTGGAACAAATATTAAAGCCATTGAAAGGAAGCAACAAAATATCAGAGCAAGTGAAACAAATGTAAAGCTGGCATCTTGCTGAGATGCAATGACCATTGTAACGGGTGCTGTTATCAAACAGAGAACAACCACATTATAAATTGACATTCCCACATATCTGGAATCATTTATTTGTTTGACTTTAATACTTCGAGTTTCATATGCTAAAAACAGACCAAACACTAGGACTAGAGCCTTATATCCATACATTAAACCTGGAATTAAGAAAAAAAGGTATAGTATGTAAGTTCTATTTTAAATAAATTATAAATGTTATTTTTCATATATATTTTAAAATGTTACCAAGCCAGACATTATTATTTTCACTCTCACAATGTTCTAACTCTGGTCTGATTTTAATGTCATCGTCGGTGTTGACAGGATCTTCAAGGGGAAAAATTTCAATAGTTCTCTGAAGAGGATCATTAATTTGCCAGGCAAGGAGTATAATTAAATCAACAACCAAGAGCCCTGTTACCATTGTGTACAATTTCCATGGCTGCACTCTCTTCTGAAAATAAATAACTTAGTAAGAATAAATTACTCCATTTAAAATTACTTTATTGTAGTGATTTAATTGATAACTAATACTATTTTTTATACTTATGTGAATATAAATTAAAATTGATATAATATAATATATGTAAAAGTTTTCCTAACAGCGTTTAAACACAGAACTACATTGAGGAAACAATACTGAAATTTAGGGGCACAATATATATATATATATATATATATATATATATATATATATATATAGAGAGAGAGAGAGAGAGAGAGAGAGAGAGAGAGAGAGAGAGACACACACACAAACATATCCACATGCATTCAGGGTGAACAGCACTTGTAGTGAAGAAATTGAAAAAGATGAAAATAGGCTTCCAAATCTAAAAAAAAATATTATATATAAAGCATGGCCTGAATCAAGAGGAAAAGAGTAAATTTAACAAGTAGTGTATTTGATGTTTTAGACTCCATTGCTGGAAATTCATTTCAGGTTAAGAACTTGGCATGACTCCTGCAGTAACGAGTATGCTCGTACATTATTTCTTCAGTATGATCCATTTTTTTTAAATGTCTTCACAGTCAGGAACAGATTTCAGTGGTGTCTTAATAGTTCAAGGTACTAGAGACTATCTAGAGAAACTCATTTTTACTACAGCACTATAGACTATTTAGAGAAACTCATTTTTACAAGAGCCCTCACATAATTCATTCTGAAACATCTATTAAAGAGGTAGGACCTAATAATGAGGTTAAGTTGCTGGGGGGGGGGCAATTTCAGGTCTAAAAAGTAAGTGATGTTATATATTCTTCAACCATTATAATGCAATTTCAGTTTCCTCAGAAACATCATGCCATACACAGTTCTATATAGCCACAAAGCCAGCTACTGCTGCTGTAGAAAAGTAGTGAAGAGTTGTCAAATTTAAGTAACTGTGTAGACAAATACAGTTGTAAGCATCTACTTTAGTTAAATATGAAGTGATAGAAAATATTGAAATAATAAACAAAGTTTGAAATAAAATGACATTATCAATTTTGGATGTACTGAAACACATTTAACTTTATTTTACATTTATATTGTAAAAAATATATATATTACAAATTTTAGAATGTATGAAAACATTGTACTGACCACTGTATCTGCTTTTGCTTTTGTAGTTAATCTATGAACTCTCCAGACTTTACTGAACATTGCACCATATCCCAGAGTAAAACCAATTGACAGAAACCAAACCCGGGCTTGGCATATTTTTGGATACTCTTCGGGAGATATGAACTGGCCATCAAGACCCAAAAGGAAGACACTTGAGAGACAAATTATGACTCCTACCAACATTATAGTATTGCAGACAGGATGTGAAGACAAAATTACTCTGGAAACCAAAACAAAGTGTTAGGAAGAAAGAAGTATTATAATTTGTTAATAAAACTTAGATTAAATATAATTAAATTAGGAGTATATACTTGCAGAAGATCATATAGTAATAATTTCTTCCTTTTATGTTATTCAGGGCTCAGGTTAGCCATGTGAATTTAGGAGTTGGTCTTAATCTCATATGGTAGACCTAGAGTGGCGAGTTCGATGCCCGCCTGGGCAATAGGAATTTATTTAGTGACAAACACTTTAAATAAAATCCTTAGTCCCACCCGGTGGTAATATGTAGATAGCCTGTCTCAATTAGCCTTAGTACCACAACACGGGCATTAATAAATTACAATTATGTTATTCACTATATACAAATTATCTTAATGAAAATATGTTCTTGAAATGACATAATTGTTTCAGATAGCACCTTTACATGTCTGTTTTTTAAATTTCCTTTTCCTAGGGAAATACATTATTGTTTGTATTCATAATGTGTTTTTGGAAAAATTTTCTCAAATATCCATTGATCCTACCTAGATGACAAAAATTCAAAATAATATATATATATATATATATATATATATATATATATATATATATATATATACACACGCATACACGCACGCACACACACACACACACACACACACACACACACACACATATACTTGTCTGTTAACAGTGGCCAAGCAGGTCTAGGTTTTGATACATCTACAACTGCCCTCACTAAGCTCAAAGTGAAAATAGTTGCAGGTTCAATCCCTGCCAAGGGAGAACATTAGTTCAGTAGTTTTGGGTCAGCGGGAGTCTAATGAGTATATAAGACTTACAGCCCCTCAGAGTGACTAATGACTATGACTCTCTTAGATCCTGTTCGCAAGAAGGCTGAACTGACCACGAAACCCGGTTATAATGTGACCTGTCAGTCCACTGGGGACAACTCATTCCAGGTCCTCCTTGCCTAATGGGAGAGATATTTTGAATTTTTGATTTTCTCATTCTCTAACCCTCCCCCTCCCCATCTATCTATATATATATTGACCCAACTTAATTTTTGTCATCTAGATAGGATCAATCAATGGACTTTTGAAGAATTGTTTCAAAAACCTCCTAATGAGTACAATCTAAATAGCTAATGTCCTTTAATTAAAATCTGTTAATATCAAAATTTTAGAGAATTTGATATGAAAGTAGTATTCATAGGCACTAAATCAACCAGAAATCACCAAAGATAGTGTTCATTTTTATAATTATGAACTCATTCCACATACACTTATTAAAACAATTTTTAATTGAACAAAATTACCTTCTGTGTCTGTAGCATATGTTGAACGCAATCAAAGCAATTGCTGCTATAATTCCAAAACTCGAAACAATCCACATACAAATAAAAAGTGGCACTGAAAGTGTCCTTAGTACCCTGCGAACAATGGTTCTGTCTTGTGGAACTTTTCCTCCTTAAATGAGAAAGAAGAAAAGTATGGTTAGAAACTTTTAAAACTGTTTATAACAATGTTAAAATTTCATTATATTACATACCACTCCATTTTTCCATGTTGAACCACGTAAGATTATCAGCCTGAGTATCATAGTAACCGAGTTTTACGTAATTCCCATTAATCATCTGTTCTATTTGAGTCAATGCTATTCTATCACCTTGAGAGCTGAATGCAACTACGCCCTGGGCAATTGAATTATTTATTACTACATGAAATTGAATTATTGATTATTTAAAGCCAGATTTGCAATATATCAAATGTGAAATTTTATTTTCCCCTGCTTACAGGGCTTTATAGTTTTAATAGTTAAAAGATAAATTTAATTTACAATTTTTCTTCACAAAATAATCAACTATGAAATTATTCAATTTTTAAAACAATTGTCTGGTAAATTAACAAAAGGGCTGACAGAAAATGAGAAGGATCTAGTCAATATTTTTCTAGTTGTACAAATATTATAGATGCAAGCCTAATATAGCAATTTAACTCACCGAAACTCCTAAAAATTGTGTTGAATTTATTGCAGAATAAATTTCATCAGCAATTTCTTTGTCTGTGTATGTAAAGTTTTTAAGAGACTTTCCTCGACTTCGAAGTCTAGACATAGTTTTATTAAATGCTGCAATTAGATAAAATTTTAATTATTTTATTTCATGGATATTTAATTTAAACATAAATAGCATAATTTGTTTAAATAATTACTATACCTAGAGCCACTGACCAAACTGCATCATAAGCTAGAGGAGCTTCTTGATAACCTTCTGGATACCTCATGTTATCAATATCATAATTACTTTTTCGGAGAACATCATTCAGCCTTAAACGAAAATCTTCAGAAGTCTACAATAATCATAAATAGAATTAGAAAATACATATTAAGGAATACAAAATATGTGAGCAATCGAATTATTGAAAACAGAATTTTATTCATATATATATGCAGAATGCTCCAAAACTGAATTATTCATGCATGGTTCCTTTTTGGTATAAATTTGATGATGAGAAACTCACCATTTGTCTTCTAGTAATTTATAATCTTTGGAAACCAAATAATTTGAACCAATATAATAAAATAGTGTAAAAAAGATAAATAAGGAGGCCTTAAGTTATAAAATACTTTGAGTTCAGTAAAAGGTGACAATAGAAAACTATTTTTTTACTTTAATAGATCCCCCTCATGTTATTTATGTATCTTCGGGAATAAACAGTAATTACTGTCCCAAATAAAGTATAAAGAAATCTGCTGCTGGCATGGTCCCATGTTCTATTCCTCATGTAGCATGTATGATATGTGAAAGAATAGAATAGTGAACTAGTTTTTAATAATTGAAATATGTTTACTGACCTTTAGAGAAGTTTAAAGGGTTGCCTATAAATTAGTGAAAGAGCAATTAAGAAGGCAGTGTTCAAGAATAATCTGGCTCCCTTGGTTTAATTTCATTTTTAATTAAAATACTTTCTTTCTTTTTTTATAAATAAATAATATAAGTTCATTAAACTTGTGAATAATCCACTAAATAGATCATAAATTAGTATTCATAAAATCACTTAATTGTTCTTTGTCTGACAATTTTTTCTTGACCAATGTACCCGGGAAATCATTTAGTCAGTTTTCACTTCTTAAAAGCATTTCACCCAATTTGTATAATATATAATAATTTAGAAGCATAAGCAAGTCCTGTTTTTGAGATTGGAGGGAGGAATACAGTTATGATCAGATCAAGCTGAAATATATATATAAATAAAACTCTAGGGTTTGTCTGATTTTTTATTTAAATTTGGGAGTGTTTCAGATCATTCTAAGAACAATCATAATTGTAAATTATGTTTGTTGGTCAAATTTTTAATCGCTCAAAAATGACAGAGGATTTCTACGGACCTTTTATTTGTGAGTCAATTATCCAAACATACACCATAGGGTATATGAGAATTAGAATTTTCAATTATTAGAAACTAGCTCAATATTCCATTCTTTCATCTACCACATATGTCACTTGAGAAATAAAACTAGATGGGACCATGCTAGCAGAAGGTTTCGTTTCACCAAATAGGAGAAGGAGGGGGTAGGTTTACTCAGATGTCAAAACATATATTCGCCGTATCTTCACTAATATTAATTTTATTGAGAGAATATAAAGAATATACTGTGTTTACAATAATTTGCCCTAAAATGGTATTAGATTTATGGATTTCAAAGTGTGTCCCACTTAAGGGAAATCTACTAAAATTCAGAGAATTAGTCATAGGTTTTCCTGAATATCTTGAGACCTAATAATGAAAAAACATTTAAATTTTGAAATTGACCCGAAACTGAATACCACATTAAATTTAAATTAAAAACTCAAATTAAGTAATTGCTAGTCGTCACCCCAATAAAGGTGAAGTTGTAAAAATATGTTGACCCTATTAAAAAGTTTGGTATTGTTTCTTGAGCCCAAAGTTATTATTACAGTTTATACTTTTTAAAAACCTCTCCTTTTAAAAACTCTTCCCACCCTACAGGTGCTCATCAGCATTTATTGAACTGTATTTCAATCTCTATCAATTATTGAATCATTGGTTTTTATTAGTAGTGGTAGCACCCCACAAATTTTAAGTCATGGCAAGGGTCTACTGGTTTGTGGGTCCCCTAGTTATAATAAGTGTTTAATACAAAAAAGATTGTGTTTCATGTTTATAGCATGTGTTATAATTCAATTTTATGTTATGCAACTTAACTTTCCAATTAAAATTAAAATATATGAGGGAAGCTGGCCTTGCTGGCCTCTAGCTCACCCTCAGTGCCAAAGGTCTTCTAGCTAATATGGTCCGTAAGAGCTATAAGGTAGCTAATAAGGTTCGTGGGAGGATATAGATATAATTCTAATGAAGCCTTCCCCCTTAGTTACTTATCAATGTCCCTTGCTACCAAGTAAATTGATAATTGAGGAACTTTGATAATAAAGTAACTCTGATTAAGGATACCAAGTATATTCAGAAACATCATATAAATTTGTTTACATTTTATATGCATCTCTTTTATTACTGAAAGCTATGCAAACTTGTTATTTTCTGATTCTGCTCAGTTGAGCATACCAACCTATATTTAATAAATGACTATGTTTCACTCCAAGACACATTACCTACTTTATAGGACCTGTCAAGAAATAAATCACACTGCCAAAGTACTATAGTAAGTACACTATAATTTGAACCATTAAATCAATAAATACATATTTTAACTGCATCTACCTCCTTGGCTCTTTAATAAGTAAAGCAAAAGATATTCATATTTAAATAGTGACAAAGTCGTTAAATAAAATCCCTAGTTCCACCACAGCTAGAAAAGGATTGTAACCTGTAGGTAATCCATCCCAATTAGTTGTAGATGCATAAAGTGGAGGTTAATAAATAACATTTACATTTTACTTATATTTTACGATTCAATTTACAGGTTTCTGGAATTTGCTTCCAACTAAGCTGATACAAAACCAACAGCAGAAGCTAGAGTTTGGCAACCCTTCCTCTACTGAAAAATATGACTTTAATTGCATGTTAATGCCCTAAAACTATTGACCTGAAGGCAGCTGATAATTGGATTATTATGAAGAAAATTTTCTAATTCCTTATACATTATCATAAATAAAATGTGGACTCCAATGTTGTGCATTAAAAAAAAACAGAAAGATGCATTAAGATCACACTCCTTTTTTATAACAGACTCTTAAATGAGGACACAAAATGATATTCTGGTTTTAGTGTGTTGAAGGTGTTTTTGAGTAAACTCTGTAACTTTAAACTTTTTTAAACTAATTGTTTTGGGATACTGTGTAAGTAATTAAATGTTAATTGTTACTTTTTATATACTTAGCTACCTTATTCTCCCATATATTTGACATTTATAGAACATTCTCTGAAATGATTTTAATTAATTAAAGTTTTTAATTCAATATAAAGTTCTGCTTCTAATAGCAGAAGATCAACAAATAAATGTGTTTATTGCTTTCCGATTCTACTTGTTTTGCACCCTTCAGAACACTTCTTCAGAAGCTAAAATTAAAAATACTGAATACCTAAAAATGGATCTGGCAGCTAGAACTCGATTTCTAGGAGCCTTTTGTCAAGGAGATGCCATCATTGCTGATAAGCCATGAGCCAATTTCGATCAATGATAATCAGTTCTAAATATTCAGAATGTGTGAGATAGAGACCGTGAAGAGCTATAAAGGTCCTTTTAAAAGAAAACTAATCTTTAAAAAAGTCACCCCTTTATAAACATTAATTACAAATGTGCTTATTCCAGTATAAAAACTAACTTCAAAATATTTTTCTTATTCTGGACCCAATATTCAAAGCCACCGACAGAAACTCTTTTTTTCCCACACAGACTTTATTAAAAAATGCTTTACATGCTTTGTGACCAACTTACCACCACTTCAGAAGCCATCCTTTTAGCTAAGAAGAAGTCCTCACCCCCTCTTACACTCGTTAAAGAGAACATTCTGAACTTGGGACGTCATTGAAACTAATAGTTCAGAGTGTTCCCTTTAACAAGGTAAGAGGTGGCGAGCAATTCTTAGCTAAAGAGGAGGCTTCTGAAATGGTGGTAAACAGGCCATGAAACATGTAGGGCATTTTTTAATAAAGTCCATGTGGAAAAACAAGTTTTTGTTGGTGACTCTTGCTATTAAAGTATGAAGAATACTTCAAAATAATCAAATTTCCAAATCAAAGAATCAGTTACTAGATCTATTTGATAACTTTTATTGAACTATAACCTAAAACAGGAGTGCCAGTTAATTCATTTATATGACTAAATTGAAATGGAATATTTAACCTTACCATTCCTGATATTGTTTTCTGATTGTTCTGATTCCACATAAGTGCTTCTGTAGTAATGTGGCCTTCAGCAGCCATTCTCATTTCGTCCTTGGTGCAACTAATACCTTCTTTTTCCAGATTCACTTCAAACCAGTTGTCTTCATACCATCCTAGACATTTATTTTAATATAAATAAATATATCAGAGCTGTATAGAATAAAAGTGAAAAAAATTAGAACATACCGTATTTGCATTTAGGCATTTTTATTTTTTAGAAATTATTGATTCTATTCAGTAATCGATTAGCACTATAAATTCACTAGGTATGTAATTTTAAAATTATTTCAGAGATAATTGTGGTAAAGGAGGGTATTTGCAATGATTACCTAAACAATTGGTGTTAAAGGTAATATTCATAAAAATAAGTGTTTCAGAGTTGAAATTGGTGGCCTAAAGTGAAAGAAGATAATAATGGTACACAATTTAATGGGAAATCATACCATTCTATCGCATACGGAGATGATATAGTGCAGGGCTGTTATCCTAACATTCGAAAGAGGGGCTTAACTTTTTTTTTTTCTTTTTTTGGAATATTAATGGAGAATCACTTTATTGTAAAAAATTATACAAGTTTTGACACTACTTAATTAAACTGAATTACAAAACCTCACAGCATATTTGATTCCATCCTTATGACCATATTTAAAATTAAAAAAAGAATACTTATGTATCGGGCCAGTATTTGTAATCTAAGGTACATTATTGTTCAATAATCTATTGAGTAACTTCTAACAAAAAATTAAAACAAAAATGTATAATTATCCACTCCTGCTTGATAAAGCAAAGATCAAGACTTAAAAGCAGGAATACGAAAGAAAAAGGAATCAGGAAGGCGAAGAAGCGAAACTAAATGTTTAAAAAAATCTGCCAAATAATGTTTGAAAATGTACTCAAAATGAAGGGACTGTTCTAAAAGTCCAGAAGGCATAATTAACAATAAAAATGTACAATGTATCAATGCATACCAAATTTCATGAACTTACATTGACTCGTTAAAAAGATATAAAAACTGTGACATACAGGTAGACAAATATAGAGTTGAACAGGCACAATGGTGAACTTTGACTCCTTGCCTAAGATAATGGAGCCTAATAAAATGATAAAGGTCCGATGGTACCCCACAGATTAGTTAAACCTTAAGTTATATTTTATATGTGGCAAAGACAAGTAATTATAGCTCTAATATAAGAATTCAAAATGTCACTATACAAAAATTCTTGTTTTATTACATGGAAAGCATAATTAATGAAACAAATAAACTGACAAGATTCTTTTCAATACTAAAGGAATGTTTAGATATATAAGGGTAAATATATAAGGGTAAATACTGAAAATAATATTTGTAAAATTGAAAAATTCATATTGGGGTCAGATGAAATCAAATGAAGACCTTTAATGAGGTGACAGAAGGCTAATCTTAGTTATGGAAACTGAGTGGCATATTGGGCAAAGAGGACTAGGGATATTAAAGGATTTTTCAAAGGTGTCACACCTCTAGGGAATAACATTTTAGTGGGTTACCTATTATTTTTGGGTAAAATTATTACATAATATGAAAATGCAAGAGAAACACAATATACAGAACATTTATAATTGTAAAAAGCAGCAGTATTACCTATAAAAAACCAGACATATTGTTTTCCATACAATCCTTGATGGTAAATTTCACAAAGTACTCTACGAGCTGCAACAACATAGAACAGCCCTACAATTATTCTAGCATCTTGCCTCACTAAGTTTCTTACAGCATCTGTTGGATCACTTAAAAAACTTTGTCTTGTAACAATTTCAATCTGATTTTCTTTGCATCTTGCTTCTAAATCTTCCACAGTCTGTAAGGTTAAGTAACATTTAGCATTGCTTCTCATAAATCTTAGTGAAAAGTAATAAATAAAGAGGTGAAATTAATTGTATAGCAAAATAAGAGGAAGTAGATTAATTAGTAGTAATTAAGTAGATAAGATAAAGTAGATTAATGATCAACTGTCCAGTTTTTAATATAAAGTAATAAATAAATATTCTGAAGAACAGTCCAAAAGACAACTTCTGGTGGGAAATTACCATTATGAAGCATGTTGCTGGTATTCCCAGTAACAGTTATTTAATACTTTACTTCGAAAATCCCCAATAACCCACTCCCCAAAGCCAAGTAGATATTGTACTACTCCAATAAACCAGCTTTTCAGGGTACCTCATTTACACATACCAGTTGCAGTATTGCTAAGTATGCCATATGAACCCTAACACTTGCAATATAAACTGACTATATGTTTGTGTAGTGAAATGCCAAAACTGCAAGTTTTTAGTTTGACGACAAGATTAATACTGTAAGTTTTTTCTTAGCATTAATTAAGAAGAAACCTAAATAAAAAATGATATTTTTATGATAATATGTTTTATAACAAGTTAAGTGAATCTATTATTATAGTTAGTAATTGAGTTATAAACACACCGATATAAATACTTCTTCTGCCTGTTGCAATATAGCCACCCTTGACCAACCAAATTTATCCATGAGTTTTATCCTTGTTGGATTATGTACAGTAGCTGAGGGATGTGTTCTAAATAATGTTGGGAATCTATTCCGATCTGACAATGCTGGTGAACTGGCTCCATAACAGAGCTAAAACAAACAAAAAATATATATCAATATAATAAACTTAAGATATATTCATTTTCAATAATAAACGTTTATTTAAAAGAATATTTCTTCGATGAAATTATATCATTCTTTAAAACTTTTTGTATTAGAGGAAAATATTGGACTAGTAAAGATTTGAAATTATGATCTCTTGATCTGATAAAGAGCACTTATGCCAAAAAAAATCTTCTCATTTCTAATGTAATCACTAAATTTCTAATTGATTCAAAGAGAAAAAGTAAGATTTAATCTTGTCTGTTTTTTTTTTGTTCAGAATTGGCAAGTAGAAATGAGAAAATTTATGTGTTAATTTATCTCTTTTAGATTTAAATTCCCACTACTTTTAGAGAGGCTTTAAAAATGTCAGATTTAACAAAGTGACTGAAAACACCAACAAATACTCTTCATAGTTATTCAAACCATCACTTAGGAATCCCATCATATGACCACTTTTAATGAACTTTTATATGTTTCTAATGAAATATACTTTCTAAAATTGTTTTTTTATTTATTAGCATCCACTTTATAAAACTATGACTATTTGGACAGGTTAACAACAGGTAAACCTAGATTGGCGAGTTCAATTGTGAATAGGAATTTATTTAGCAATGAACTCATTAAATAAAGCCCTTAGCCCCACCTTGGATAAAAATGGGTGGTAACCTGTAGATAACCTGTCCCAATTAGTCGCAGCAGCAAAAAATGGATGCTAATTAATAATAATAATAAAATTGTTTGAATAGAAAACTACTTGCCACAACTAAATTCCACATTTTGGCAGCTTCTGCTACAGTTGTGCATACTGTGCTGCAGCCAGCCAGCAGCATGAGCTTCTGGGGTTTATTGTAAAGGAGGTTATACATAACAGAAGCACCGAGACCTGGTTCACACTGAAACAACAATTCACAATTACTAAAATGTATAATAAGGAAGGGAAAGAAGGGGGGATGGAGTAATAGTGGCGTAATTCGTCCAGCTCTTGTTATCTGTGCTTGAGATGCTAGGTTCTATCCCAGGGATAGCACATTCAATTTTATATAGGAAATAGTTACCAGAGCAGGTTCAGCCATTAGCGGATATGATCATTAGTGTTGAATGTAACTGTTAAATATCGAGTATGGTATAGATCAGATAAACATTTTCAAGTCAAAACCACAAAGCCTTAATTGATGACATCATCACTTCATATTTCCATGTATCTCACACAGTAAAGGTTCAATGAAAACAATATTTGATATTTAAGCTTCGAAGTTAAAGTGGTCCATATTGTAACAGTTTATTGTTCATATGAGTAGGAGCAAGGGTTTACTAAAGCCGGACACTAAAAAATATGAATATCTCGGTTAATAATCAAGATAGTGATATATAAAATTTATAGAAAGGTAAAGTGGCAAAAAGATTGGCTCTATATGACTTATAATAAGAGATATTTTGAACCTTCAAAATTCCCTCTTTAAACTCCCTCTCGTTCGATTTCAGGTATTAAAGAATATGTTATTTACATGTTCTGTAGTTACATAAAACGTTTAAATTTTGAATTTGGAAACGATAAATCAAAAATTGCAACCCCTAGAGTGCTACCCGACAAATAAATATATATAGTTTCACATGGACCTCATTTTCATCATGTGAGTTGGATCAATGGACATTTGAAGAAGTTTTTCAAAAATTAGGTCTTGAGTAAGACCTCAATAGCTGATTTTGCTTAAGAGAAATCTGCTAAAATTAAGATATGATTTAAATATCTAAGGATTAATCCCTAGAGTACTATCAATTTTTTCTTTGGTGGCTCAGAAATATACCTCTCGCTTTCTGGCATCAAAGAACTTGACCAGACTTGTTTGGATAGTACTGATGCTCCTAACCCCATCCTCGGAAACAGAAAATTTTTAAAAAGTGGCTGGATATTCATCAGTGCAGGCAGCAAAAATATAAAATAGATGCTCAGTTGACCTTGCACAAGAAGTGTAGCTCAAAGAGGGGTTTTAATGCAAATACTGCCAAATAATTTCCAAGTATCTTCTTTTTTTCATTTTCGGTCTCATCTACAAAGTACAAGGAGTAATCCTGCAGGTAGGGGGTACCTTGGGTGAGTTCTAAATTTCACTCACTGAGGTGCTTAATAATCACATCACTACTAATTATATCAGTTAATATATCAAACATTATATTCACAGAATTGAGTTAAAAATATGCCCAATGCTAGTTAAATGGTAATATCTATGTGTTTATTTATATTCAATAATTCAGAAATTTTAAGTAAATATCATGCCCTGCTACTTACTTCACTATCATTCCAATGTAACTTGAGAGTGAAACCTGGTAGAAGATCTATATTCTTGTTCACATCTTCCAGGGCCAGATTTGCTGCAGGTTCACATGCCTGCAAATGTTTACACATAATAACTTACAATAAAACATATTTTTTCACCATCCCTTACAAGACAATTTTAACAAATGCTGCCTCACCTGTCCTCCTTGCCACCCTCCTTCCCCTCCGATTGGGAATATACCTCCAATATGCAAGACATTATCATCATTCTCAAGCTCCTCCACACTCTCCACAGCACAAGAGATGCTTAAGAGCAACAGGCCCAGCCATAGTCCACCCTGAAAAGAATATAACATATTAAATTGACTCAGGTTGGTAATATCGAATTCTTCTTCAATGAGAAAAGTAAGAAAAATCTTTTGGGCCAACGCTTTTACTTGTAAATCATCAGATGTTGATGATGTAATTTTTCAAACATGTCTTAAAAATTCCATCAATTTAATTTATTATAATTTTAAAAAAAAGTTTTCTTTATGATGAGCTCAACAGCTGTATGTAAGAGGGAATTCGCTAATAGACTCTGGTAAACTCAACAACTCCTTAAGCATGCTGTCATGCCAAAAACTGATTAAATCAAAAGTAGTAAATTTATTTTTTACAGATTGTTCTATTATACATTTTTTTCAATTTAAAGCGAAAGAATTATATGATTTGGTTCCCTCAAAATCTCCCACTTACCATGAGCTGATTGTTATCATTAATAAACATCTGATTAAAAAGTGAATTATAAAGTCGGATATCCCTATCTCTAAAATTGTGGTCAGGAGAGTGTGAATAGAATAGCAAATATGGATAAATGAACATTACATTTTCTAACTCAAACGAATTTTGTGTTAGTCTTTCATTTATTACTTTTTGTGAATATCTGCCTTTTTTTTTAAACAAATTTCAAGAGAATATTTCCAAAAATCAAAAAATAATTAACAGGAATAGGGTTACAGGAAAGGAAGAATGTGAATATGGTGTAGATCTATGAACACACAATAAATAAAGTAATCAAAACATTTTCCAGGACAGGTCGTTAAAACAGGAAAAACGGCTGGAGATGAACTGTCATTAAGTAGCCTCTTCAAAAGTATTTGTCCTCACCCTAAAATCCTGCCTAGGCTTCTTTCAGCCAAGAGAGCCACTTCAGCAACAAGTGGAAAATGGCAGAAGTTACTTGCACTAACAGACAAACACTGCGTCAAACACACAGAATAACCTAATATTCCTGTACACTTACTTAGTCCGTCCAACAACTCTACATACATAGTAAATCCTTAGTTTGGTAAAGTGTTCTTATTAAGACTAAACTTCACCTGGGATTCGACTTTTCAATCAGCTGATTGATCAGTTGATCCTGGTATCCTTCACCATAATAGCTGATATCAGTCATGGAAAATCACCTAATGAGGTTGTACTCATAACGCGATTTTTGACTGTTCCTCAAATGACCATCGATCCTAATTTGGAGATGAATTCAAATGATAGATATCCGTTCATATCTATATAGATAAATTTCTGTGTCAATTTTTTTCAAATTTCAGACCATTGTGAGACCAATGACGTTAAAATCGAAAATCCAGTCTTTCAACCCTTTTGTTACTCAATAAAATATTGAATGTTTGCTATATTTATTCCCTTAACTCATATACAAAACTTTTTTCAATTCTATTCAACCATTTTTAAAGAAGACGAATAAAGTCAGTAAACGGAAGTCAAAACTTCCAAATGTATAAAATGAATAACGTTTGAGGACCAAAGGTATCGCTATCAAAACACCTCTGATTATTAAATCAGGTTTTTTAGAAAAAAAAAATTGTAATTTATTACTGTTATAAAACGTCAGTTTTATCTCTTTAAAAACGTTTTCTTGTTTCTTAAAGTAAAAAAAAATTATTTTTTTTTTGTTTCATTATGAAAATTGATGAAGAATGTAGGTAATCCTCAATTGGCGGTTATCCTTTATCCCCTGCCTTTGAAATATCGTACTACGACATAATTTGATTTATTACTCATTATCATGTATTTTATTTACTTTAAATTCGAAATTTTTATTAATTTACTTTTAATGTAATTAGTTGATATTAAATTATCAAACGTTCGATACCGATACTCATCATTTTGTTGCGATACCGTTGAAATATCGGAAGCAAAGTATCAATATCAATACTCCTAGTATCGAAAAAAAAGTATCGATACCTATCCATATCGGTAGTATCGCAACGTCCCTAGTTGTGCCTTCCGATAATCAACTCAGAAATATAAAAAGTCCGTCACGCAGGGGCTGTGTAAACTAAGGAGATTTCCCAAGTGTAGTTTTACAATAGAGAAATTTCACGAGAGTCGAAAAGAAAACGGCCGACCTAGCTTTTGGCGGGAAACTCACTCTCCGTTATCCGCCCCAATTTCATAAAATTGTAAATATCTCGGTTAATATACAAGATAGAGAATAAATGTATATAACAATATTTATAGTAAATTAAATTTGCAATAAGATTGATTCTATACAATTTTTCGATCCGACGTATAGTAACGAAAATATTTCAAATTTTAGAAAATCCGCCCCTCTAACCCCCCCCCCTCCCACTTGTCCGATTTCAGCCATTAACGAACTTGATCTTTCTTTTTGAAAAAACGACTAAATATCGAGTTTGGTAACGATCAAACAAAAATTGCGACCGCTAGAGCTGTAACAGACTAATATATATATATATATATATATATATATATATATATATATATATATATATATATATATAATTGTAACCTGTGTCTGTACATTGATTTTTTTCGCGAATTTTTACGATAACTTTTCGTTTCACATGTCATAGACACCATAACTGCATTTTGTTTCTTTCGTGTGTGTTTGTTTGTTTGTTTATTTGTTACCTTTTCACGCAAAAACGGCTGAACCGAATTTTATGAAACTTGGTATGTATATTACTACTAGCCCAACTTAGACTTTAGGCTCTATTAATATTCTCTAAGACAAACAGGAGTGGGGGTTATAAGGGAGGCCTGAAATTAAAAATAGCGATTTTTCGTTTCCTATTGGTTTTCCGGCAAATACGCACATAATAAAAGTTATTTATTTTGTTATTTAGAGTAACTTTTCTTATATACACTTTCGTCGTATACCGAAGTATAAATGAGTTATACGCTACAAATTATAGCGGGAGTCAACAATTTTATTTGGCACAAAAGAATCAACCGAAGTAAATAAAACTCGGTATGTATATTAGCACTAACACCTTCATTATAATAAGTCATACCAACATTTCTAGAGACGGGCAGGAGTGGGGGTTGTAAGGGAGGCCTGAAATTAAAAATAGTGATATTTCGTTTTCTATTGGGTTTTCTGCATTTATGAACATAACAAAAGTTGTTTACTTTGTTATTTAAAGTAACTTTTGTTATATTCACTTTTGTCGTATAACAAAGTATAAATGAGATATACACTAAATACTAAAGCGGGAGCCAACAATTATGTTGGGCACTAACGATTGAACCGAAATTAACAAAACTCGGTATGTGAATTAGTATTAATTCTTCTATGATTATAAGCTATATTAAAATTTGTAGGTCCAAACGAGAGTGGCGGTTATAAGGGAGGCCTGAAATAAAAACTCGCGATATTTCATTGTCCATTTGTTTTTCGATAAACGTGTTCATAACAAACGTTGTTTATTTTTTTATTTAGAGTTACTTTTGTTTTATACATTATTTTTCGGGAACAATGTACGAGTATGAAGCAAGTAATTCGTGTAGAAATATTGATATGTTCAACAATTCTTTACAATATCAACTACCAGGTACCTCACCTGGAATAATAAATTCAAATCTATGTTAATATTTTGTCCTTAATAATTCAAATCTATGCATAATGCACAGGAGACGGGAAATATGACAATATGGAGGACAGTGAAGTCTTACATAAAAAATGAATTTTATTATTAACTAATACACAGCAACGACTGGTATAGACCCCGAAGCCAAATGTCAAAATATTTTCCAAAATAAAGCCTTGCCAAAAAAATACCATCACCATTCAGCCTCAAATGAATTCCAGGGCGAAGCCGGGTATCTGAGTTAGTATATTTATATATTTGGACTTCTGTGTACGTACCTTGGAATGACTCCAGAAATATGAAATTTTGCCTTGATTTTAGCATATTTCCCTTAAGGAAAATCAGCTATTGAGGTCGTACTCATGACGCGATTTTGGAAAAATTTCTTCAAATGTCCATCGATCCTACCCAGGAGATGACGCAAATGAGGTCCGTTCAAAATTATATATATATATATATATATATATATATATATATATATATATATATATATATTTGTCTGTTAACGCTCTAGCGGTCGCAATTTTTGTTTGATCGTTACCAAACTCGATATTTAAACGTTTTATGCAAAAAATGAATCCGGACCAGTGGGAGGGGGGGGGGTAGAGGGGGGATATTCGAAAATTTGAAATATCTCCGTTACCATACGTCGGATCAAAATATTGTATAGTACCAATCTTATTGTAAATTAAATTTACTATAAATATTTTTCTATACATTTATGCTCTATCTTGAATACTAACCGAGATATTTGCATGTTTATTAATTGTGGGTCGATAACGGATGACTGAATGTCCCGCCAAAAGCTAGTTCGTCCATTTGCCGTAACTGTTTGGCTCTCGTATGGAGATTTCTCTATTGTATAACTCCACGTGGGAAATCTGCATAGTTTACGCAGCCCCTGCGTGACGGACTTTTTTATATTGGCGGAGTTATTCCAATTTTTTAAATTTTGCAGTCCGTGTTTCGGCAGTTCTCATTCCGTTCCATCTTGGGATTAAAATCTACTTATAGAACCAATTTTTTATTTAAAATCTATTAACTTTATCTAAATTTTTACAGTCTACCAAACCAGAGAGTAAGTATTACTCGCATAATATTTGAGTTACGAAAAAATATATAGAACAGCAATTGTAGAGCATCAACATTTGAACAAGATTGACTCTATAATATTTTTCGATTCGACTCATAATAACGGAGATATTTTGAATTTTCGAATCCCCCTTTATTTCTGGTGCGACTTCTGCCAATAAGAGATATGATTTTTAGTGTTGCTGAAACAGTTAAATCTCAAGTATGGTATAAATCAAATGAGCATTTTTGAGAAAAGATGGTAAAAGAAGGTTATTATTATTATATAATATTAGAGAAAATATGTATATAAGAAAATTCATAGGCAATTAAATTTGCAATAAGTTGCAAGTTGACAATTGTTCGATCCGACGTATAATAGCGGAGATATTTCAAATTTTCAAAATACTCCCCCTTTCTCGGGCCCGATTTCAGCCGTTAACGTAATTGATCCTTCTTTTTACATAAAACAATCGAATAATGAGTTTAGTAACGATAACGCAAAAATTGCTACCGCTAGAGCGGTAACAGACACATATATGTATATATTTATATATAATTTTTAACGGGCCCCATTTTCGTCAACTAGATAGGATCGATAGACAGTTGAAAAAATTTTTCGAACATCTCGTGATGAGTACAACCTCAATAACTGATTTCCGTCAAGGGAAATCTGCTAAAAGTACTGTGGAATCTAAAGCATCCCTGGAATCTGTGATCCCAATCCTGACAGAGAGGGAGAGAATACAACTCCACTGAGACTCTCGTTGTTATCAATATCAATGAGCTTAAGATGTGTGTGTGTTAAGATGTGTTGAGCTTATAGTTAAAAGAAGAAACATTCAACATCTGTGATAGTGGATCTGTAGTGGGGCTGAGTACATGAGAGTATCCAAAAATAAAAAGTCCGTCACGCAGGGGCTGCGTAAACTAAGCAGATTTCCCACGTGAAGTTTTACAATAGAGAAATCTGCCTAATAACAGCTGTAGTAGTAAGAAACCTCTAAACCTATTCACGAGGGACGAATAGTTACGAAAACGGCCGCCAGAGCTCTCATGGTGGAAAGTCCGAACATAGCCACTGCTGCCGAGCACATGCAGAATACAAATGCAAATATCTCAGTTAATATTCAAGATACAGAATAAATGTATAGAACAATATTTATAGTAAATGTAATTTGAAATAAGATTGATTCTGTAATATTTTTCGATCCGACGCAAAGTAACGGAGATATTTCGAATTTTCGAAAATCCTCCCCTCTAAACCTCCCCTCCCACTGGTCCGATTTCAGCCATTAACGAACTTGATCTTTCTTTTTACATAAAACGACTAAATATCGAGTTTGGTAACGATTAAACAATAATTGCGACCGCTAGAGCGGTAACAGACAAATATATAGATAGATAGATAGATATATCTATATATATATATATATATATATATATATATATATATATATATATACAGTTTTGAACGGACCTCATTTTCGCCATCTCCTGGGTAGGATCGATGGACATTTGAAGAAAAATTTCGAAAATCGCGTCATGAGTACAACCTCAATAGCTGATTTCCCTTAAGGGAAATCTGCTAAAAATTATAAATTACAAATAATTTCAACTAGCTCCGTCTCTGAGTGTTATTTTTAGCACGCACCCGCTAATTATAATCACAAATAAGCCTATCTAATACAAGAATCCTGAAGCATTTAATTCTTGTCATCTTCCTACCGTCCTATAACCAAAGAAAGTCACGCAGGGGCTGCGCAAACTAAGCAGATTTCCCTTGTTTTGGGTTTCCTGAAGGCTGAAAACTGAAAAATATATTCAAGATAGAAAATAAATATACAGAACAATACTTATAGTAAATTTAATTTACAATATGATTGGTTCTACGAGTATACAATGTTTTGTTACGACGTATGGTCACGGAGATATTTCGAATTTTCGAAAATGCCCACTTTAACCCCCCCCCTCCCATTAGTCCGATTTCAGCCATTAACGAACTTCAACTGTTTTTTTTTTGGATAAAACGTTTAAATATGGAGTTTGGTAACATTCAAATCAAAATTGCGACCGCTAGAGCGTTGACTAAAATTTATATATATATATATATATATATAATAAAATTTTCGTTATTTTCTAATTTTCGTCATCTCCTGGGTAGGATCGATGGGCATTTGAAGAAAATTTTCGAAAATGGCGTCATGAGTACGACCTCAATAGCTGATTTCCCTTAGGGGAAATATGCTAAAAGTCCGTCACGCAGAAGCTGCGTAAACTAAGCAGATTTCCCACCTGGTATAGATCACATATGAACTTTATCTCACCACATATTCTATATTTATATGAATGAGTAGAAGGGGTGGGGGTTACTGAAGGCAGAATACAAGAAAGTACGAATTACTCAATTAATACTTGAGTTACGAAATAATACATAGAGCAACAATTGTAGGCCATCAATAGTTTAAGATATTGGATCTATAACATTTTACGATCTAACTGATAATATCGGAGATATTTTCCATTTTCGAATCCCTCTCCCTTCTAAACCCCTACTATTCTAGGTCAAATATATATATAGTTTTGAACAGACTTAATTTTCGTCAACTCCTGGGTAGGATTCATTGACATTTGGGGAAAACATTTTCAAAAATCGCGTCATGATTACAATCTCAATAGCTAAAACTAACATAAATCCTTCAGCAATGCTTATATTTTAATGGTGGCTAAGGCCTTATAGCTTGAATTCGCCAAAAGAAAAAGTTGAAAAATAGCTAAGCTTATAAAAGATTCTATATTTGAATAACATGTTTTAGGAATATTTGGATGTTTCTGATGATATATCTCATTAAATATGAAACCAGGTGATCAAATGAAGATTTCTCTCGTATAAACATCTTATATTGGATCTTCTGCACTGGTCTAAGTGAATATGCCATCAGTTACTTACCTTACACAATTGTAGCTCTTAGCTATGATTTTATAATCAGTCTTGATGATACACTTTCCTCAAAAATCGCGATTATTTAAAAGACATTGATTAGATTTCCGTAATTCTTAAATGCGTTTTATTTGACTAAGCCTTCCTAATAAAAATCGTATTGTACGTAGCTTTTCTATATCACAAACTTTTACTTCCTCCTATAATTTTCCTCTATCCGTCGTATCCTTGGACTTCCTTGTCACTCCAGAAGGTTGTCATTTTGATATAGAAAGGAGGTGTTCATTTGACGGTGCGGAGTCGTTATTGTACTCCACAGTTACATCAAAACTAGTACTATAGATATATTGCCTAATATAGAACGATCCCTCCTTTATTTTTTGGTTGTTTATACTATAGTTTATTGATTTTCTTTTAATTTTAAATTTCATTTTAGCACATTAGAATGTTGGGGGTGGGGGTGAAATGAATCTCTAGTCAACCCTAAGTCAACGCCTCTGCAGGTGAGGTCCCCAGGGATTCTAGGCCAGGCGTCTGAGCCCCAGTTCTGCTATCTCTTGCCTACCGATGTTTGTAAATTATGTTTTTTGCTTAGTTGATTCATTTTCGTTAGACAATAACGTTTCGTTTGATTTTTCATTTAGCAATTTATTATTCCAAAACAAAGTTGTGTACCTTTTTTGAATTAAACATTTTTTACTCTATACTTGGTTATTGTAATGACAGTTTACTCTGAATATTAGATACTGTATAAGCTTAGAGGCTTATTTTCGATTCACAAAAGGAGATAGTTATTTATTCTGTTAATATTCACACCTGATGTGATAATCCGCCCCATCTTGTCTTGAAAAGGGGGGTTTCCAGCAGATGTACCTTTCCAGATTAGAATGATTAGCGTTAAGTGAGCATCTATATAATAAAAGATATTCATAATATGGCTGGTGGGAGTGTTCAACCTCAGACCCCCCTCGTCCCTATATATTTATTATTATCAGGGCCAAGAAAACACGAAATGGCTCAGTTTACTTCAAGGTTGAGACAGAGAGAGAAATTTAATTTTGCAACATTACACTTGTTTCAATGTGAACATTTACTTGTGTATGTATTCAACGTTTACTGTTACCTATTCAACACGCTTTACTATTTTCTCGTGTTGTAATTATCACTTGGTTGTATTATAACTTGTCGGAACATATATTATATGTTAAAAATAATCAGAGTTAGCCCTTGCTAAAGATCATAAATGAATATATACGAAACTAAAGTAGTTCCAATTCAATTTCAGTTTGCCTAATGTCGCTCCTTCCTGGTTACAACTTGTTGCCCAGTACATACTATATCTTCATGCGAACATCTATGCTATTCATGCACAGTTATTCTTTATTAAAATATTGATTTGTAATGTATACTCTCTAATTTAAAGGCAAGCAAAAATTATTCATGAAAGGACTTTAGGAAGTATATTTTAACAAGGTTTTATTTTAAATATTTTGACACTTCAAAATTTTCTACTAGTTAAAAATGTTAACTAATTAATATGAATTTATCACACGATTGATAAAAGCGCCACAAAACGTATATAGATAGCTTATTCATTCTGGAAAAAATCCTAAATAAAATGTTTTACTCTATTGTTATTTATTTTATATTAGAAAAATATAATATTAGTTTTTTTCAGTTATTACACTTTTGATTTTCTTCAAACTTTTCTTTACTTCGTTACTTTATTGATTTCTAATCACTTTTGTTCTTTTCAATTGCAAATTAAGAATTTAAAAAAATTAAATTAAGTTGATTTTATTAGAATTATCTTTTTATATTTACTAGTTATCGGAGTTCCTTCTTTTCTGTTATAATGGGCTTCCATATTTCCATTCATTTTATTTCCAAATACAATTTAATGTTTTCATTGCGTTTACTAAAAACCGGTTGAAAAATAATTTATAACTTGAAATTTACAAGGCGTTAATTTTAGATAGTAGACTTCTATATTTGGTCGTTTTCGTCCAGAATCGTTAAATTTAAAAACAAATGAGCTGAAGGTTCGATACTTATGCAGAATAGCAAGACGATAATACAATTATTGCGCTTTTTTCTCAAATTAAGTTGTATTTATTAATTATAGTGTATTTAAGGGATTTTATGAAACTAATTTTCTGGCGTTTTCTATACATTTTTGTTTGTTAACACAATTTACTGTTTAAAATTGAAGAAAAAAGTAGATTACTTGGAATTCCCAGCAATAAATATAACTGAGGATATTTCGGAGGTAGTAGGCTTCTATATTTTCGGTTTTTCTCCGAACCTTTAAATTTTAAAAAAGCCGTCAATGCCCCTAAACTGATATTCAATAACTTGAAGAGCAATGAACACTTTATTTAATTTTTTGCTGTTTAAGGTGCGCCATGGGAACTAGAAATTATATTGAGGCGTGCAATAGATAAGAATGTGTGTTATCTATTGAAAGAGTGCTGTTGGAGTATAAATATAGTTTACCTGTGACATGGCTCTGGGCCCTACTGACCGGCTCGGCGTATTGATCTGGCTTCAACCTATCTGGGCATGCGCGCGGAAATTTTGACATTTACTTCGTTTTTCATTGTAAAATGGCAAATGAAATTGATAGGATGATTGGTAAGAAACACATATTTCTATGGAATAGCCCAGATTAGTCGAGTTGCCTTGAAAATTAATAAAGCAACCAATTTATTTGTTTCGACTAGTTTTGCATCAACATCTTCACTTCCAAAGCCTAACCGAATCTGGGCGAAAGACATGAGTATTTTTAATTATCTTAAGAAACTTTTGCTGGAATTTGGAAGCCAAATTTTGATATTTACACGTGCAAATAACAATCTCGTACTACAAATATAAATTCTAAACACAATTTTTTTTAATCGATAAAATCAATAATAACAAATATTTTGATGAATACATATTTTGAAAACAAATGAAACTCACTCTCCTGATTGGAACATAGTTTTCTAATATTTTGAGGACTCGAGTTGATTAAGTGTAGCGACGAAGTACATTTTCTTGTTTCCAGTAGAGCAACTTCTAGGAATGCTATTCTCAAGAACTCTGGAAATACATCTGCCATGTCTCAGTTAATATAACAAACATAACATAAGACGAAGACAATTGGTGAATAAGAGAGTTTTACTACAAATTAAGCAGGATATTGGACTTTTTATCACGAAAATATTTGTAAATATGTCAGTTGATAACAGGTGCTTATGTATTTCCCCACAATTTTTCATAGAAAAGCTTTTTAAAAATGGCGGTGTTGAAAATGTCTAGAGTTTTTAATACATATACAGTAGATATTTTTAATACATATACTAGTCGACTCTCGCTATCACGAAATTCCACAGGACTACCATTTTTGTTCGTGTTATGTATAGTTCGTCTTAGGCATAGTTTGAGTTATAGAGGTGGACTAAATGAAAATTCGTGTTACAGAGGTAAAAAAATGTACTGTGATTTATTCCCTACATCTTCTACAAATCTACATAATCATAATATTTTACGAATATTTAAATGAATTAAAATATGTATATATACATAATTAAAAAAAACGGTAAAACACAGAAAACAGAAAATATAATATTAATTCCACTGATTAATAAGTCCTTAATCTTCCTTTGCTTAAAACTGAAAAACACTACCAGTCATAATGTTGATTAAAATAAAAAAAACTTTGCTGTACCCCTTACAGCTTCAAAATTAAACATTTAACTTGGTACAGTATAATAAAAAATACTTACAGTAAACATAATAAATATTGTGTAAAACAGAGTAAACAGTACCGACCATTTACTGCAATTCCACTAGTAGTTGAAATAGTTCGTTATCTTCTTCTATTTAAGACTATTAGCAACACGTTTGTCAATCATATTCTCGATTGAAACAATTGAAGAAAACACACTGTCTGGTACATCACTGGTTTTTTCTAAAAACATACGTAGAGTACGTACTGCAGCTTTGGCTTCTTTAGATGTGACGTCTGCTGGTTCTTCATCCTCGTCAGAAGGAGCGTCTTCATCGTTGGTTAAGGAATCCAAAATATCATCAGTCAACATGCCGGTTACCGCTACCCCTTCGTCTACAAGGACGAATTCTTCAAATGTTAGTGAATTTTCAGATGGCAGCTGCCTTGTCACCTCGTTCCACTCCGCCTCTATGTTGACATTTGGAGGCTCCACTTCAGCTTCCACTTCTGGGTCAGGTTCCATTTGTGGTCCGACTTCTGTTTCAGATGGATTTTTTCCCTCTTGAAATCCACATGACTTGAAGCAGTTGGTTATTGTTTTGTCAGTTATGTTATTCCAACATTTGTTGGCAAACCGCACAGCCTCTAAGAGATTAATAGTGCACGCCTTTCCGTCTTCAATGTCAGAAATAAATTTTCTAACGACTTCAGTTCTGTATAGCAACTTGAAGTTCTTGATAATCCCTGCATCTAATGGCTGCAATTTCGATGTGGTGTTGGCAGGCAAAAATTTTACGTTAATCCATTTCAGAGGAGGAATAGTATTGTGGGCTGTACAGTTGTCCACAAACAATAGTATTTTACGCTTTTTCTCCCCCATAGTTTTATCTAGTTTAGACAACCATGAGGAAAATAACTCCGTGTTCATCCAGGCTTTCTGATTTGATGTGTACTTAACTGGGAGTGATTTTACTCCTTTAAAGCATCTAGGATTTTTCGCTTTGCCTATAACTAAAGGCTTTAACTTGGTAGAACCTGTCATGTTGGTTGCAAGTAAAATTGTAACCCTCTCTTTGCTATGCTTGCCACCATGACATTTTTCATCTTTGAACTGATATGTTTTGTCAGGGAGGCACTTAAAATACAAAGCAGTTTCATCGGCGTTAAAAATATTTTTCGAATCATAGCCTGCTAAGATATTTTTCAACGAACTCTTCCACTCTTCAAAAATATCATCGTTCACAGCTGCACTCTCACCGCAAACTTTCTTAAACGTAATATTGTGCCTCCTTTTAAAATTTTCAAGCCAACCATTACTGGCCTTAAAGTTTTCATGACCTAGAGATTTTGCAAAGTTTTCGGCCTTTTCTCTAATTATCGGACCCCCAAGAGGAATGTTTTTGTCTCTGCATTCCTTAAACCACTTCGTCATGCACTCTTCGACATCAGGAAATTTAGCTACTCTCTTCCGCTTACATGTAATATTACCTTCGTTTGCCCGCTTTTCAATTTCTACCTGGTTTTTTATAATTGTTGATAGCGTACTACCTGGAATATTAAACTTGGTAGCGATTTCTTTCTTCTTTACCCCTTCGTTCACCAACTTTATCATTTGTAACTTTTCACCAACAGTCAATGCCTTGGGTTGTCTTTTCGCACTCATTCTCGAATATTTCACGCACAAACAGTCGACACAACATAAATCAAAACGCTCCACGCAAAGTAAACCTACCCGAGACGAGACTGCAAACAGACTAAAGGCTCTTGTCCCCGGTTATGACTCACCGACAGGTTGCAACTTGAACGCCGGGATTTCGTGTTAAACAAATCCATTCTGAGAACATCGTGATATAGAGGTAATGCGCTAATCAAATTCGTCTTATCTACTGAACTTCGAGTTACTGAGGTAATTTTTGTCTCTCTTCGTGTTATAGAAGTAAAATATAACCGGAAAATTAGTTCGTGTTACGTATGGTAATTTCTTCGTGTTAGACAGGGGTGGTTAGGGGTTTTTCCAAGGGGATTAAAAATAATTCGTGATGTCGAGGATTTCGTGTTATCGAGGTTCGTGTTAGCGAGAGTCGACTTGTTTTTTTATTCATGACTGGCACGATAGCTTATAAGGCTATGATTAGTAGAATAAAAACGTAAGTATATAGACAAAATATTTTTTTTTAATTTTCTTTATTCTTATAGTAATCGCATTTCGCGACTGGAGCGACATTTTTCTGTTCCATTTCCGTTTTTGTGTTCAATTGCTTTTTTTGTGTTCTATTTCTGTCTTTGTGTCCCATCTCTGTTTTGTGTTCCATTTCTGGTTTTTGTTAGATTTTATTTATTTTTATTTTTTTTTAATTTATGAAGCTTTTATTTTGAGCAACATCGTCACAGCTGCGAAGCTCCAATTAATAAATCAAATAGCTTTATAGATTCTAACAGTTTGTTTGAGAATCCTCAAATCAAAGAAATATGTAAATCAATGTGTCATTATCAGCTACTATTTGAATTTGTTTCATTTGCGACGCCTTTGATGACTTAATTAACTTAAGGCTACATGAAATCCTGAAATGTAATGACGAATTCTTAAATTTTCGCTACTGGGGTGGCTAATTTTTTGAAAATGTTGTTATGTTTCAAGTAGTGTACAGTCATGCAGTGATTCAGTCAAAGTGAGTCCTTAGATAGCTGTCAGGTAGTATATGTTTTATTGCAAGTCTACATTTACAGTTTTGGCAGTAGGGTTCGTCTTCTCCAGTAAGTAAGTGTGAGTCAGTCTTGAATGGCCAATTCTTAACCTAGTTAGGACTACTGTTCTTCTAAACAGCCTTTTTGAGGAAGACCATGCTCGGAGTATATGTTTCAGTTCTCGAAGTTTATTGTCAGTTGTGGCAAACCAAGATGAATTGAGTATAATAAGTTTAGCTTGGGCTTGACTATCTTGTGTGTAAAATATGTGTTGTCGTAAGTTCTTTTTTGGGTAGCTGATTTGGAGAGTTCGTCTACTTATGTGATTTGTCTAATGTTCGTATGTCTGGGTAACCAGTACACAGTTATTATAAACTATAATAATAGAAATTCAAAGCGCATTTACGTGCTCAGTGAGTTTCTTTGTTTAGTTTAAGTTCTCTATTGTGCTGTTAGTTATTTGTAGACTTTCTGGCACTCCATGCGTTCCCATGCAGGATTACAGATTTGGTCTTATTAGAACACGAACAATTCCTTCCTTTTGAAAAAGGTACTGACTCCACATTTGAGTATTTTACAGAAAGAAGGAAGTCAAACAAGAACTTTCCAGTACGAATAGTACATGGAGTACCCATTTCTGTATGGCTGTTACGTTTGCTTATTATTTGGAGTAAGAGAGAATTGTGTGGTTCTGATATAAGTTCCGTAAAAGATGGAACTACTTTAATTTTAGACATATGGAATTAAAACTTGGTATTCAAACATTTTAAAAGAATTTTTATCGGTTGTCATTGTAGACCTTGGAGAACTCTAGCCGCCCCAAGCGGGATTTGCGATTAGTGTTTTATGTAGTGATTGATCAACTCCACGCACAACCTCAGTTGGCCAAGAAGACGACCTGGAATGAGTTGTCTTAAGTAGACTGACAGACCTCCTATGTCTATTGCCTGCCGACTTTCATGATGATAAAGTTAACTTTTTATGTTTTTAAAACGTCCCTACTAAGACAAGCCACTATGGCTTGTTATTTCCTTACCTTCCGTTTTTCGACCGAACTTTTTTATAACAGTATTATAACGTTTTCGGCTCTTTTTTACAATTTAATCATATGTTTGAGAATACGTTCTGAGGTACTAATTGCTCAGAAGACAACTGCAAGAACTCACTTACATGGCACCCTAATCATAACAGAACAAAAACATCCGCCAACGCAGGGGCTGCGTGAACTAAGCAAATTTCCCACGGCATCACGGTGTCCATTTATCTGAAATATATAAAAGTTCCAAAACATATAATAATTGAAGTAGCCATTCAAATCAAATTTATGCCTGACGAAGATGGACGCATTTCCATCGAAAATTTGCAGATCAAAAATTTCAACCACTGGAGTAGATAGCCGAAATCCTCACAATGATAATAGAATATTGTTAATTTGAGATGAGTAGGGGTGGAGGTTTACTGAAGACCGAAAACTAAAAAATGCAAATATTTCAGTTAATAATCAAGATAGTGAAAAAATGTACACAACTACATTTATAGAAAATTACATTTGCAATAATAATAGTTCTATACAATTTTTCGATCCGACGCATAATAACGGAGATATTAAGAATTTTCGAAATTCCCCCCTCTAAACCCCCCCCCCTCCCCCTTGTCCGATTTTAACCGTTAAAGAACTTGATCTTTCTTTTTGTATAAAACGAATATATATCAAGTTTGCTAACGATAAGACAAAAATTGCGACCGCTAGTGCGGTAACAGACAAATATATTGATAGATAGATTGATATATATATATATATATATATATATATATATATATATATATATATATATATATATATATATCTCAACAGTAGACATATCCAGTTTTGAACAGACCTCATTTTCGTTATTTCCTGGGTAGGATGGATGGACATTAGAAGAAAAATTTGGAAAATCGCGTCATGAGTTCGACCTCAATAGCTGATTTCCCTTGAGGGAAATCTGCTAATACCAAACTTGGATGATAATATCTTAAAGTGCACTCAACTATTTTTTTGGGGGGTTTGTAGATTTCTCACATTTTGTAGAAATTAACCTTTCTCTCAGGTTGTCTTTTCACAATGAATACTGTAATCAATGGATTGAAGTAAACAAATAAACTGTAAAAAACAGATTTCCTGTACTGTCAATTATTTGTTCATTTGTCAGGTTCAATAAAAATCTTACTAAATAAGGTAACTTCTCACTTTTTAATACTTTTGTGAGCCTTTTTCAATCCCACTTTGATTTGCATATTTTTTTTCACCGAGTTTTTATGAATAATTTATAGATGGCAAACAGTTTTTAGTCAATATTTGAGTACCTTAGAATAATTAATATCTGTAAAATTTCCTTCTTATGATTTTATATCGAGAGTTTTACAAGTGAAGAAACCAAAATTGAAATTTGGAACTGATGAATAAACAAATAGAAAAAATTTTAAGTGAAAACAACTGATAAAACATACATTTTAGGTTTTTCTTTTGTACTAAGGGTATCTTTCGTAAGCTTACAGGTTGGTGGAAAATAGTCCCATTAGCTGAAGCAAGGCAGGGTTTCTGAGATGTCTAGAATTTATGGAATATTTTTCAGTTTCACCATTCCAATCCTATAAATGCCAAGAATTCTATACATGATGTATTAAACACATAGCTATCTTGAGATTATGATCCCTGTAAAGCTAAATATCAGAATGCTAAAAAGTCCGTCACGCAGGGGCTGCGTAAACTAAGCAGATTTCCCACGTGAAGTTATACAATAGAGAAATTTCAGAAGAGAGAGTTGGACAGTTACGGGAACGGTCCGAACTAACTATTAACGGAAACTCACGACTAGACCCGAAGTTAGCCGATCTCATCTCAGAAGCTGAAAACAGACAAATGCAAATATCTCGGTTAATATTCAAGATACAGAATAAATGTATATAACATTATTTATAGTAAATTTAATTTGCAATAAGATTGATTTTATATAATGTTTCGATCCGACGTATAGTATCGGGGATATTTTGAATTTTCGAAAATCCTCCCCTCTAAACCCCCCCTCCCACTGGTTCGATTTCAGCCATTAACGAACTTGATCTTTGTTTTTACATAAAACGTTTAAATATCGAGTTTCGTTTCGATCGAACAAAAATTGCGACCGCTAGATTGTTAACAGACAAATATATATATATATATATATATATATATATATATATATATATATATATATATATAATTTTGAACGGACCTCATTTTCATCATCTCCTGGGTAGGATCGATGGACATTTGAAGAAATTTTTCGAAACTCGCATCATGAGTACGACCTCAATAGCTGATTTCCCTTAAGGGAAATCTGCTAAAAATATTTGCTGAAACCCAATAAACACTTTTGATAAAACTAACTATAACAACAATAAAATCTAACAATGGACTAATGTGACCGTTAAAAAGATGGCTTGAAAGTAATAAGATATATTTTAAATGGGGGCTAAGGTTAGACATGTGAGTTAAAGCATTTGCCTTAATCCCACATGGTAAATCTTGAGTGGCGAGTTCGATTCCTGCCTGGGCAATAGGAATTCATGTAGTGACAAACTCATTAAATAAAATCCTTAATCCTACCACAGCTAGAAAAAGGTGGTAACCTGAAGATAACCTATCCCAATTAGCCATACTAGCAAAATGTAGACGTTAATAAATAATAATAATATTTTAAATAAAATTGCATTAATTAAATTAAATAAAACTCAAGAGCTCCCACCATACCAATTAAAATTGGTTCATGAACATGTTTACAGATATATAAAACATTATATTTACTTTGACATCGAATTTTTCTCTTTGGCTTCAGCGGATATTTGAAAGAATTTTTATGTGAATGCCATAAACTATTACATTAACTCCTTTTCCTAAAATAAAAATAATAAAAATCTCTATACGGATTAATGGTTTATTTTATGACCAATTATTTGTACTTTCTGTTAACTTGTCTTCGTCTATGTATTTAAGAAAATCTTCTAACACTTGATTATAGAAGAACTAGAATACTGAAAATTACCGTTTTGGTAGATCCTGGATGACAATAAACTAAAACTAAATTTTTAGATTGGTTTGAAAATTTTAAAAATCTAATAAAATGGGGGGTCAAATGATACCAAACCAGCAAGACACAAATGCCAAGAAGGAAATCTCCAGCTAATATCAATGACTAGTCCAGTGACTATCAATTAACTGTGCATCTATTTAAAGTTTAAAAACTCGTTTCATGGTAGAAAGCAACTAGGGGTGATGCAAGGCTTACAGTGACAAGGTCCAGATTGGGGATAACTATGACATGCATGGACATTTCAAACAGGTTGAATTTGATACAAGGAATCATGAAACAAATTCTAGATTTTTAAACATCATTTAAAAGAAAGGAAAAAAAACGTATATTTAAAAATGTTTAATTGGTCAAATTCTATATAAATTTTCTCATGGAAAGCAATCATCAAATTCCTATGTGGGGCTTTCTTATAAAAAAAGGAAATAGAAATCGGAAGAGTTTTAACATTGAAATAAAATAAAAATTTTAATCTGGTATGATAAACAATTTCAAGAAGACTACAAGATAAGGGAATTAAAATTAAATTGTCTTCTTATTTCTAATTCTGCAGGAGAAAGATACATGAGAACAGGTAATTTGACGAGGACAGGATATGGTGATGGTCAAGGATGGCAAGATTCTGAGTTCAACTCTTAAAAACTCGTATAGGAGAAGCCATAGGTGTAACAATGTGTGCTAAGCAATAAAGCAAATGGAAAACTTGATTAAGTAAGGGAGTGTTGCTAAGAATTAAGAACCAGCTGATGTTGAAACCTGAAACTGAATGTTATGATGTTAGAAGAGGAATAGGAAGAGACAAAATTGTCTCATTTGTGAACTAACTGCCAATCAATTTACATTTTATTTTGAAAGATGTAGAGGAGCAAAAAGTAATCCGTAACAAGTAAACAAAATTCTACTTATAAATGTGAACATGGCAATACCATTTTAATGATTTTACTAGTCTTTTTCAAATGTCAATGCATTTTTTTTTTAATAATAACATTTATACAAAAATAAAACACAGAGAAGGGAGAAATAATCAAAGAAACAGTATTATTATTTTATTATAACTTAATATCATCAGTTCAAAACAAAACAAAAAGAAAGATATAAAATTATAAATCTATTGAGTTTTCAACAAGATAAATGAGAAAATTTATTTTTTCCAAAAAAATATTTGATATACATTAGGCTCATTATTACTGAAACTTAAACAAATAGTTTTTGCCTAAAGTTTTTAAATTTACTTAAATCCAGTATTTTTTAATAAAGAATTAATTTAATATTGTATGGTTACTAGTAACAAGGAAATGAGTTACAGCTTTAACACAAATAAAAATAAATTGACTGAATGAAAACAATATGAAATGTTTTAATATATATATAACTTGAATTTTACATCAATATTATTGACTAAATTCTTTAAAGTCACCAAAAAAACAAAAACTCTATTAATTAAGTTTTGTTGACAGTATAATTATTCCAGATCATTTTATTTACAAAGCTGCAGAAAATTAATTCACACAACATACAATAATTGCATATCAAAAATATGTACACTATGTTACAGAAATATTGGTATGAATAAAACAAAAAATATTTTTCAGAAATATTTATCACAAATTGGTTTCAAATTATAAAATAAAAGAAGCTCACATTATTTTCTGCTTAAAGGCAGTATATCATTTATCAGAGAAAAGTATCACAATAAACACACTCTTTCTGGAAATAGCCCTTTTTCTTTTCTTTTTTTCAAGATTTAAAATGATTACTTTTACAAAATTTGCAATGGAGAATCTTAAATTAAGAATGTTATTAAAATTATCTCAGTCTCATACCCTTGAGAGTCCTAGGGCTAAAGTAACTAATAGAAGAGGAAGTGACAAAATATTTAAGGGAGCAGAGCCAGGGGATGGTTTTTCTGAATCTTTAGGTGGCGGAGTTGTTGATTTCTTAGAAAGAGATTCTTCAACAGCATCAGCCATTGCTTGCAGTAAAGGATCCCTTGAATACACCTGGCCAGGTTGAGCACAGTCTCCTCGAAAATCATCAGTATCCACTGACCAAGTCATTACTCCAGCAACCCCTTGTTCCATTACATACTTTACCTGAAATAAAATTTTAATTATAAAAAGAGCAGTAGGAATTTGTCGTAATGAGGTGCAATTTAATTTGCATAACACTTGATCTGAGCATAGTATCAAAAAATTAGATCAAACAAAGCAATTCCAAAGTAAAATCTGAACCCTTGCCCCAAATTCACAAGGAATCTTAAGATGAACGGCTAATGCTCATCCAACTAATAATTAAATTAATAATAAATTTTAAATTAAATGAAATTCAATAATCAATTATGGTTGCACCACATATGTTAAGAGTGTCGAATCCAACGGTATCGGAAATAGCATTGTGATCCTGTCAGGTTAACATCCTCTAATTCAAAAAATTATTTCTTACTCAAATATTAAACAATATAGCAAAAAATAAGAATAACACAAGTATAAGTCAGGACATTTAATAAAAAAGAATCAATACCTGCCCTGGAGCTTAACATATTCAAAGCAAAATTGCACTTTCAGTAGGATTGATTACCACTGCCTTAATGTCCAGAATGAGCACTGAAGCAGATTTCCTGCAGAATAAGTTTTCTTCAAGGAAGACAAGTGTTAAACCATATAGTTCAAATAGTTATTTCTGCATATATAATGTGACACGTTGATATACGTTTCATCTCAATAAGAGCTTTATAAAATAATAACATTGGGAAGACAGAGAGTCATTACCGTTTATGACACATTTCCATTTTCTTTATCATAATTTTCAACTGTTTGAATGATCAAACTAATATATAAGTAATATTTTAATTAATTTGAGATTTGACATTCTACGTATTGCTCAGATAGTAAATAAATTAACTAGTTTGACCCAGTACAGTAGTAAAAAAATAATTAATACAAATACACAAGAAAATCATTTACTTACCTTATGCATAACACTTTCAGCATTATCATATGTTATTACATGTTTTCCACTTGTTGCAAAAGGAGTCATACTTGCATTGTCCCAATGAACAGTCCAGTTTTCTGCTCCCAGTTTATTACATATCTACAACAAACAGAATAAATATCCTATGAAAAACATCTGTGTTCATGAATATACCAACTTTTTAGAAGAACAGTATTTTAATTATAAATTACTAGGAATGATTACTACATTTGGAACAGTCATTCCAAAATCCATTTCTTTATTTTGAAATCAAATTACTCTTTGTGGTATCTAGACAATTGTTTTTATTTCCCCCCAAAAAAGAGTATGATCAAACGCTACACATGAATGATCTAAACTTTGTTCTTATTAAAAATAGTTATAAAATAAATTGCAACCAAAATAGAGTATCCAAAAAACCCTAAAGGAAGCCCTTTTACTCATGGATAATATATATTGAGAATCTGTTTTTTTTTTTTTTTTTTTTTTTTTTTTTTTATAAATTTGGCTGAACAGCTGGCGTGAAAACATGATGCAATTTAATTTGAATTGTGGCATAAGATCAAAACAGATGAATAAACCTGAATCTAAAAACAAAATTTAACCACAGATCCTAGATTTACAAGGAGTCAAAACCAATGTCTTTGAACCAATGAAATTGGCTCAACAGCTGTGATATAAAATACTAATATTACCTTAAGGTATGAGAACCAAAAAGGAAGTCCTTCGGAGTAGGTGTGGGTGATGAGGAAACAGGATGTTAAAAGAAAACCCTAGTTCCCCAATTTTCATGTTTCTTTAATTTTTTTTTTTAAAATTGTTATGAAATTTCTTAAAACATCTAATTTCTCATCACTTAGAAAAGTAGGCCCTCCGAAGCTAGTAAAAGTTTAAAAACCTGATTAATTTGAATCTACTTAAAAATTCAAATTGCTCTATTAGGTTCAGTTAGACTGTGGAGAGTATAATTTCCACACAATATTGATCTATTCACAGGCTTAACTCATTTTTAATGTAAATTCAATATTCGCCCAACAGGTTATTACCAAGAGCCAAAGATACAATAATATAAATAATTTAGATTCATTGAGTTTCTATGCAATGAAAATATTAAACTTTTACCTAAATGAATTAATTAATGGTAAATTTAATTAAAATTTGATCCAATATCATTTACGTGCTTCATAGGAATAATATTTTGGGGGGGGGACATATTTTGGGAAAGGGGGGTTCATCCTAATTGATATTTGGAGCATTATTATTAACAAATGCTATGTTTGAGCAGTTGTGTCCCAATCTAAATTCTGTCAATTCCTGATCAATGAATATTGCACATGTGCAGCCTACATTTTTTCCATCTTTAATCCTATCTGTTTATATTTCGGTTTTAAGAGGTTTATTTCCTTGTTATATTAATATATTTGAAAATTTTCCATGTCATCCAAATCATCTTTTGTATTCCAATTCTGACAACAAATTCAACAACTCTAAATTAATAAACTTTTTAAGAAGATGATTTCGATCACCATGATTATGTACTAATAAATTGATGGGAACTATATTAGCTAGAAAGCTGGTTAGATCATACAAAACTGGTTTAAAACCCTTTATAATTTTGATTGTCATCAGTCTTTGTACTCGTTGTAATATCTAATGTTATGTGTTGAGTCCAGTGGGCCTTGGGCAGTATATATAGACTG